>JAYEPQ010000010.1:15537859-15647859 GCA_036321105.1 Dracaena cambodiana
GAAATCAATAATTATAAAAGTAATAAATTGAACATTATAATAAAATAAAATTACAACAATAATAATAATTGGAATTGAAATAAAAATTGAAATATTATTTTTTTTGTTTACATGATGACTGGAACTACGGTTATAGACTTAATATAATTTTATGAAGAAAAATATTAAAATTATTGTAAAATTTAATATAAATTTAAAATAGATTATATATTACAAAATAGTTTTATATTCTTCTTTTAGAAATTTTAATTTTTTAAATTTATAAAAAATATTTTATTTAGTTTTATATTTATTTTTATTAAATAAATAGGAAATTGCGTAAGCTACGTTATGTTATGCGTTACATTATATATAATGTAACCTAACAAATACAGAACCTTACGTTATCGTTGTCGCTATTTTAAACATTGTTTAGATAGGCTTCTCCCTAAGAATATCTTCATGTTGATTCAAATTTCCTTCTTTCTAGTCAAAGATGTCAACATCAAACTACATCCGTGGCACAAAAAGGACTTGGGCCACATACACTGATGATGTATGTGACACTGTGCCTCGGATCTTAAACTCGAATCCAAACTAATAGGGGTGGCAAATGGGCCAGGCGTGTCCAATGGCTTGGGCCGTGCCCGAGCCGGGGTCACCCGTGCCTTGGGCACGACTCGACATGTTGGATTTTCTTTAAAAAATAGCCGTTTAAAGCCATTATAGGGGGTTTTTTGTATTTTTTTTGCACAAAGCCCCCAACGGCTATTTTTATAGCCATTGGGGGATTCTTACAATTTTTTTGCAAATTTTTCCTCCAACGGTCAAAATGGCAGTTGGGGTTTTTTTTGCAATTTTTATTTGCAAAAAATAAAAATCTTTCTTTCCCTATAAATAACTTATCATCTCCTCCATTTCTATTCTTCATACAAACAAATCCATTTCTACTCTCAAAACTCCTCTTAATTCTCGACTCTTTCAAGCAAGTATCAAGTAATAAAGAAGACTCAAGCAAGCAAGTCTCAACATCAAAATTCAAGCAAGTTTTTCTTCGCGTTTTCGGCTTCCTCTCTCTAGTACTCATTCTCTACTCTGTCTCTCAAATGCTTCACCGCTCAAGAGGTATTATAATCTGAAGTTTTTTATTTGGATTTTTGAGGTTTTTTATTCCGTTTTTTAGAGTTTCTTTAAAATGGATCCATACTCGTCCGGCGCTTCTTGCTCTCAAGCTACGGGTTTTTTCTCCTTTTTTAAAAAGTAAAGAATATCAAAACCTTTACCAATCCTTAAAACAACCTCCTCAAGTACCATTTTTTATGTCCGCAGAAGAACCAACCAAAGCAACCATACCAGAAACCCAAACAACCACCCCCGCTAGGACTTCTAGATCGGACATATGGAAATATTTTAAAAAAATAATGGAAAATGGTGTTAGAAAAGTTATGTGTAAATATTGTCAAAAAATTTATTCATTCCCTTTAGGTAGTAGAACGGGTTACCTTAAAAATACGTAGATAAAATACACCCATCAAATGAACCACAACAAATACAAATAAACACCTACGAAGAATTTTTAGGAATTTATAAATATAATCCTATCCAAACAAGAGAAAATTTAGCAACATTTATAGTACAGGACAGACAACCCTTTTTTCTTTTTCGGAAAACCGAAAATTTGAAAGATTTTGTAAAAACATATTTACTGATGAATTTAAAAAAGTCCTACATTCTACATGTAAATCGATATAGTAAAAATATATAAAGATAAGACGGAGAATTTAATTACTATTTTAACATCTTTAATTTTTAGAGTTACTATAACCGCAGATTGTTGGGAGGCTCTAAATAGTTGTCATTATTTATGCATAACAGCTCACTATATAGATCCAAATTGGTGTATACAAAAATAAATAATTAGATTTAGGAGATTTGAATTTTCTCATAATGCACATATTTTATCACAATCCCTACCTAGTGTTTTTTGGCATTTGGAATAGAAAGAAAAATATTTTTCTTTTCTTTCGATAATGCTTCTAAAAATACGGCCGCAATAGAAATTCTTAAAAATATTACAAAATCAATTTTAGATGGAAAACTATTTCACATTAGGTATATTTGTCACATAATTTATGTGTACAAGATGGATTAAGAATAATAAGTGATTCAATAACTAAACTTAGGAATACAATACTATTTATTAAAAATAGTAGGCTAAGAAGACAATCATTTAAACAAATATGTAGGAATTTTAATATCTCATCTAAAATTTTATCTCTAGATATTAAAACAATATGGAATTCTACATATAAAATGTTAAACTATGTCTAATGAAATAGAGTTACCAATATATAGTTTAAATATTAATGAATGACACCATTTGCATTGCATTTCTAAATTTTTAAGCAAAGTTGAAATTATAACTAAAGCACTATCCGACACTTATTACCCAACTACACATATTGCACTATATTATTTAACTGAAATTAGTTTAATTTTTAATGAATGTAGGAATCACCCAACATTTGAACATATTATTCAACCCATGAAAACTAAATTTAATAAATATTTTAGAAATTTTTTATACTTATTATATTTTGTAACTGTTGTGGATCCACGTTGCAAGTTAGAAAGACTTGAAATTTTAATAGATTTATTTTATAAAAATATGCATTATGAAGATAATATTAGGAATTTAGTTAATGATATCAAAATTTGTTTAGATATTATGTACAAAATATATAAAGATATGTATGATGATAAAATATAATTTACAAAGGAATCAACTGCTAGGGAACCCGAAATCCAATAATATCATCCGCATTTCACCAAAAAAAACTAGACAATCTAGTACATATTTTAATGAACTACTTTATTATTTAAAAAGGGTTAATTTTAAAGATGACGTATCTCCTAAAAATTATGAAGTCTTTGATATTTTGACCTTGTGGAAATCATAGGAAAAAATATATTCTGTGCTTTCCAACATGGTCCATGATTTACTAACTCCTCCTGTGTCTACTGTAGTATCAGAGTTTATTTTTAGTGCATGTGGTAGAGTGCTCACGAAGTGGAGAAGCTCAATGGCAGCAGACACATTAGATATGTGTGTTTGCTTGAAGAACTAGTTAGACGCAGAAGAAAGGGAATAAGGATCATCCAATGAAATAGAAGTAGAGACCTCAGAAGAAAATGAATTAAAGTAGACTTTTATTTTTTTCTTTTCAAATTGTAATTTCTATATTTGTTGGGATTTTCAAGTATTTTTTTATTTTTTTTTGTAATTTTTAACTCATAAATATCTTGGAAAAAAAATACTAAGAACAAGTTGAGCGTGACAGCCATTGTGTTCTCCCCTCTCTTTGGACTTTGTATGATTTTTAAAGAGATTTATAGAGCAATTATATCAATATAATGAGATTTAATATAATAATTTTTTTAACTTTTTGTTAAAACTAATTAAATAAAGCTAACTAGTATCATAAACTTACTTAAAAGAAACTAAATATTTAATAAGAAATTAAAAAAAAATGAGCCGGCCTGGCCCTACCCGGGCACGGCACGTGCCCGGTGGGCTGAGCCCGGGCCTATGCTTAGGCACGTCACGACACGCTCGTGCCAGGCGCGGGCTGTGCTCGGGCCGGGCACGACCCAGTTGCCACCCCTACAAACTAAATTCTTTTTCGACCAACTGTAGGTTTCCATGTATTTTGAGCATCTCTCCTCGTCTAGTTCTTTTTTGAAACCGATAAAAGATTCCTCACAAAAATACCGATGTCATGGCATCCAGCAGACTGATCGCTCTCACTCGCATTATAATAGTAGAGATAATTCGCTCCAGATTTTACGTTTGTACCAATTCCGTATAGGAGTCTCATAACTTTCAAGCACCCATATTTCTCTCTAGTAAAAAAAAAATGATATCTTTTGTAACCCATAAGTTGCACTAAACTTTTGGAAAGAATGTACTTGCATCCCACATGTTAGATGCATCCCAGCGAATCAGAAGCGATGTACATCTATAAAGGCCAGATCCCAGTAAAGAAATATAAAAAATAACAACTAAGCGTTTTATCCCAAATACTTGAGGTAAGCTATATGAACCAAAAGAGAATCATGCCGGATCAACCTATCTTAGCACGAATATTTTTATTTCTCACTTTATCTCTCTAAGTGTTATCATACATCCAACAAAATATACGCATCTCTATTATACTTAGTTTTTGTGAATGATGTTTCTTTACAGCCCAACGTTCTATGTCATATAATAAAACTGGCCTAATAGCGGTCCTAAAAAATTTCTGAATTAATGGAATATTACGGTCGCATAAAACTCGCGTTACACTTCTCCATTTTAACCAGCCAGTTTGGATCCTGTAGTTGACATCACTATCGATCTCTCCATTATTTTGAATAATAAAACCCAGATAACTAAACTAACTGCTTATTTGTTTTTCTAGCCCTAATGTCAAAACACTATAGTTTGGGTTGTTGATAGGGAAAATTGATAAGGAGGGAGCCCACATCTGTCGATATTTCAAAGAATCCAAATAGAATCAAAGTGGATGAGATCTCAGATTTAGTCAAATCCAAATTAAATATAATCTAATCAAACTGAAAATCAAAGAGATTCTGCCAAATCTTCCCTTGGTCAAATCATGACCAGATTTATTGATCCAAATCAGGTTAGATTAAACCAAATATTTGATGAAGATTACAATATATTTCCATCCTTATCTACAAGGCAGGTGATCCACCCAGCTTGTGCCTATAAATAGATGTCATGAAGAATTGTGAAAATCACATTTGGGGAGACCCAAGGTCAACTAGTTGACACCCTCTCGAGTAGAGTACGTGTCGGTCATCCGACCTAATCGTACTTAGATGCATTCATAAAAACTAGTAAATTGATCATGTAATGTTGCTCAAGAAAAATTAATAAACTAACTGCCGTCATACTGCTCCCATCAATGTCGGATAGTCAACAGGGTACAAGATCGACGCCCCATAGCCACGTGCCTATAAACAGAAGTATGAAATTAATAGTTTCGAGTGATAAAACAAGATAATCTCAGGTGTATATCAAAAATATCGACCAAAGGATGCCCTCAAAGTACTACATCAATAAATCACCCAAGACTACTACATTAATGATCACCTCTAGTAGTTATTCATGATTCAATTGCTGTTATACTACAATTATTGAACAGCTCATCAATCAGTGAATGGTTCAAGCCCATGACAAAATCACAATAAAGAAATTCAAAGTATTTCGAAACTCATTACAAACTGACAACGAGATTTCGAAAAATTTCGAGGGGGTCTTGTTGACAAGGAAATATTGATGAGGAGGGGCCCACATCTGCCGATATCTCAAAGAATCCAAATAGAATCAAAGTGGATGGATGATGTGATAAATTTACTACAAGTATACAGTGTCGGTTGTAGCACTTTACAGGTCGCTCTCACGAAGACTTAAGATATTTTTGCGTTCTTTCTAATTCTATTATTCTAACAGATTAACTATGGGTTCTAAGTTGAATTTGAGTTATTCTAATTAACCTAAAATATAGAATCTACTAATTCACAACCATGTATTATCTATTTTATCTTCTTTCTTCCATAAAAATCTGATCATGTAGTTTAATTCCTACTTAAAGTATCCTAAGTATGGACTATCAAGTGGCATGTAAGTATAAATCATCAAAGAAATTACTTTTGAATGAAAATAAACTAAATCATCAGATTAATTCAACAAAATGAATAAAAACCAACAACTCCAAACCCTAACTAAGTATAGACTAGCAAAATACTTAAATTAAGTATAACCTATCAAAATTCTAATCTACAAGTTCTTTTATTTTTATTGTTTCATAGAAAAATCCTATCTTATTTTTATTTTTATTTCAGAGAGAACACAAATAGAATAATATAAGGTTGATCCCTAGTTTCATCTGCATCCTAAGACTAAGCTAATTAGCTGCTCATATTTCTACTTAACAAGATCATATTTTTATTTATGAAAGCCATACAAAATTCTATTTTCCTAGAAAGCAAGAGAAATCTATACTACAAAGCAAATAAATCTATAATAGAAAGTAATTAAATCTATCTAAAAAGCAAAAAAATATTTCTACTATTTAGAAAGAACTTAAAAACAATGACATCACCTATGGAGTGCAGTATGGCAGTCATCACCCCTTCAGCAAAACCCTAATTTTTATTAATTATCAAGAGTACAAAATTGCGTAATCCTATGTTACAAGGACACGACCAATATATAGGCTTCGGAAAACCAAACCTTACATTAAGTAAAACTGAATAATTACAAAATTACATCGAACACCCTGTAAAAATTTCATGACATGTGGGCCCCAAAGTGTCGCGAATTGGCGGCAGTTGCCGCTAAATAGTGGCAAAAGCATGGAATCTTGTCTTTTCTTTTCTTCTGCATGAACCTCTCGTCTTTTCCTTTGTTTTGCATGAAGCTCTCGTCTTTTCCTTTTGATATAAATCACTGTATTGGACTTCAACTCTCTACAACTTCATGTTCTTATAAATTTGTTCACTTTTTAACTCTTTTCTGGACTTGGTTTCCTAATCCGACTCTGAGTTTATGCCATCTTCTTGTAGGAATAGATTTTACCTAAAAAACATACTAAAAATACCCAAGTAGCATTATTTATATACAAAAATAGATAATATGAAGCTATAAATATGCAATATATGACACTCATCAATGGAGATATCAGATCTAGTCAAATCTAAATTAAATATAATCTAATCAAACTAAAAATCTCAGACATTCTGCCAAATCTTTCCTTGGTCAAATCAAGACCAGATTTATTGAACCGAATTAGGTTAGATTAAACCAAATATTTGATAAAGATTACAGTATATTTTCATCCTTATCTACAAGGCAGGTGATCCACCCAACTTGTGCTTATAAATAGACGCATGAGACATTGTGAAAATCACATTTTGGGAGACCCAAGGTCAACTAGTTGACGCGCTCTCGAGTATGTGTCGGTCATCTGACCTAATCGTGCTTAGACGCATTCACAAAAAATAGTAAATTGGTCATCGTCATGCTACTCAAGAAAAATTAGTAAACTAGCCGTCGTCATGCTGCTCCAATCAATGTCGGATAGTCAATGGTGTTAGTGAAATTTTCTGCTAACGAGGTCATTTGTCATGAAGAGAGAAATCCATAAATGAAAGAAATATTACTTTCGCGAGTCATACATTATTTTCTGTAAAAACTGAAAGCACGAATCCTAAATAAAGTTGAAGCACCAATCGTTTTTCTCAGAATCGCAAACCTAATAATAGGGATGGACCCCATAAAATCTCGTCATCTTATCCAAGAGCAGCGAACAAAGTCATTAAAATCCAGTTGAACTACGAATCTAATGTTTAAGATTCGTGTTCCAGCTACAATCAAACAGATCCGCAAATCTAAAGTTTGAGATCCACGTTCCAGCCACAATTAAACGGAGCCGTGAATCTAAAGTTCGAGATCCGCGTCCTGGTCATAATCAAAGGAGCCATGAATCTAAAATTTGAGATTCACGTTCCGCATTTCAGTTGCGATCTAGAGGATTAAAGATGCCAGTTACAAATTCTAGAGATTTAATACAAATTCACCAGATCAAAAGGTAAAAAATTAATACTTAGATTGTGGAGGCTGACAGTTGGACAGTTACATCAGCTCAAGAGTCTTCAAATCTCTACAAAAAGCCCGAGCCAAGGCAGAAAAAGGGACGAAAATCAGGAGATCAATACAATATAGAGAGTCCTCTTTCACCCGAGTGCTGTTGCTGTCGAGAGTTCAAAACCCTTGCCAACTAGAAAAAAATTTTGTACGGAGTGTCAACGAAGAGCAGGATCATCCTCCACAACTACTATAGAACCCAATTTTAAACAAAGAGGAAATTCAACTTTCCTCATCTTCTGTAAATGGAAAACCATTTGAAATTGTAATCTTTTATTGAGAAAATTCAATAAAAAATTATTTACAATTTTCATGGCAAACTGAAGATTGGCGACTCCGATGGGGACACCTTTCATCTCTGTTGATAAAGTTGTAGCTCAATCCGACGATATTTCAGTTGGTAGTATGGTCGACTCACTCATCATTGAGTTCGATCAGGAGAAATATATGGAATTTCTCTCCTTTGGCTCCAGAAACCCTAACTCCTTACAGAAATGTAGTAAAGTTTCCAATAATTCAACCTCTAAAGAGGTCTCGAAGACAGCAGTCTAATCGAAGGACTCTACAGACCAATCCGGTCTAAAAGGAGACTCATCTCCTTCACCAGCACAAGACTCAGGATCAACTTCCGCTAAGACCCATGATTTCCACGAGAAAATGAATCAAGATCCCCATGATAATAAGGAAAGATGACCATTTTTTGCTTGCCAGAAAGATGACTTGGAAAACAAGATTCCTCTCACTCGTACGATGAGGAGGAACCTAAGAAGAAGCAAGATTCACACTCTTTGGAGGGCCATGAAGCAACAGAAAACTGTTGAACCACAATCGCGAGGACCTACCATTAAAGTATGGAGGCCTAAAAGCGAAGTAGTGGTCCCAAATAAGAAGAAAAATCTAGACGCAGAAGGGTTTACTCGTGTTTTCTATAAGAAACAGCGTACACCCACTAAATTTATTTATAATTACAAACGCAAAGTTTATATTCGCGTTCCTCTAACTAGACGAGGGCCCCATCCTCATGCCTCAGGAGGAAAGCGTAATTTTCACGATCACGTTCTTAAAAATGGGCGTGAACTCCAAATTTGCAAGCCAACGGGAAAGCACGGTTTTCAAAAGTGTGCTTCCGAAGAAGAGTCCACTCCCAAGGTAGAAGCTCATTCACCTACTGTTCCAGTTAAAGTGAAATTTGCTTCTGGGATCTTTAAGAGAATAGAGACTCCTATTCCAAAGATATCTTTCGGAGGTAACGCCACCGCCACTAATCAAATGGGTTCCAATACAAGAGATCTCATGGAACTTCTTAACAAAAAGAGAGAAGAATTCCGATTATCCCATTGTCATTGTGAACGATTGATCAATATAGTGCTATCACACTGTCATTGTATGGCTGCTCCTGCTAAACAGTCAATTTTTAATCAACTTACAATATCTTCGTCTCAACCATCAAAGAGAAGATGACGTAACAAGCAAGAATTCTCTGAACCCAAATATCCTGAAATATCATCTAATATGATAAGTTTCGGAAAGAAGAAGACAAAGAATGTCTCTAGAAAAGACTCTTCTGACTCTGAACACTCTTCAGGCTTGAATAGTGTATTTAGCGATGTGCGAGGTGTTTTTCAAAACACTCGACTCAAAAAAGGAGTGACAACCTCAGTGAACTACAGACAAAAGGCTGGAGTCTCTTCTGATGAAGAAGACACAGTTAACTCAGTCGTGGCTGAATCCCTGACATTAGATTCATTCCTCGAAGACTTCGTATCCGCATACATGGCACAGAATACTCCGGAGGAGTTCATGCGGAGGATCGATGATCAAGAAAGAATCATCCAACAACAACAAAATACCATCAATGAGATTACAGACATGCTTCATGTTTTGCTAGAATTGGAGAGAACGAAAAGGAAAGATACGAAAGAATCCTCTTCAAGGGTTCCACCCGATCCAAGAAGTGACAGAGGGAAGAATGTAGAAGAAGAAGTTCACATTCCCCCTACAAATGAGAATGAAAATAATGAGGATCGCCTCGAAGATGAAGATAATCGCTCCGTGCATTCCCATCACCAAGAAGGAACCCCAAATCAAGAAGGAAATGCAAACACCGTTTCGATGGAGAGCTTTCAGAATCAATTGAATGCTCTCATACATAAGAATGATTTGCAAGAGCTAGGGGTTGTGAGGCCATAACCAGTGGAATGAGAATGTATACCGTTCCCGGAGAATTACAAACCATTGAAACTTAAGTCATTCGATGGTAAAGGGTCGTCAAATCAGCACATTTAATATTTTAAATCTCAAATAGGGTATTTAATTGGTAATGACCTGATCATTACGTGAGTGTTTGTTAGTATCTTAATAGGGCTAGCATTTGAATGGTTCAGGAGATTGGAATCGGAAACCATCAACTCATGGAATGATATTGAGAAAGCCTTTTTAACAAGGTTTTATGAAGATGATATAGAGGTTTCAATGCCAATGCTCTTGGCTACTAAGCAGAAGAAAGGTGAATTAGCTCGAGATTTTATAAAAACATTCAGAAATGATTCTCTAAGATGTCTGCATGGGATGCTAGAGAAGACCTTGATAGAGACCTGTCGACACAATCTCTCAACCAAAGTTCTGGTCAGAATAGGAGCCGTAAAATCCTCAACCTGGAAAGATCTTTCTGTTTGCTCAAAAATTGGATTTCTCCTTCCATTGTAAAATTGTTTGATTACAACGAAAATATTGAGATTTACACAAAAAATCTGAGGAATTACAAGAACGAGAATATTGACTGATTCCCTTTTTTATGTGGGTTCGGGTGGCGAGGGAGTCTTGCTAGTGCCTCCATGGACCGTCTGACTTGGAAGGGGATGGCTCTACTCCGCTTCTCAATTTCACGAGCTCGCCCAAAATCATCCAAAAGTCCTTTCTCTGACTCAATTTCTGTCTTTTATAGACCGAATCCGTTCGAAATCCGCCTCGAATCCTCCCTAAAAAATTGGATCACAGAATTTTAGCAAAATAAACGAAATAGAAATAAACAGAACACAACCCGCGGGTTGGCACCTGCGGGATCGCTCCCGCGGGTGCCCACTGTAGATTAAAAAAAAAATTGAAAATTGCTAAGTGGGCACACCCGCGGGTTGCAACCCGTGGGAGGATTCCCGCGAGATGCAACCCGCGGGAGCGATCCCGCGGGTTGCCACCCGCGGGAGCGATCCCGCAGGTGTCAACCCGCGGGTTGTTTTCCGTTCTTTTCTGATTATTTATTTCTTATTTTATTTCGCTAATATTCCGTGATCCGATTTTTCAGGAATAATTGAGCCGAATTTGGAGCTTCTTCGGTCTATAAAACACAGGAATTTAACCGGAGAGAGGACTTTTGGATTGGAAGACTTTGGGACGATTACGGGCGAGCTCGTGAGATGAAGGAAAAGAGCAAAGCCATCTTCTCCTGGTCGGACGGTCAACGGAGGCATTAACAAGACTCCATCGCCACCCGAACCCACATAAAAAAGGGAATAAATTAATATTTCCGTTCTTGTAATTTCTCGAATTATTTTGTAATCTTAATTCGTTGTAATTAAAATAATTTTTGCAATGGAATCAAAGATGCAATTTTCGAGCAAATAAGAACTGGCGACCACAGTGGAAGCCCCTCTGTTTACGACAGAGAATCTGGTGGCGCAGTCCGACCGGGTGCCAATTGGCTCAATGGTTGAGACGCTGGTCATAGAAGTTGACCAGCAAAAATATGAGGAATTTCTTTCTTCCTCTGATTCGGAGCCTAGGCGTCATCGCCGGGCGACGATGAAAAAAGGTGAGGCGTCATCGCCCACCGGAAATCAAAAGGCGTCATCGCCTATGAAAACTTATAAGGCGTCATCGCCCGTTCGAACTAACAAGACGTCATCGTCTGTCAAGAACACGGCGTTATCGCCCATTCCAAAGTCAAGCCAAAAGTCAAACCAGTTCCTGACCCACTCCCAAAAGAGAAACCTAAGGCGTAAAACCCAACGGGCCCGCCTCAACAGTACTTATGGAAAATTACAGTTGGAAAATCCAACCAAGGAAACAATCCTAGCACATGCCAAGAATGAAAATCCGCAGGCGGAACTGCGGGTTGCACCGCACGCGGGTAACCCCGCAATTGCAACCGCGGGTGCAAACCCGCGGTTCCAACCGCGGGTTGCACCGTTCGGGGGCAACCCCGCGGTTGCAACCGCGGGTGCAAACCCGTGGTTCCAACCGCGGGTTGCACCCCGCGGGTGCAACCCCGGGTTTGCAACCGCGGGTGCAAACCCGCGATTTCAAACACGGACCACACACCACGGGTTTCAACCCTCAGGTTGCACTCCGCAGGAAAAATCAAGGGTTGGTTCTGGTGTCTATTCGGGCACACGCGCAGTGAGCACACAGCGCACACCTAACTTTTTGGTTACTCTCTCAGGGGTACCATCCCATTCCTCTGCAGACAAATATAAAGATGTGCTCATGCGCTCACCAAGTTTCTCTTCGGATGAGCATATTCCGAAGATTAAGTCAGATGCGTGCGGGGCCCGTGCAACTGCGCAGGCCAGCACACACTCCAGAAGAATCCGCAGAAGGGTTGGAGAACAATCTGATACTGGAAAAGAGCTCAGCCCTGAAATATTGCAGACTCTCCAGTATTATGAACCAAATTTGCGACGCAAGAGGCGTCAAGATGCAGATAGAAAGGAGAAGATACCTCAAGATTTGAGAGACTATCTCAATTGGAAGAAGAACTCCTCACAAAATATCCGTCACTGCCAATGCGAACAGCTGATCTCAACTGTTCTATCAAACTGCCAGTGCAACTCAAAACGATCAGTTTTTGAGCGGATCACCGAACCTAAAAGAATGCGAATGGTGAAAAGAGTGTGCTCGGAAACTGATCTGCCTGCTGCCACATCGCATATGGTTAATAAAGGCAAAAAGGTGGTTGGAAATAACCCTTTGGATAAGGAAATCACTCCAGGGTCAAAAGGAGTTTCTATCGAACCAGAGGGCGTGTGCCTAGAGGAAGTCTCTGAAAGACTTGAGAGACAAGAAAAACGTCTCGAACAACAAGAAGAGACCATAGAAGAAATGAAGCAACTTTTAATTGAGTTGCTAGCTCAAACTAGGAGGAACCAATCCTCGTCGTCTATTTCTGGTCGGTAGAAAGGAAAACGACCCGCCCAAATAAATGAGGACAGCGAGGATGAAAATGAAGAGATTCCTCCTCATTCGAGAGAAGTAAACCTTCACGCAGAGAAAATAGAGAAGATGGAGAATCAACTATAAGCTCTTCTTCATCGAAAGAAACTGCAAGAAGTGGGGGTAGTCCGTCCCTATCCCATAGAATGGGAAACCGTGCCTTATCCTGCAAAATACAAACCGTTGAATCTTCAGTCATTCGACGATAGAGGGTCGCCGCAACAGCATATCTTCTACTTCCTGTCGCAGACAGGACACCTCATGGGGAACGATCCGACCCTGACTAAGATATTTGCGAATACTTTAATGGGGCCCGCATTTACCTGGTTCATGTAGCTACCCCAGGGAACCATTAAATCATGGGCTGATGTAGAACGTGAGTTCCTAGCCCGATTCTTTGAAGATGATGCTGAAGTCTCTATACTATCTTTGCTAGCAGCGAAGCAAGAAGAAGGCAAAACGGTCAAAACTTATATCGAGCGATTCCGAGAGCTTCTGTTCGATGCCCACATGGCATGACGCAGGACACGCTTGTGGAAACCTGCAGACATAACTTGTTGACCGATATCCTAGACAAGATGGGTTCGGTCGAATCCAAGTCATGGAAGGATCTGCTTAAGCAGGGTGAACAGGCCGAAGAAATACTTCGATGTCTCGAAATGCAGCAGTCCGCAATCGGAGACAGTACAAATGAACCTCCATTCCATTTCTCCCGTTCTAAAGGGAAAGACATAATGGCAATGGCGGCAGAAAGCACACCAAAGCAGAAAGCATGGCCAACTGTGAGCAACACAGCAAAGTCACCCATGCTTCAAAGGCAGTATTCGTTCAAGGATGAACATACTGCTACTATGTTCAATCTGCTCACCAAACGCAAGATGCTTAAATTGCCGGAGAGCAAGAGACCTGAAGAAGTTGGGAAGACTAACGATCCAAATTACTGTCTGTACCATCAGATTGTAGGTCACCCTACAAAGAATTGTTTTATCTTAAAAGATAAAATTCAAGCATTGATTGGCGCTGGAGCAGTTCAGCTCAAAGCTGAACAAAAAAGGAGTTAGAGCTAACTCCGACACATTTAATGTGTGTGGTCTAAAAATACCACTTGGGCTCACAACAATTCCAAAGGCGAGCTCAGGGCGGTTAATTTAAACCCCCATAAAAAAAAAAAAAAATATATATATATATATATATATATATAAAATAAATAATAAATAAATAAAATAAAAAAATAAATGAATCACCCAACGCCATCAAGGCTATGGGGGAGAGAATAAAATTCTTGCCAACCCCATCATACTGGAGGTAAAAGTATGAATTACCCAACGCCGACAAAGTTACGGGAAGAGAATAAATTTCTCGCCAACCCCACCATACTGGGGGTAATAAGTATGAACCGCCCAACGCCGCTAAGGCTACGGGAAGAGAATAGATTTCTCGCCAACCCCATCATACTGGAGGTAAAAGTATGAATTGCCCAACGCCGCTAAGGCAAAGAGAAGAGGAAAAGTTTAGCATTTAAGCCCAAACGAAACCCTAGACAACTCACCATGCTGAGAATAATAGCATGGTTAGCCCAACTCAAATGGTGGTTGGTAAAGGCAAATCAAACCCGTTGATAAGTAGGGGTTTGCTAAAAATTCCATGACAAATCTGTCACAACAGTATACATCGCTGCCCTAAGCTGCTAAAGCAAAGGGAAGAGGAAAAGTTTGGCATTTAAGCCCAAACGAAACCCTCGACAACTCACCATACTGAGGATAATAGCATGGCTAGCCCAACTCAAACGGTGATTGGTAAAGGCAAATCAAACCCGTTGATAGCTTGGGGTTTGCTAAAAATTCCATGACAAATCTGTCACAACAGTATACATCGCTACCCTAAGCTGCTAAGGCAAAGGGAAGAGGAAAAGTTTGGCATTTAAGCCCAAACGAAATCCTTGACAACTCACCATATTGAGGGGAATAGTATGGCTAGTCCGACTCAAACGGTGGTTGGTAAAGGCAAATCAAACCCGTTGATAGCTGGGGGTTTGCTAAAAATCCCATGACAAATCTGTCACAACAGTATACATCGCTGCCCTAAGCTGCTAAGGCGAAGGGAAGATGAAGTTTGGCATTTAAGCCCAAACGAAATCCTTGACAACTCACAATGCTGAGGGGAATAGCATGGCTAGCCCGACTCAAACGGTAGTTGGTAAAACCTAATCAAATCCGTTGATAGCTGGGGGTTTGCTAAAAATCCTAATCAGATAAATCCCTTGTCACGTTAAGATTTCACCTCTGACAGCAAAATTTTCTTGTCATTTTTCTCCAACAGAGTAAACGACACTCCAAAATATTTGTCAAGTTAAAATCATACCTCTGACATCATAATTCAAAATCAAAAGAGATAAAATCCTCATTAAATCGATCCCCTGTCACGTTAAGATTTCACCTCTGACAGAAAAGAAAATTCACACTTCATCAAGTCCAACATTACAACCTCTGATGAACGTGCTTTTGATGTCGTTAAGTTAAAAATTACCTCTGACAAAAATCATCCCCCTATCAAGTTAACAGTTATCTCTGATAGTCCGACTCCAAAGCTAAATACGTTAACCGTCACCTCTGTTTAGTCAGTCTGTCCCTATCACGACCAGATCCTCTGAATATGTTGAGTTTTAAGACACGTTTAATATCACCTCTGTCTTTCCCTAATCCGTCATACCAGATGTCACTGAACGGTTAGGGTTAAAATGAGCATGTTAACATGACACCTCTGCTTGACCTAAAATAAGCATGTTAAAATCATACCTCTACTTATCATCTAATGAGTACGTTAAAATCATACCTCTGCTTGATTTGAATAAATGTATATGTTAACAGTTATCTCTATCGACAAAATCCTTTAAAAGGTTTGTAGCCAAAATTAAAGAATCCAAAGTATTTCGAAATTCAGTACGATTCAATACAGAATTTCGAAAACTTTGGAGGGGGTTATGTAGATAAAAAAGGAAAAAAAAATTGAAAATTGAAAATTGCTAAGTGGGCACACCCGCGGGTGCCAACTCGCGGGAGCAATCCCGCGGGTGCCAACCCGCGGGAGCGATCCCGCAGGTGTCAACCCGTGGGTTGTTTTTCGATTATTCATTTCCTATTTTATTTCGCTATTATTCCGTGATCCGGTTTTTCAGGAATAATTGAGTCGGATTTAGAGCTTCTTCGGTCTATAGAACACAGGAATTTAACTGGAGAGAGGACTTTTGGATTGGAAAACTTTGGAACGATTACGGGCGAGCTCGTGAGATCAAGGAAAAGAGCAGAGCCATCTACTCCTGGTCGGACGGTCAACGGAGGCATTAACAAGACTCCATCGCCACCCGAACACACATAAAAAAGGGAATAAATTAATATTCCCGTTCTTGTAATTTCTCGGATTATTTTGTAATCTTAATTCGTTGTAATTCAAATAATTTTTGCAATGGAATCAAAGATGCAATTTTTGAGCAAACACCCACCCGCGGGATCGCTCCCGTGGGAGGCACTCGCGGGAGATTTCCCGCGCCCTGCGGGAGCCCTCCCGTGGGTTGCACCCTCGGGAGCCTCCCGCGGGTTGCACCCGGAGGAGTTCTCCCGCGGTTGCACCCACGGGAGATTCCCGCAGGTGCCCCGCAGGAGTTCTCTCTCAGGTGCACCCGCGGGAGATTCCCGTGGGTGCCCCCGCAGGAATTCTCCCGTGGGTCACCCGCGCGAAATTCCCACGGGTCCGCGTCAATTTTTTTTTATTTTAATTAATTAATTAATTAATTAATTATTATTCTTTTTTAGATGTCTACATAACCCCCTCTAAAGTTTTCGAAGTTCTGTATTTAGCTGTACTAAATTTTAAAATACTTTGGATTATTTGATTTTGACTATCAGATGTGTAAAGAATTTGGTAGACAGAAATAATTGTTAACGTATTTCGTAAGATATGGGAGGAGATATGGCGTTAATATGCTTATTCAATAACAAACAGATGTATGATTTTAACGTGCTCATTAGATAACAAGTAGAGGTATGATGTTAACGTACTCATTTGGTGACAAGCAGAGGTATCATGTTAACGTGCTCATTTTAGGTCAAGCAGAGGTATCATGTTAACGTGCTCATTAGAATCATAACCGTTCAGTGACATCTAGTATGACAGATCAGGGAAAGACAGGGGTGACATTAAACGTGTCTTGGAGCTCAACCTATTCAGAGGATCTGGTCGTGATAGGAACAAGCTGACTAAACAGAGGTGACGGTTAACTTATTTAGCTTTGGAATCGGACTATCAGAGGTAACTGTTAACTTGATAGGGAGATGATTTTCATCAGAGGTAATTTTTAACTTAATGATATCAAAAACAAATTTATCAGAAGCTGTAATATTGGACTTGATGAAGTGTGGGTTTTCTTTTCTGTCAGAGGTGAAATCTTAACATGACAGAAGATTTAATCGGATTTTATTTCATTTGATTTTGAATTATGATGTCAGAGGTATGATTTTAACTTGACAAATATTTTGGAGTGTCACTTGCTCTGCTGAAGAAAAATGACGAGAGAAATTTTATTGTCAGAGGTGAAATTTTAACGTGACAAGAGATTTATCTGATTAGGGTTTTTAGCAAACCCCCAGCTATCAACGGATTTGATTAGTCTTTACCAACTACCGTTTGAGTCACGCTAGCCATGCTATTTCTCTCAGCATGATGAGTTGTCAAGGGTTTCGTTTGGGCTTAAATGCCAAACTTTTCCTCTTCCCCTTTCCTTAGCAGCTTAGGGCAGCGATGTATCCTTATATTCGGATAAGGATGCTATTATGACAGATTTGTCATTGGATTTTTAGCAAACCCCCAGCTATCAAAGGGTTTGATTTGCCTTTACCAATTACCATTTGAGTTGGGCTAGCCATACTCTTCCCCTCAGCATAGAGAGTTGTCGAGAATTTTGTTTGGTCTTAAATGCCAAATTTTTCCTCTTCCCTTTGTCTTAGAGGCGTTGGGCAATTCATATTTTTATCCCCAGTATGAAGGGGTTGGCGAGAAACTGGTTCTCTTCTCGTTGCCTTGACGGCATTGGGCAGTTCATACTTTTTACCCCCAGCATGAAGGGGTTGGCGAGAAATTTATTCTCTTCCCGTAGCCTTGATGGCGTTGGGTAATCATACTTTTTACCCCCAGCATAGTGAGGTTGGCGAGAAATTTATTCTCTTCCCTTTGCCTTGACGGTATTGGGTGATTTATACTTTTTTACCCCCAGCATTGTGGCGTTGGCGAGAAATTGGTTCTCTTCCCGTTGCCTTGACGACATTGGGCAGTTCATGTTTTTTACCCCCAGCATGAAGGGGTTGGTGAGAAATTTATTCTCTTCCTGTAGCTTTAATGGTGTTGGGTAATCATACTTTTTTTACCCCCTGCATGGTGGGGTTGGCGAGATTATTCTCTTCCCGTAGTCTTGACGGCGTTGGGGAATTCATACTTTCTACCCCCAATATGATGGGGTTTGGCGAGAAATTTATTCTCTTCCCGTTGCCTTGTCAGTGTTGGGTAATTCATACTTTTTACCCCCAGTATGATGGGGTTGGCGAGAAATTTATTCTCTTCCCGTAGCCTTGTCGGCATTGGGTAATTCATACTTTTTACCCCCAGTATGATGGGTTGGCGAGAAATTTATTCTCTCCCCGTAGCCTTGTCGGCGTTGGGTAATTCATACTTTTTCCCCCAGTATGATGAGGTTGGTGAGAAATTTATTCTCTCCCCGTAGCCTTATCGACGTTGGGTATATATATATATTTTATTTTTATTTTTTTTTATATTTTTTTATATTTTATTTTATTTTATTTTATTTTTTTACAGGTTATTGAGGTTTAAATTAACTGCCCTGAGCTCGTCTTTGGAATTGTTATGAGCCCAAGTGGTACGTTTAGATCACCCACCTTAAATATGTCCGAGTTAACTCTAACTCCTTTTTTGTTCAGCTTTGAGCTGAACTGCTTCAGTATCAATCAATACTTGAATTTTGTCTTTTAAAATAAAATAATTTTTTGTGGGGTGGCCTACAATCCGATGGTACAGGCAGTAATTCAGATAGTTAGTCTTCCCAACCTCTTCAGGTCTTTTGCTCTCTGGCAACTTTAGCATCTTGCGCTTGCTGAGCAGATTGAACATAGTAGCAATATGCTCATCTTTAAACGAATACTGCTTTTGAAGCCTGGGTGACTTTGCTGTGTTGCTTATAGTTGGTCATGCTTTCTGTTTCGATGTGTTTTCTACCGCCATTGCCATTATGTCTTTCCCTTTAGAACGGGAGAAATGGAAAGGAGGTTCATTTGTACTGCCTCCGATTGCAGACTGCCGCTTTTCGAGGCGTCGAAGTATATCTTCGACCTGTTCACCCTGCTTAAGTAGATCCTTCCATGATTTGGGTTCGACCGAGCCCATTTTATCTAGAACGTCAGTCAACATGTTGTGTCTGCAGGTTTCCACAAGAGTGTCATGCGTCATGCCATGTGGGCATCGAACAGAAAGTTCTCGGAATCGCTCGACATAAGCTTTGACCGTCTCGCCTTCCTCTTGCTTTGCTGCTAGCAAGGATAGTATAGAGACTTTTGTATCATCTTCAAAGAATCGAGTTAGGAACTCACGTTCTACATCAGCCCATGATTTAATTGTTCCCTGTGGTAGCTGCATGAACCAGGTAAATGCGGGCCCCCGTAAAGTACTCGCAAATATCTTAGTCATAGTCGGATCATTCCCCATGAGGTGTCCTGTCTGCGACAGGAAGTAGAAAATGTGCTGTTGCGGCGAACCTCTACCGTCGAATGACTGAAGGTTCAACGGTTTGTATTTTGCAGGATAGGGTATGGTCTCCCATTCTATGGGATAAGGACGGACTACTCCCACCTCTTGCAGTTTCTTACGATGAAGAAGAGCTTGTAGTTAATTCTCCATCTTCTCTATTTTTTCTACGTGAGGGTTGATGATAACCTTCGCTTCCTCTTCCTCTCTTAAATGAGGATGTACTTCTTCATCCTCGTCCTCGCTGTCTTCATTTATTTGGATGGGTCGTTTTCCTTTCTGCTGACCAGATCGGACGACGAGGATTGGTTCTTTCTAGTTTGAGCTAACAACTCAATTAAAAATTGTTTCATTTCTTCTATGGTCTCCTCTTGCTGTTCGAGACGTTTTTCTTGTCTCTCAAGCCTTCCAGAGACTTCTTCTAAGCGCACGCCCTCTGGTTCGATAGAAACTCCTTTTGATCCTGGAGTGATTTTCTTATCTAAAGGGTTATTTCCGATCACCTTTTTGCCTTATTAACTATATGTGATGAGGCAGCAGGCAGATCGGTTTCCGAGCACACCTTTTTCACCGTTCGCATTCTTTTAGGTTTGGTGATCCGCTCAAAAACTGATCATTTTGAGTTGCATTTGCAGCTTGATAGAATAGTTGAGATTAACTGTTCGCATTAGCAGTGAGGAATATTTTGTGAGGAGGTCTTCTTCAAATTGAGGCACTCTCTCAAATCTTGAGCAACCTTATCATCTCCATTTGCATCTTGACGCCTCTTGCATCGCAAATTCGGTTCAAATACTGGAGAGTTTGCAATATTTCAGGGCTAAGCTCTTTTCCAGCATTAAATTGTTCTCCAACCTTCTGCGGATTCTTCTAGAGTGCACACTGGCCTAAGTAGTTGTGTGAGTCCCGTGCATGTTGCGTGCTCACCATAGGCGTGCTCGAAGAGACATGAGAGTTGTGCTCGTTGAACGTAACACATCGTTGCTTTCGCGAAGTGAAATCTGCGGGGTGCAACCCGTGGTTGCCTCTGGGGATGCAACCCGCGGTTGCAACTGCGGGTTTGCACCCGTGGATTTATTCCCGTGGGGTGCAACCCGCGGTTGTACCCGCGGGCTTGCACCCGCGGTTGCAAGCCGCGGGTGGCAACCCGTGGTTGCAAGCCGCGGGTTGGCACCGCGGTTGCAAGCCGCGGGTGGCAACCAGCGGTTGCCACCCGTGGGTTGGCACCCGCGGTTGCAAGCCGCGGGTTTGCACCGGGGTTGCTTCCGCGGGATACAACCCGTGGCTCCATCCGTGGGTTTGCTCCGAAATTTTTTACTGTCCCGGAGTTTTCTGCAATCCTTCCTGTATGATTGAGGCGTACTCGTTGAGTTTTACGTCTTAGATTTCTCTTTTGGGAGCGGGTTAGAGTTTGGTTTGACTTTTGGCTTGACTTTAGAACAGGCGATAACGCCGTATACTTGACAGACGATGACGTCTTATCAGTTTCAACGGGCGATGACGCCTCGTAAGTTTTAATAGGCGATGACGCCTTTTGATTTCAGGTGGGCGATGACACCTCACCTTTTTTCATCGTCGCCCGGCGATGACGCCTAGGCTCCGAATCAGAGGAAGAAAGAAATTCCTCATATTTTTGCTGGTCGACTTCTACGACCAGCGTTTCAACAACCGATCCGATCACTACAAAGTCAGATTGCGCCACCAGATTCTCTGTTGTGAACAGAGAGACTCCCACTGTGCTCACCAGTTCTTGTTTACTCAAAAATTGGATTTCTCCTTCCATTGTAAAATTGTTTGATTACAACGAAAATATTGAGATTTACAAAAAAATCTGAGGAATTACAAGAACAGAAATATTGACTGATTCCCTTTTTTATGTGGGTTCGGGTGGCGATGGAGCCTCACTAGTGCCTTCGTGGACCGCCTGACTTGGAAGGGGATGGCTCTGCTCCACTTCTCAATTTTACGAGCTCGCCCAAAATCATCCAAAAGTCCTTTCTTTGACTCAATTTCTGTCTTTTATAGACCGAATCCGCTCAAAATCCACCTCGAATCCTCCCTAAAAAATCGGATCACGGGATTTTAGCAAAATAAATGAAACGGAAATAAACAGAACACAACCCGTGGGTTGGCACCTGCGGGATCGCTCCAGCGGGTGCCCACCAGTGGGATCGCTCCCGCGGGGCACCCACGGGAGATTTCCCACGGGTGCTCACCCGCAGGAGCCCTCCCTCGGGTTGCACCCGCGGGAGTTCTCCCGCGGTTGCACCCACGGGAGATTCCCACGGGTGCCCCGCGGGAGATTCCTGCGGGTGCCCCGCGGGAGTTCTCCCACGGGTGCCCGCGGGAGATTCCCGCGGGTGCCCCCGAGGGAATTTCCCGCGGGTCCGCGTCAAAATATTTTTTTTTAATTAATTAATTAATTAATTAATTTATTATTATTCTTTTTTAGATGTCAACACTTTCGTTGCAAGCTGAAGAAGCTGAAGAGATTACACAGAGACTCGAGGAAGAAAAAGGAGGAGAAAAATAAAGACAAAATAACAATCCTAGGTCTCGATCCAAGGGACACAAAGGAAAGGAAACAATGGTGACTGATACTCTGCAGTTTGCAAAGTCTTCTCCAAAACCTCCTCCTCAATCTGGACTCCTCAAAAGCAATACTCTTTCAAAGATGAGCACACCAAAACCATTTTCAATTTGCTCATAACGAAGAATATGTTGAACCTACCAGAGTCTAAACGCCCTGAAGAAGCAGAAAAGGTTAATGATCCTAATTACTGTGTGTATCACCGGATCATTAATCATCCTACTCATAATTGTTATGTCCTTAAGGACAAAATTCAAGCTTTACTAGATGCTAAAGTCATCAAGCTGCAAGAGTACCAGCAGAAGGTAACCGCGAATATGGTGACTTTCAATTCGGGAAAGCACCAGATTGAATATAGTCAAATGTTCAAGATGGAGTGTAACCCATTCCCAAAGGCATGACGAAGATCATAAACTATGATTCTCATCAGCAGCAATAGAAATGATTATGTCCTTTTAAAACCGATAAAGGAGAAATAATGTGGGTGCATCCAGATCTTCTTAATGATAAGCAATGGACTTCGAGCTCATCTGAGAAGAAGCGAAAAGGAAAGACTCTTACTTCTAAAGCTGTCACTGCAATCCCAGAAGATGATACAAATATTCCTACTTTGACGGACTCAGAAGAGGAAGCTAAAGATTATCTAGCGATTAATGCGGATCAGCCTACCTCTGAGACCCGTTCAGGAAAAGACTACTTGAAGAACTACGATAAAGTAACAGAAGCTCAGCAACCTCTAGAGAAGAACAAGTAAAAGCAACTCAAATTTGATAAAGCTCTCGAAAACAGAAGTAAAGAGGTTGTAGAAGGGTATAATAAGCCATTTTAGTTTGACATATTGGCGCAATTGGCCAATATTCCTGCAAGGATTATTTTGTATGAGCTCCTAAAATGCTCTAAAAAAATAAAAGAAGTTTTAAGAGAAGCTCTGTAAGATTCTGAGTTATTTCTGGTGCAAATGTCAGAAACAATTGAAAAAGAAAAAGAGGTCTGTGCAATATGTCATCAGGCATCTAGATAAAAGATCCCTTACATAACTTTCTCTCTGGAAGATATGCAGGTCAAAAATAACAAGCATTATCGCTCTTTATAGTACAAAGAATACATAGGGTCATCAGAGATTAACCGCATCCAAGTTGATCCTGGATCTGCTTTGAGAATAATGTCGAGAAGAGTGTTACGATATCTTGGGGTCCCTATGAGCAGATTAGCGACAACGAATACTACCATCATTGGATTTAATACCAATGGTTGTAGACCGTTGAGTAAAATAAAGTTAAAATGCCAGATTGGTGATTTGAAGACGGAAGTCACATGCTACGTGACGATACTGACACGTCTTATAATTTTCTGCTTGAAAGGCCCTGGATCCATAACAATCTCATTGTTCCATCTACACTTTATCAGTGCATGAAGTATGTGGATAAAGATAGGAACTGAAGAATTTAGTGGCAGAGAAGCAATCCTTTAAACGAGTTGAAAACTACTTTACTGATGCGTTGCTATATCAAGACATGTTTGATGCCTCAGAACAACCTGCTCCAGAGGCATTTGATAGTGGCGACGAGGCTGATACTGAATCAGGATCTGAAGATTCGAAATCCGATGACGTAAGTTGGGACAGAGAGCCTATTGTAGTAAACCTTGAAGGCCTTGATGTAAATGACACCGCCCATTCTGACGGTGAGTGGATAATAAATGAAGATATATAATTTGCTTATTCATCTGGTGTTGATTATGAACCCTCAAGTACTAGTACTGATGTGGTCAATGATCACCTAGATAAAATATACTCTTTGGTTTCTATTCAAGCACCCATCCGATCATCTTTTTGTGAACAAAGTGATGACGATGGAGACGCGAATGAAGCCATTTTTGAAGTTCCTCCTAGGACAAAATTAAAAAACCTATAGTATTCGGAAAGCAAATGATAAAAGTATAGCAAAATATTTAGGTTCTGAAGAAGAATAGGAAAATCCCTAGTTCTTCCATTATGATGAAAACTCTCATAAGTTGATGAAAAAAATAGGATACAACCTAACCAATGGCAGGGAGTTGAATTTCGGAAAAAGAAGGAAAGCGCTCCTTCAACTCTTTGTTCCAAAAGTAAAAAATATGAGATTACTACCATAAAACTGGTTGGAGGTTGGGATATATTACCACTTTCGAAGATCTTTCAGATGAGAAATTTGAAAAAAGACAACCAAATTATTCATCAAAATCATCCTACTGGGATTCAGATGTGAGTGTTGGCGTCATTTTCTACGTAGCTTCTGTTAACATGGTCTCCACAGACTAGGAAAATGAAGACACTAATAAAATACCGCTAATTAAGAATGATCCTAGGACAAAACATTTTAATATGAAGTGGAAAACTCAGTTTGAACAGCTGGAACCTCCAACTGAAGATAAAGTGATCCAGATAAATATGGGTGATGAAACTAATTCTAAGCCCATATTTATAAGCGAAAATTTATCTTCGGAAGAAAAAGAAGAGATGATATCCCTCATTCGAGAATATATTGATGTCTTTGCTTGGAATTATGAAGACATGCCAGGACTAGACCCAAAAGTCGCAGTTCATAAGTTGAATATCCGACCAGATGCAAAACTAGTGAAACAACAATAATGAAGATTCCGTCCATAAATTATGGAGGCAATCGAGGTTGAAATTAAAAAGTTAATCGAATAGGCTTTTATTCACGAAGAACAATATCCGGACTGGGTTGCGAATATAGTTCCTGTAACCAAGAAGAATGGAAAGATCAAGGGCTATATTAATTTCAGAGACTTGAATGAAGCATGCCCGAAGGATGAACTTCCATTATCCATTACAGATGTCATGATAGACAATATTTGTGGCTATGAATGCATGTCGTTTATGGATTGATTTTTAGGATACAATCAAATCAAGATGTACCATAATGATGAAAAGCATACATCCTTGAGAACACCACTTGAAGTATACTGTTATACAGTCATGCCATTTGGTTTAAAGAATGCTAGCACCACATACCAAATTGCTATGAACACGATATTTCAAGAACATATGCGAAAGACAGTAGAATGCTATGTAGATGATCTGGAAATTAAAAGCAAGAACAAGAATGATTATTTTTGCCACTTGAGAACAATGTCTGATCTTATGTGGAAACACTAGTTTAAGATGAACTCTACTAAATCTTTTCCGGGGGTTTCTAACAAAAAATTTCTTGGTTTTGTAGTTACTTCCCAAATAATTCATCTTGATCCAGACAAAATTAAAGCAATCCAAGACATGCCACCTCTTAAGAATCTCAAAGAACTAAGAGGACTATACAGTAGATTGTCATACATCCGCAGATTTATATTAAATTTATCTAGGAAATCCAACCTTTTACAAGATTGATGAAGAAAGGGGTGTTATTTATTTGGAAAAACGCATGCCAAAACGCCTTCGAAGAAATCAAGGAATATTTCACTAGACCGCCTGTACTCGTAGTTCCAATCTCAGGAATACCTTTTCTGTTATATGTGAGGCTATGAATCATTCCTTATGAGTTTTATTGGAGCAGAAGAATGAATTGGGGAATGAACAAGCTATTTATTACCTCAGCAAAATGGTGGTTGGGGCTAAACATCGATATAACCTAGTGGAAAAGAAATGTTTAGTTTTAGTGTTCGCTATCCAGAATATGCGACACTATTTAGTTGGGAAAACTATCCATATTATATTGAGAGTTAACCACCCCTTAAGAATACTAATGACTAAACCAGGGTCATTAAATTCAAGACTATCTAATTGGGCTATTTTGCTATCACGATATGATATGCATTTTATCCCACAAAATCAATCAAGGGATAGGTTATAGCTGATTTCCTGGCCGAACACCCAATTCCAGCATCTTCAAAATTGTATGAAGAAATTCCTGATGAACTAGGCGAACGAAGTTCAGTTCCGAAAGAAGATATTTCACGAGAAGATGCTGAAGTGAATGCTGTTACAGAAGATGTATAGCAGCTTTTCTTCGATGGTACCTCTAGGATGGGACCCAAAGGAAAAATGGTAGTATGGGTGGGAGTTGTCTTTGTCTCTCCTTACAACCACATCATATCTCGAGCATACTCATTGATAAGTTCATGTTCCAATAATGTTGCTGAATATAATGTTCTAATGATTGGTTTAAAAATAGCCAAACAACTGGAGGTTAAATATCTAAAAGCACATGGAAATTCCCAACTTGTCATAAATCAAGTTAAAAGAGAATATGAAGTTAACAATGAATATCTTCTGCCATATTATCAAGTAATAATCAAAATGGCTAATAGCTTCGATGGATTCTATATCAGTCATGTAAAATATCATCAAAATAGTTATGCAGATTCACTGGCTTCCTTAACTGTCACCTTAGCATTACCCATAAACGCTAGGAAACGAGTAATAGTCGGAAGTAAGAAATTGTTATGTCCAAAAAATGAGCTTGAAGCAGAATTAGAAAAGCAAAAGGCAAGTGAAGTATATGCTCTTGAGTCAAATCTCGCAACAAGAGATTGGTGATTTCCTTATATAGATTATGTTCTTTATGGAATATTACCAGAAAATCCTAATGAAGCAAGAGTAATTCAAAGAAAAGCTATTCGATTCTATTATAATGCCAAACTTCAGACATTATATAGAAAATCCTATGATGGGATTTTATTTCGTTGTCTTTCTAATAAAGAAACTCAGGAAGCACTCGAAGAAGCTCATAACGGCATCTGCGGAGTACATCAACGAGGACCCAAACTTTGGGGCAGACTCCGAAGAATGGGTTATTATTGGTCCAAAATGATAACAGATGCGGTCATCTATGCTAAGAAATGTAGAGCCTGCCAAATACATGCAAACTTCATAAATTAAGCTTGGGAATATATCCACCCGACGGCTACATCATGACCATTCGAACAATGGGGAATGGACATTATTGGATCAATTTTCCCATCATCAACAAGAGAACATTGGTTCATACTAGCTATAATAAATTACTTCTCAAAGTGGACTGAAACTATTCCTCTAACTGAAGTGAAGTCATCAGATGTAATCAAATTCATTAAATATCATGTGCTATATCGCTTCGGAGTGCCCAGGAAATTATTCATGACAACGGATCTCAGTTCGTGAGTCAGTCATTCTCCAGATTTTGCAATAACTATAGAATTGAAAGCGTCGCTTCTTCTCTATATTATCCTGCAACCAATAGTTTGGTAGAACCTTTTAACAAAACTATTGTAAAGCTCCTCAAGAAATTTGTTTCATCCAAGTAAAGAGACTGGAATAAAAAGCTTGGAGAATGTCTTTGGGCATATCGCACCACTGTCAAAACTCCTACTAATGCTACATCGTTTTCTTTGGTGGGTGGGTCTGAAGTAGTCTTGTCATTGGAAATTCAAATTCCGTCATTACGAGTTGCATTAGCAATCAAAATGACAGAAGAAGAACGACATCAACAGAGACTTCTAGAGTTAGAAGCTCTAGATGATAAGCAGATGGAAGCTCAACAAAGTATCGAACTTTATTAGGCGTAGATTTCCAAAACCTTTGACAAAAAAGTCAGATAGAAAACTTTCAAAAAGGGTGATCTGGTCCTCTCAATAAGGAGACCAATCATAACTAATAAAAAATCCAAAGGAAAGTTCCAGCCAAAATGGAAATTGTCCTTTGTCATTGATGCAGTCTACTCTAATGGCGCATATCGGTTGGCAAAACTGAATGGTAATAAAATAATGATGCCAATCAATGGAAAAATTCTGAAAAAATATTACTCTTAATAAAAGTTATGGAGCACCAGCTGAATCTTATGTCTCTGTAATTTAGAAGAATAGCATTGGTAACTCAACGCAAATAGCAAATCAAACCCATTTGTAACTGGGGATTTGCTAAAGATCCTCTAAGACTTGTCATAGCAAAATCCTACCTTTGATAAAATGAAAATTCACGATTCTGGAGCAAAGAGTTTGAATCACGAACTTTCACAATATCGCGAACCAAAATTTTCTTTCTTCCAAATTTATTAAGTTAAAATTACCTCTGGCAAATCAAAATTTTCTTTTCTCCAAATTTGCTAAGTTAAAATTACCTCTGGCGAATCAAAATTTCCTTTACTCTAAATTTGCTAAGTTAAAATTATCTCTGACGAATCAAATTTTCCTTTCCTCCAAATTTGCTAAGTTAGAATTACTTCTGGCGAATCAAATTTTCCTTTCCTCCAAATTTGTTAAGTTAAAATTACCTCTGGCAAATCAAATTTTACTTTCTTCCAAATTTGCTAAGTTAAAATTACCTCTGGCGAATCAAAATTTTCTTTCCTCCAAATTTGCTAAATTAAAATTACCTGGCAATTCAAAAACTGTTATACTATAAGTCACTGAACAGCGTAAACTTTAACTTGATCAGGAAAGTTAACAGTTACTTCTATCATGACTCAAAAAATTTACTCATTCGCAGCAAAATTCATTTTTGGGCGATTGAATAATGACTTTATATTGTCAAGTTAATAATTATCTCTGAACAATATCCTCAGAAGTCAATACTCATCAAGTTAACAGTTACCTCTTATGATCAACATCAAAATCATCCATCAAATTAACAATTACCTCTGATTGAATGACAGTAAAATTCTGAAAAAAAAAATCTTTATTCATTATCAAATCAAAATTACAAAGAGTTTCTTGACATCATACAATCAATGAAAATGAGTACAAATCACCGAGTCAAGAGAATATTAAAATTTTCATCAACATCTATAAGATGACTTCATTAGTAAAAGCAAAAAGCTTGCTTCTGTAGTCTCCTCCTGCCAATGGTTAAGAACCTCCAAGTTGGTTCGCTCAGTCATAATCAACGTCACCAGTGACTTGATTAGTTCAAAACTGGGTGAACCAAATGCATATTTCCAAACGTACAACTTGAGTGAGTGCTGAAATTGAGTGCCGCCTACAACCATTTATCATCATTACCTTAACGATGCAAGGCAAGAAATGAACAATGCCACAGATCCAAAATTTTTTATCTCATGTAAAATACATGAGATCTTCTGCTTCTCCAAAGATATTGGAACAATTTAAGGACCAGTCGGGTATGGGTCATTGTTAAGGAAAATGACTACGGTTATATCCTGCGATAGATCCAAAATCTTGTAAAGAAACATAAAAGAAAATATCTGATTTATGTTTATAATAAGAAAAACTTACCGTAGTTAAGGAAAATGATTACGGTCATAAAGATCTTTCCAATGGAATACTCATTCTCTAACAAACCTAGTAGAAGACTAGGTACAAATAGGCTGACGCTATCTGGGGGCCTTGTAACATGCCAGCCCCGATCCATTACCCCAACTAGGGAAGAGGAAGAAGAACAAAACTCCATAATAAGATCTACTCTGGAGAAGAACTTTAAAAAGATATAGAGATCAGAAGAATTCTCAAATTAGAATGGCTCTCTGTGAGAAGAGTTCAACGCCTTATATAGATGATTTCATGATCAAAATCTTCGGTTAAGAGATCTTATAGGCAAAATTTTTGGTTGAGATCTTAGACCCGGATCTTGATATGATTTATTATTATTGCACGGGGCGATTAGATATCAGTGCCAAAGGATATGAGATCGTCGGTTGAGATCTCTGATTAGAATCCTGCCATTAATGAAGGCATGCAACGTTTAGATCTTTGCACCAAAAAAGTCAAATTAAATCAATGGAAAGTCGTTCTATATATAAACTCGTGGATTTTATGCGGAGTTGCATTTATAAATCCACAGATTTTAAAGAAGGGTTATATGCAAACTCGCGAATTTCCAAACGTAAAGTCACGTGCTTGATACAAACTCATGAAGACAAATATATAGTTGCATTTTTGAGGCACAAAGTCATGTCTGATACACAGAGACTAAGACATGCCAAGATCTACACAGAGTAAAGCCAAAATTTTTCATAGAGCGACAAATAGGAATTATTTCAAAATTTTTATTGACAAAATCAGAAAGTTCTTCATGAAAAGTTTACATGAGCATAAAAAAAATCATTACAATTCAATAATTCAAGAGAGTCTTTATCTTTTCCTCCGCATCACTAATTTCCTGTTGAATAATCTCATAAGCTTGAACAGCAGCTTGCCAGCCCAATTCTTCTTTATTGGCGATTGTACTACTTGCTGAAGTAGCCTTAAGTGTTTCAAATTTAGCCTGGGCAGCCAATAGATCCTTGGTTACATTGTCATGTTGCCTAGATAAACTAATGAGATTCTTCATTGTCTCTTTGCGCTCTTTGGTGATATTAGCAAGGAGAGTTTGGGCTCTAGCAATGGATTCCTGAGTTCTTATAATGGCCTGGTCATGGTCTTTGACAATTGAGGCAACATTCTCTCCTTGAAGACATAGAGATTGACGGTCCAATTGACTCTTTTCAATACAAGCCTTGCAAGCATCAACTTTTTCTTTAATCTCCTTCTGAAATTTGAGTTGTTTTTCAATCAATTTCTGGAAGGTAGCTTCAACTATCTCAGATTTATCTGTGCTGCGAGATCTCGATAAAAATTCAGCATGACTTTGGAGTTGAGCTACCATGAGTCTGTAAGGAGTGGCTTGCTCTTCTCTACCAATGCTAGCTATACCAGCCAAATAAATATTGAGAACAATGGCAATAGAAGAAAAAGAGACCCCTTTCAAAATTTTGTCAATGTAACGGTCCAGAAAATGAAGGAAGGTTTCTATGGTATCTTATAACAAGTCAATTTCAAGAGTATCAATCTCTACATGACTTGATGAAGAAGAACCAACAACAGTAGAAGTGGATGTAACCTGTACAATGCCTTGGGGCAAAGGAGTAGCAGCACCAGTGTCAGAAAGAGCAACATTTTCAGCAACTTCAGCAGGAATGATAGTAGTTGTAGCCTCAGTAGCTTCAACAGGAGCAGTAGTTCCAGTAATCTCAACAGAGGCAGCAACTGCAGCAACTTCGGTAGAGGTAGTAGTTTCAGCAGTTTCCACTGGAGGAACAATTATTTCAAAAGTATCAACAATAGAAGCAACAATCTCAGTTCCCTCATGGGCTTCTTCAGTGTCGACCAGTGGAATATTATCCGCTGGTACAAACTCTGAAGTTGGGGTGGAGGGAAAAGTTTCTAAAAAAAAGAAGAGAAAATAAAATGGTTAGATGATGCTAAAAAAAAATGACACAGGATGATTAAAGTTTAGAATAAACCTTGGGGTTGAGCACTGAACTGCCCAAGCCCATACACTTCAGCTCTTTCTTCTTCCGTCAAAAAGGTATATTTGCCATGGTCGGACGGAGAAGTAGAAGAACGAATATCATCATTGTCAATGTCATCATCATCACCATCATCACCCCCATCATCAAGATCTCCTGAGGGAGGTACTATCATCAAGGAAGAACCCGATGCATGGATCTCCCCAACTATTTGCACGTCATCATCATCAGTAGTCTGAGTCACTAGGCGAACAAGAATCGCAGAATCCTCTTGTGCATGTGGAGTCGGTTCTTCTGAGAGAAGTTCAACAGTAGAGGAAGGCTCAGCTACTAAGGTAGAGTCACTGGGAAAAACAGGCCCTTGACTTCGGCATTTCTTAGAAGAACGAGAAATCAGACTCGTGTCATCTTCATCTTCCGGTTTTTCTTCAATAGCTTCAAAAGTCAAACTAGGCACTGCTGCACCGGTTTCAGCCAATATTATTTGCAGAATGATAGGCAAATCACTAAGGCGCCTCAATTTTTTTCACTTATACAGAAGTTTCTGAGGAGGAGACTTTGGTTGAGGAGAAGATTTTTTTGTCTCAGGAAGTGGGGAAGTTGGAATATTAAGAGAGGCAGGCTGATCTGATAGGGCTATAGCAGTGCTCTCTTTTTCTCTCTATTTTATTCTTGATTCTAACTCTTCAGAAAAATATTCTAATCCAAAGTCCTCCATTCCAGCTACCTTCTTGTTGCCGGTCTCCTTCTTCTGCGCATTCCATGCTCTAATGTCCCTTAAACAAGTAAGCATTGCATTAAAATTATGGGGCATGGAGTTAGTAGCAGTGTACCATTTACAGAAGCTGAAACTCATATCTGAGTTTAGAGTTTTGAGTGGGAGATCGAACTTGGCTTGTGTACCACCCGAGATGAAATGGAACCAAGCTCTAGCCCCTTCGAACAAGTTTCCAGTAAAGCTCATCTCCCTATTTGGGTTTCCAACATATAGTTAATCATACCCGAATTGTTGAGCAAAACGACTTGGGTAGTAAGGCTCTATGCATCAATGGTTCCTTAAGTGGAGAACTAGATGCCATGGGCGAATGCTTATCAGCCACCAGAAGCACCCAAGGGACAAAGTTGTGAATTTGTCAGTGCCAGTGACATCTACGAATTCATCCCTGTATCCAGCACGCGGAAAGTATGGGAAACACTTGAATAATTCATAATTTGCGTCATGACGAAGTATTTTGCAGATCGCGGCCATATAACCTCCCTTCCATTATGATCTTTCATAATGTTGTACTTTGGGGGAGCTTAAATATATCTAGAAATCAATCGGGCTCATTAAAAAAGGACAGTGTAGAACTAACCAAGCCATTAAATAAGTGTAGGGAAGCTCTACAAGCAGATTAGGAGTTTTGACAACCAACTCTCCTTTATCATTCTGCTCCTTCTTGATATTGCATAATTTATCAACTAATTTTCTCAACCCACTCTTAATCCCACACACCATCGCAGGTAGCAGACTGAGTGGTCGGTCGAATGCTAGTAAAACTGCCGGATACACTACCCTAACATGTAGAGTCTCCTGCAATGGGATCACACATTTCTTCAACCAGAGCATCAAGAAACCTGCCAGTAAAGCAGGATCTGATAAGGGTTGAAGAGCCTGATAATGGAAACTTTCGAAGGATATCCCGGCCTTGAAGACATCCTCATCAGATTCGACGGCATGCGCATCTGTTCCGAAATCAATAATTCTTTTTTCGACCTCCTGTTCAGAAACTGAAAAGAGACAGGTGAAATCAAAACTATTCTTTTAGAATTTAGGAAGGAGGTATTGCAACCACTTCTTTTGCTCCACATTGCGGGCGCCGGACATATGAGCGCAGATGTAATAGTGGCAAAGCAACTCCAATAAGTATCAAAGATCATAGAATGCCGAGTCTTTAGTGAATGAAGTTCTTCTCCTGTGGGGACGTACTCTTTATAAGGAATGTCCCCCATAGGCAATCCTGAGACCTCATGTATCTCATGAAGAGCAAACCCCAGCTCACCACGGGGAGTAAAAATTGTACAAGTATCAGGATTATATAGTTCCAATAGAGAAAAGAAGTGGAATTGGCTTGGAGGAATACCATGCAGAACTGCCCTAATAGCACGGTAGAGATTCGCGTGCTGTAATTGATCCCTGAAGGTCATCAAGAAGAAACTGGTTAAAATTGTCCATTCTCCTTTGGAAGAGCAGTGAACCCATGCAACAGGATGAAAATCTTGTATTGGAAATTCTCCTTGCATGTTAACGAACTGGTGCAAGAAAGTTTGGGCAAGTACAGGTGTTTCACCCCAAGGGGAGGTCTTGTTTAAATGATCCTAAGAGCAATTCACAAAAATATTTTCCAGTAGAACGAGAAAAAACACCTTGTGCATTGAATCCGCCAGCAAAACGCCATCTTGTGGCTTGTTTAAATGTCAATCTATTGTTCTAGGAATAGAAAGAGATTGGAGATACAAAAACGGATAAGATCTTTCCATATCAGGTAAAAATAAATTGCGACCGTTAACTTGACAGAGCCATTTATGAACTCCATCATCTAGGAAATCATTAGGGATTGAGAGATGATTGCCAAGCAGGAAAGCATGTTTGCCTAACAAGGTCCTATCTTTTCCTTCAAAAGGCGCAGTGGTCATAAGTTCTCACAATGTAGGGTGAGTAGGGTTCAAAATTCTACTTTTTTTTTCTCTCGGCCACTAGATACTGCACAAGCCGGAAAAACTTGATTGAGCCTGAACTCTTTCTTCCCGTCATACCTGCCTGAATAGCCAAAATAGTGGTCTTTCGACCAAGGGTTTAAGACGTAATCGACTGCATGAAAAGAAGAATTAATCAAAACGAAGTTATGAAGAAAAAGATGCTTTCCAATATGAGGCAAGAAAATTACCTCCAATTAAGAGTTCTTACCGAACCACAATGGAACTGGAAGTAGCTTGAGGGTTTTGAACCACTCGTAGAGGCACAAGAAGATGAAGCTTTTCTCGTCATCTTCTTTAGATTAACTTCAAGAAATTTTTGATTTGAAGAAAATTGAAGACCAAAGAAACTTAGTGTTCAACTCTCATAGAAAATGTTAAAAAATACTTTACCTGATGAGGTTGAGATTTTATAGCAGATGATTTGACTGTTAAGATTTCCAGATAGACGTGATCTCTGGCCCAAATCTCGTGAGTATCTTTTCATTTAATGAGACTCAGAGAACGTCTCAATCTCTATGCCTAAAAAAGTGATAACTTTCCAGATTTACCGCATAAAGAGCTAAATTCACGATTCTAATACAGAGTCGTGCTTCCTTTAAAAAAGTGAAATCCATGATTCTAATGCAGAGTCATGCTCTCTTCAAAAAGGGAAACTCGCAATTCTAATATAGAGTTGTGCTCCCTTTAAAAAAGTAAAATCCATGATTCTAATACAGAGTCGTGCTCTCTTCAAAAAGGAAAACTCGCGATTCTAATACAGAGTTGTGTTTTAAAAAGAGTGAGATTCACGATTCTAATACAGAGTTGTACTCTCCTCAAAATTGCAAAATCCACAACTCTAATACAGAGTCTTATCCTTTTCAAAAACATAGAAGTCCAAGATTCTAACACAGAGTCCTGCTTCTTCTCAAAATATGAAATCCACGAAGATGATATTCTTGTCAAATTATATAAAGTATTCCAAAACACCTCCAAAATCATAGAGTTTTGAAAACTTTAGACAAGATTTTGTTGACAAAATTTTCTGCTAACAAGATCATCTGTCATGAAGAGAGAGATCCATAAATGAAAGAAAGATTACTTTCGCGAGTCATGCTCTATTTTCTATAGAAACTGAAAGTGCAATTCATGAACAAAGTTGACGCACGAATCACTTTCCCCAGATTCGCAAACCTAATAATAGGGATGGACCCCATAAAGCCTCTGTTTGCCCGAAAATTGAATCTTTCTTTATATTGCAAATTTACTTTGGAATTATAGCAATAAAAGAAAAATTACAAATAGAAAATCAAGATTACTGTTTGCCCGAAAAATTGAATCTTCCTTTATATGCCAATTTAATTTTGAATTACAGCAATAAAAGAAAAATTACAAAATAGAAAATCGAGATTACAAGAATGGGGATCGATTGATTTCGATTCCCCTTTATTTTTGTGGGTCTGGCAGCGGTGGAGCTTTGTTTCTGTACTCCGTTGACGATCCGATCTCTCTGAATTGAGGAACTCCTCTCTGGATATTTGGACTCTGGAAAATTGGACTTTTCCCGAAAGGATCTCCTCCCAATCCAAAAATCCAAAAGTCAAAAGTCCCCTCTCTCGTTAAATTCCTGTATTTTATAAACCGAAGAAGCTCGAAATCCGGCTCAATTCTTTCCTGAAAAAGCGGATCACGGATTATCAGGAAAATAAAATAGGAAATAAAATAACGGGAAAACAACGAAAAACAACCCGCGGGTGGCAACCCGCGGGATCGCCCCCGCGGGTTGCCACCCGCAGGAATCCTCCCGCGGGTGGCAACCCGCGGGGGCTCCCGCGGGTTGCAACCCGCGGGAGAACTCCCGCGGGTTGCTTCCCGCGGGGGTTCCCGCGGGTTGCAACCCGCGGGTGCTCCCGCGGGTTGCTTCCCGCGGGTGCCCCCGCGGGTTGCAACCCGCGGGTGCTCCCGCGGGTTGCTTCCCGCGGGTGCCCCCGCGGGTTGCATCCCGCGGGTGCAACCCGCGGGTGTGCCCACTTAGCAAAATTAGGTTTTTTTTTTTTTTTTTTTTTAATTAATTAATTTATTTAATTATTTTTGGTGTCTATATAACCCCCTCCAAAGTTTTTGAAGTTCTGTATTGAACCGTACTGAATTTCGAAATACTTTGGATTTTTTAATTTTGGTTATAGACTTTTTAAAAGATTTGGTCGATAGGGATAACTGTTAATATATTTATTTATTCCATAACAAGTAGAGGTATGATTTTAACGTACTCATTAGAGGACAAGCAGAGGTATAATGTTAACGTGCTTATTTTAGGTCAAGCAGAGGTATACTATTAACGTGCTTATTTTAATCCTAACCGTTCAGTGACATCTAGTATGACGAATCAGGAAAAGACAGAGGTGACATTTAACGTGTCTTGGAGCTTAACCTATTCAGAGGATCTGGTCGTGATAGGGTCAAGCTGACTAAACAGAGGTGACGGTTAACGTATTTAGTTTTGGAATCGGACTATCAGAGGTAACTGTTAACTTGATAGGGAGATGATTTTCGTCAGAGGTGATTTTCAACTTAACGATATCTAAAGCACGTTCATCAGAGGTTGTAATGTTGGACTTGATGAAGTGTGAATTTTCTTTTCTGTCAGAGGTGAAATCTTAACGTGACAGGGGATCGATTTAATTAGGATTTTATCTCTTTTGATTTTGAATTATGATGTCAGAGGTATGATTTTAACTTGACAAATATTTTGGAGTGTCGCTTGCTCTGTTAGAGCAAAATGACAAGAAAAGTTTTGCTGTCAGAGGTGAAATCTTAACGTGACAGGAGATTTATCTGATTAGGATTTTTAGCAAACCCCCAGCTATCAACGGGTTTGATTTGCCTTTACCAACTACCGTTTGAGTCGGGCTAGCCATGCTATTCCCCTCAGCATGGTGAGTTGTCAAGAATTTCGTTTGGGTTTAAATACCAAACTTTTCCTCTTCCCTTTGCCTTAGCAGCTTAGGGCAGTGATGTATTCTTATATTCGGATAAGAATACTGTTGTGACAGATTTGTCGTGGGATTTTTAGCAAACCCCCAGCTATCAACGGGTTTGATTTTGCCTTTACCAACTACCGTTTGAGTTGGGCTAGCTATGCTATTATCCTCAGCATAGTGAGTTGTCGAGGGTTTCGTTTGGGTTTAAATACCAAACTTTTCCTCTTCCCTTTGCCTTAGCGGCGTTGGGCAATTCATACTTTTACCCCCAGTATGGTGGGGTTGGCGAGAAATTTATTCTCTTCCCGTAGCCTTGTCGGCGTTGGGTAATTCATACTTTTTACCCCCAGTATGGTGGGGTTGACGAGAAATTTATTCTCTTCCCGTAGCCTTAGCGGCGTTGGGCAATTCATACTTTTTACCCCCAGTATGGTGGGATTGACGAGAAATTTATTCTCTCCCCGTAGCCTTGTCGGCGTTGGGTAATTCATACTTTTTACCCCCAGTATGGTGGGGTTGGCGAGAAATTTATTCTCTCCCCGTAGCCTTGTCGGCGTTGGGTAATTCATACTTTTTACCCCCAGTATGGTGGGGTTGGCGAGAAATTTATTCTCTTCCCGTAGCCTTAGCGGCGTTGGGCAATTCATACTTTTTACCCCCAGTATGGTGGAGTTGACGAGAAATCTATTCTCTTCCCGTAGCTTTAGCGGCGTTGGGCAATTCATACTTTTTTACCCCCAGTATGGTGGGGTTGGCGAGAAATCTATTCTCTTCCCGTAGCTTTAGCGGCGTTGGGTGGTTCATACTTATTACCCCCAGTATGATGGGGTTGGCGAGAAATTTATTCTCTCCCCGTAGCCTTGTCGGCGTTGGGTAATTCATACTTCTTACCCCCAGTATGGTGGGGTTGGCGAGAAATTTATTCTCTTCCCGTAGCCTTATCGGCGTTGGGCGGTTCATCATTTTTTTTTTTTTATTTTATTTTATATATACATTTTTATTTCTTTATCTCTCTTTTTTTTTTTTTTGCAATGATGTCCTTTTTTTTTTTTAGGTGATGACGCCTAGCATTTTATTTTTTATTATTTATTTATTTATTTATTTTGGTAAGCGATGAGGCCTTGCAAATATATTTTTATTTATTATTATTTTTTTTTGTTTATTTTTATTTATTTACTTTTTTTTTGTTTATATTTTTATATATTTTTTAATATTTTTTTTATTTTTTTATTTTAATTAATTTTTTTTATTTTATTTATTTATTTTTTTGGCATCCGCGGGTGCATCCGTTGGATACAACCCATGGGTAGAGCACTCATACTGCATGTTTTTTTTTTCTCTTTTTTTTTTAATATTTATTATTTTTTTAACTTTGTCAATTTTTTGTGGGCGATAACACCCTTTCCTTTTTTTTTTTTTTTTTTTTCTTCTTTTTTTCTTTTTTTTTTATTAATATTATTTTTATTCTTTATTTTTTTTTTGTGCGGGAGAGAGGGAGAAAAGTGCGGGTGACCCAGATGGGTCCCACCCATCTGTGGGTTGCGTCCCGCGCCCGCGCTTCCATCTGCGGGTTGTGTCCCGCGCTTCCATATGTGGGTTGCGTCCATGTGGGTCCCAAGATTCCATCTGCGGGTTGCATCCCGCGCTTCCATATGCGGGTTGCGTCCACGCGGGTCCCAAGATTCCATCTGCGGGTTGCATCCCGCGCTTCCATATGCGGGTTGCGTCCACGCGGGTCCCAAGATTCCATCTGCGGGTTGCATCCCGTGCTTCCATATGCGGGTTGCGTCCACGCGGGTCCCAAGATTCCATCTGCGGGTTGCATCCCGTGCTTTCATATGCGGGTTGCGTCCACGCGGGTCCCAAGATTCCATCTGCGGGTTGCATCCTGGAGTTGTATCCAGTTTTGTCAATTTTTTTTTTTTGGGCGATAACGCCTCAAAAAAAAAAATTTTTTGTTTTTTTTTTTTTGTTTTTTTTTTTTGACAGACGATGACGTCTTGTCATTTTTTTTTTTTTTTGGGCGATGACGCCTCAAATTTTTTTTTTATGGGCGATGACGCCTCATAATTTTTTTTTTTTTTATGGGCGATGACGCCTCATAATTTTTTTTTTATTTTATTTTTTTTATTTTATTTATATTTTTTTTTTGACAGACGATGACGTCTTGTCAATTTTGGTGGGCGATAACGCCTCACATTTATTTATCGTTACCCGGCGATGACGCCTAGGCTCCGAAAAAAAAATTTAAAGATTGGATTGCGCCGCCCAAACTCCCACTGTGGTCGCCAATTCTTGTTTGCCCGAAAAATTGAATCTTCCTTTATATGCCAATTTAATTTTGAATTACAGCAATAAAAGAAAAATTACAAAATAGAAAATCGAGATTACAAGAATGGGGATCGATTGATTTCGATTCCCCTTTATTTTTGTGGGTCTAGCAGCGGTGGAGCTTTGTTTCTGTACTCCGTTGACGATCCGATCTCTCTGAATTGAGGAACTCCTCTCTGGATATTTGGACTCTGGAAAATTGGACTTTTCCCGAAAGGATCTCCTCCCAATCCAAAAATCCAAAAGTCAAAAGTCCCCTCTCTCGTTAAATTCTTGTATTTTATAAACCGAAGAAGCTCGAAATCCGGCTCAATTCTTTCCTGAAAAAGCGGATCACGGATTATCAGGAAAATAAAATAGGAAATAAAATAACGGGAAAACAACGAAAAATAACCCGCGGGTGGCAACCCGCGGGATCGCCCCCGCGGGTTGCCACCCGCGGGAATCCTCCCGCGGGTGGCAACCCGCGGGGGCTCCCGCGGGTTGCAACCCGCGGGAGAACTCCCGCGGGTTGCTTCCCGCGGGGGTTCCCGCGGGTTGCAACCCGCGGGTGCTCCCGCGGGTTGCTTCCCGCGGGTGCCCCCGCGGGTGCTCCCGCGGGTTGCTTCCCGCGGGTGCCCCCGCGGGTTGCATCCCGCGGGTGCAACCCGCGGGTGTGCCCACTTAGCAAAATTAGGTTTTTTTTTTTTTTTTTTTTTAATTAATTAATTTATTTAATTATTTTTGGTGTCTACAATTACAAGAATGAGAATCAATTGATTTCGATTCTCCTTTATTTTTGTGGGTTCTGACAGCGGTGGAGTCTTAATTCTGCACTCCGTTGACGATTCGATCTGGATCAGGATGAAGATTGATCTCTCTGGAACTTTTGGACTCTTTGAATCTCTTTTTTGGACTCTTTGTCTCTGAAAAATTACCTCGCCAAAAAATCCCCTCTCCAAAAGAATCTTCTCTTTTTCTCCCTCTGTTCTGAACTCCATTCCCAATTTTATAGATTGAGATGCGCTTCTAATCCGGCTCAAATTCTTCCCTCGAATCCGATTAAATCCCCAAAAATCCGGATCACTATACAAACCAGAACAGAAGCGGAACGGAAGCGGAAAGCAACCCGCGGATGGAGCGCTCCACCGGAGCGATCCCGCGGGTGGGACCCTCGAGGCGCTCCCGCAGGTGCGCTCCTGCGGATGGGACCCATGGGGCGCTCCCGCGGGCGCACCTGCGGGTACGCTCCTGAGGGCGCACCCAAGGGAGCTCTCCCGCAGGTGGGGTCCGCGAGGCACTCCCATTTTATTTATTTATTTATTTTATTTTCTATTATTATTATTTTTTTGGATGTCTACGTAACCTCCTCCAAAGTTTTCGAAATTCTGTATTGAATTGTAACGAATTTCAAAACACTTTGGACTCTTTGATTTTAGCTCGGTAGTCTTCTTCATGATTTTTATGGTATACTGTGAACCATATTCCGAAATCACTATCTTCTAGCTGTTTCGTTGCTTGAGATATACTGTTGAACCTCTTCGATGTATCAGAGATTGCTTCTAGCGAGTTTTCTTGATACTGGCCATTGTACCTGTGCGGCCGAGCCAAACTTTTGCTTGTAGCTTTGCTTCAGAGAATTTGTTGTCTGCATGCAAAAATATTTTTGACGTCTTGTTCAGAGGCTAAGTGCATGACAGACGTGTAATAGATTTGATAGACAGAGGTAACTATTAACGTGTCTCCTGGAATATGAGCAGACATATGATGTTAACATGCTTATTCGATAACAAGTAGAGGTATGATTTTAACGTGCTCATTAGATGACAAGCAGAGGTATGATATTAACGTACTCATTAAGTGACAAGTAGAGGTATAATGTTAACATGCCCGTTAGATGATAAGTAGAGGTGTGATGTTAACGTACTTATTTAAGGTTAAGCAAATGTATTATATTAACGTGCTCATTAGAATTCTAACCGTTCAGTGACATTTAGTATGAATCAGGAAAAGACAGAGGTATCTTTAAACATGTCTAAAAACTCGACCTATTCGGAGGATCTGGTCATGATAGGTTAAACAGAGGTAACGGTTAACATATTTAGCCTTGAAATTTGACTATCAGAGGTAACTGTTAACTTGATAGGAAAAATGATTTTCGTCAGAGGTAATTTTTAACTTAACGATATCAAAAACAAGTTCATTTGGACTTAATGAAGTATGAGTTTTCTTTTCTGTCAGAGATAAAAGCTTAACATGACAGGAGATTTGATCGGATTTTATCTCATTTGATTTTGAATTATGATATCAGAGGTATGATTTTAACTTGACAAATATTTTGGAGTGTCACTTGCTCTGTTAGAGAAAAATGACGAGAAAAGTTTTGTTGTCAGAGGTGAAATCTTAACGTGACAAGAGATTTATCTGATTAGGATTTTTAGCAAACCCCCAGCTATCAACGGATTTAATTAGCCTTTACCAACTACCGTTTGAGTTGGGCTAGCCATACTCTTCCCCTCAGCATGGTGAGTTGTCGAGAATTTTGTTTGGGCTTAAATGCCAAACTTTTTCTCTTCCCTTTGCCTCAGCAGCTTAGTGCAGCGATGTATTCTTATATTCTAATAAGGATACTGTTGTGACAGATTTGTCATGGGATTTTTAGCAAACCCCCAGCTATTAACGGATTTAATTAGTCTTTACCAACTACCGTTTGAGTTGGGCTAGCCATATTATTTCCCTCAGTATGGTGAGTTATCGAGAATTTTATTTGGGTTTAAATGCCAAACTTTTCCTCTTACTTTGCTTTAGTAGTGTTGGACAATTCATATTTTTACCCCAAGCACGAAGGGGTTAGCGAGAAACTGGTTCTCTTCGACAGTTCATGCTTTTTACCCCAGTATGGTAGGGTTAGCGAGAAATTTATTCTCTTCCCGTTACCTTGTCGGCATTGGGTAGTTCATACTTTTTACTCCCAGCATGGTGGGGTTGGTGAGAAATTTATTCTCTTCCCATTGCCTTGATGGCATTGGGCAATTAATGCTTTTTACCCCTAGCATGATAGGGTTGGCGAGAAATTTATTCTCTTCCCGTTGCCTTGATGGCGTTGGGTAATTCATACTTTTTATCTCCAGCATAGTGGGGTTGGCGAGAAATTTGTTTGGACTTACATGCCAAACTTCCCTCTATCCTTAGTCATAGAGACGTAGGAATTTTTTTTTTTAGATCTTTGACTTTATTTATTTATTTATTTATTTTCATTTATTTATTTTTTATTTTATATATTAATTTATTTTTTTTACTTCTGACTTTTTTTTTATAAACGATGACGCCTTTGAATTTTTTTTATTTTTATTATTATTTTTTTAGGTGATCACGCCTAACTTTGTTTTATTATTATTTTTTTATTTATTACTTTTTATTATTTATTTATTTATTTATTTTTTTTTTGACGGATTCGATATCCTGCGGGTTACATCTATGGGTTGCATCCCGCGATTGTATCTGCGGGTTGCATCCCGCGATTTCATTTGCGGGTTGCATCCCGCGATTTCATCTGCGGGTTGCATCCCGCGATTTCATCTGCGGGTTGCATCCCGTGGCTTGTATCTAGTTTTTTCAATTTTTTGTGGGCGATAATACCTGACCCCCTTTTTTTGACAGACGATGGCTCTTGTCCCTTTTTTTTTATATGGGCGATGACGCCTCATAATTTTTTTTTGACAGACGATGACGTCTTGTTTTTTTTTTATGGGCGATGACGCCTCATACTTTTTTTTTTTACAGACGATGACGTCTTGTCTTTTTTTTTTTTAGGGCGATGATGCCTCATAAATTTTTTTGACAGACGATGACATCTTGTCTTTTTTTTTTATTTTTATAGGCGATGTCGCCTAATAAAATTTTTTTATCGTTACCCGGCTATGACGCCTAGGTTCCGAATCAAAAAATTTGATGATCGGATTGCGCCGCCCAAACTCCCACTGTGGTCGCCAATTCTTGTTTGCCTGAAAATTGAATCTTTCTTTATATTGCAAATTTACTTTGGAATTATAGCAATTAAAGAAAAATTACAAATAGAAAATCGAGATTACAAGAATGGGGATCAATTGATTTCGATTCCCCTTTATTTTTGTGGGTTCTGGCAGCGGTGGAGTCTTAATTTTGCACTCCGTTGACGATCCGATCTGAATCGGGATGAAAATTGATCTCTCTGGAACTTCTGGACTCTTTGGAAAAATTCTCTTCCAAAAAGAATCTCCTTCTTGGACTCTTTGTCTCTGAAAAATTGCCTCTCCAAAGAATCCCCTCTCCAAAAGAATCTCCTCTTTTTCTCCCTCTGTTCTAAACTCCGTTGCCAATTTTATAGATTGAGGTGCGCTTCTAATCCGGCTGAAATTCTTCCCTCGAATCCGATTAAATCTCCAAAAATCCGGATCACCATGCAAAACGGAACAGAAGCGGAACGGAAGCGGAAAGCAACCCGCCGATGGAGTGCTCCGCAGGAGCGATCCCGTGGGTGGGACCCACGGGGCGCTCCCGCGGGAGCGATCCCGCGGGCGCACCCGCGGGTGCGCTCCCGCAGGTGGGGTCCGCGAGGCACTCCCATTTTATTTATTTATTTATTTTATTTTTTATTATTATTATTTTTTTTGGATGTCTACAGCCTCATCATCTTGTCCAAAAGCAGCAAACATAGTCATTACAATCCAATTGAACTGCGAATCTAAACTTTGAGATTCACGTTCTAGCTATAATCAAACAGATCTGCGAATCTAAAATTCAAGATCCTCATTCTAGCCACAATCAAATGGAGCTGCGAGTATAAAGTTTGAGATCCACGTCCCGGTCAAAATCAAAAGAGCCGCGAATCTAAAGTTTGAGATTCGCATTTCGCATTTTAGTTACAATCTAGAGGATTAAAGACGCCAATTACAAATTCTTGAGATTTAATATAAATTTACCATATCAAAAGGCGAAAAATTAATACTCAGATCATGGAGGCCGACAGTTGGACGGTTACATCAGCTCAATAGTCTCTAAATCTCTATAAACAGCCCGAACCAAGACAGCAAAAGGGACCAAAAACTAGGAGATTAATACGATATAGAGAGTCATCTTTTACCCGAGTGCTATTACTGTCGAGAGTTCAAAACCCTTGCCAACTATAAAAATATTTTTATATAGAGTGTTAACAGAGAGCAGGATCGTCCTCCGCAACTACTACAGAACCAAGTTTTAACAAAGAGGAAATTCAATTTTCCTCATATTCTGTAAATAGAAAACCATTTGAAAATATAATCTTTTATTGAGAAAATTCAATAAAGAATCATTTACAATTTTCTTGGCAAACAAACGGTGTACGAAGTCGATGCTCTGTAGCCACGTGCCTATAAACAGAAGTATGAAATTAATAGCTTCGAGTGATAAAACGAGATAATCTCAGGTGTATATCAAGAAGATCGACCAAAAGATGCCCTCAAAGTACTACATCAACTAGTCACCCAAGACTGCTACGTTAATGATCATCTCTAGTAGTTATTCATGATTCAATTGTTGTTATACTACAATTATTGAACAGCTCATCAATCATTGAATGATTCAAGCCCATGACAAAATCACAGTAAAGAAATCCAAAGTATTTCGAAACTCGTTACAAATAGACGATTAGATTTCGAAAAATTTTGAGGGAGTCTTGTTGACAGGGAAAAATTATGAGGTGGGGTCCCACATCTACTGATATCTCAAAGAATCCAAATAGAATCAAAGTGGATGTATGATGTGATAAATTTACTACAAGCGTACAGTGTCAGTTGTAGTGCTTTACAAGTCACTCTCATTAAGATTTAAGGTGTTTTTGCGTTTTTGCTAATTCTATTATTTTAACAGACTAACTAAGGGTTCTCAGTTGAATTCGAGATATTCTAATTAACTTACAATATAGAATCCACTAATTCACAACCATGTATTATCTATTTTATCTTCTTTCTTCAATAAAAATCTGATCTTTTAGTTTAATTCCTACTTAAAGCATCCGAAGTATGGACTATCAAGTGGCGTGCAAGTATAATTCATCAAAGAAATTGCTTTTAAATAGAAATAAACTAAATCATTAGATTAATTCAACAAAACGAATAAAAACCAACAACTCCAAACCCTAATTAAGTATAGACTAGGAAAATACATAAATTAAGCATAACCTTTCAAAATTCTAATATACGAGTTCTTATATTTTTATTGTTTCATAGAAAAATCCTATCTTTTTTATTTTTATTTTAGCGAGAATACAAATAGAATAATATAAGATTGATCCCTAATTTCATCTACATCCTAGAATTAAGTTAATTAGCTACTCATACTCCTAATTAGCAAGATCATATTTTTATTTATGAAAACTATAAAAAATTCTATTTTCCTAAAAAGCAAGACAAATCTATACTACAAAACAAATAAATCTATATTAGGAATCAATTAAATCTATCTAAAAAATAAATAAAATATTTCTATTTACTAGAAAGAACTTAAAAACAATGACATCACCTCTGGAGTGCAGTATGGCAGCCGTCACCCCTTCGGTAAAATCCTAATTTTTATTAATTATCAAGAGTATAAAATTGCATAATTCTATATTACAAGGACACGACCAATATATAGGTTTTGGAGAACCAAACCCTACTTTAAGTAAAACTGAATAACTACAAAATTATATCGAAACCTGTAAAAATTTCATGACATGTGGGCCCAAAATGCTGCAAATTGGTGGCAATGGCCGCCAAATGATGGCAAAAGTATGGAATCTTGGCTTTTCTTTTCTTCTGCATGAAGCTCTCGTATTTTCCTTTTGATATAAATGACTGTATTGGACTTTGGGTCTCTACAACTTCATATTCTTGTAATTTTATTTACTTTTAGTTCTTTTCTAGACTTAGTTTTCTTATCTGGCTCTGCGTTTATGTCATTTTCTTGTAGGAATAGATTTCACATGAAAAGCACACTAAAAATACCCAAGTAACATTATTTGTATATAAAAATAGATAATATAGAAGTCATAAATATACAATATATGACACTCATCAATGGAGATCTCAGATATAGTCAAATCCAAATTAAATATAATCTAATGAAACTGAAAATCTCAGAGATTCTGTCCAATCTTCTCTTGGTCAAATCAAGACCAAATTCTTTGAACTAAATCAAGTTAGACTAAACCAAATATTGATGAAGATTACATTATATTTCCATCTTTATCTACAAGACATGTGATCCACCCAACTTGTACTTATAAATAGACGTCATGAGGTATTGTAGAAATTATCTTTGGGGAGACCTAAGGTCAACTAGTTGATGCGCTCTCGACTACGTATTGGTCATTCGGCCTAATCGTGCTTAGGCGCGTTCATAAAAACTAGTAAATTGGTCGTCACTATGCTGCTCAAGAAAAATTAGTAATGGCTATCGTTATGCTGCTTCCATCAATGTCGGATAGTCAACGGGGTACGAGATAGATGCCCCATAGCCACGTGAAGAGCCCACTACTTTTGTAAAAAGAGAGATGAATCTATAAATCTGTCTTCTAGTTTTCTATTTTCTTTTCATTATAATTTTGAGATTATTGTAATCTTTGAAAATATTGTAATATGTGACAATGAAGAGGAACCCAAAAATTTCACCAAAAATATGGGTCTGTTATTTACTAAATTTACACTCCATATATTGTGCTTTGGACATACTCAATTTAAAATCTCTAGATTCTAATATTTGCCTCTATAACTCTAACTTGGTATTCAACCCCGCTCTTATCTCTTGAATTAAGACAATATCATTAACAAATAACATACACCAAGATATTTTATTCTGAATAGCTCTAGCAAAAGTAGTTTAATAAAGAAATATGGTGACAGTTTAATAAAGAACCAAAAGCAGTTTAATGCGGCTAGCACAGTGAAGGGAAGGGCATGAAGACAAACAGCACAGCATGTCTCAGCCACTGCAGTACTTCTCACTTGATGTCACTCACCATGCCATGCCAAAACCACAAACAAACCCTAGCAATAAAATGCAAAGCAAAGGACCACTATACTACTACACTCTCTTTTACAAGAATCAGAAGCCCTAGCAAGTACTTAATTGGTATATTCTCATTGCACCCCCATGCCGCGTTTCCTTTCTGGTAACCAAGCTAATTAAACCAAACTAAGCAAATCCAGCCCGGATATGGATCATCTCCTCATAGCAAAACGTTGAAAGTCATCCTCACCAATGCTCAAGACTAAGTGGCTATGTATCTGTTGGAATATCTAAGGGGAACGTAATAATAAAATCTTCAACAACACATCACATACTGCTGAAAAATACATAGTTTTTATCATGTTTGATATGAATTCATGATTTTATCATGTTTGATATGAATTCATGGACATATTTTTTACAGGAGAATGAGGGGGTTCGGAAGGATGTCGACACAACGATAACAGCAGGCACTATGGAAGACGAAGACGTGAATGAAAAATGACGTTTCGAGATGTTGAAGAGAAGAGAAATGTAGCGATGCCATAATTTTTCGTTTCTTATTTTGATTATTAATGTACTGACCGTAATTGAACCTATGTGATGGAAACAATGTTTTGTAACAGTAATTTTAATAGTTATTTTAAGTAGTTTTAATGGAATATGGTAGGGAAGGATTACCTACCGTTTTAGCCTTAAAAAAAAAAAAAAAAAAATCATCCTCGGCAGAATCGCATTCATCCACTGAATATGCTAAACTGACATACACCATATCTCGTAATTTGCACAGAGTGCCCGTTAGTAACCTAAAAAAAGTCTTGAATTGAGTGAATATTTATTAGATTAATTAATTAATTAGAATAAATATGTAGCACTACATAGCATAGCATGCTCTTATGGATAAACCCTAGAGTATAAGTTGCTCCCCTCCATCCATATTGGTGGTCAAACAATGCATTGATATCTCATTCATATATATATATATATATATATATATATATATATATATATATATATAAAGAGGGGAATAAATTAACATTGCTTTGAAAAGGACCGGCATTGACTGATAGGGGCTCTTTGACTGGATGCTTCCAAAAAATCCTAATTTAAATTGATTAATTTAACCTCTTAAATTTAGTACTACACACATAATTAGTTGATAATTAAAGAGAGGAGGATACAAAGAAAACCAAGAACGATGGGGGATGGGTTTTTGGTTAGGAGGAATCAAATTTGTAGTGCTTGTCAACGGCCACAGAGACATCCCAGGTGCAGCTGAGACCCTTGGGGATGGTGACGAGATCGCCGGCACCGAACTCGACAGGGGACTCATCGGATCCCTTGCAGTAGGCCTTCACCTTCCCTCTCAGGAGGTAGCATGTCTGTTGAGCATCAAACTTGAGAGGGAACTTACCTGGAGGACAACCCCACCTACATACATACACACATACACATATACAGAGAAAATTATAAGTTTAAGGAAGGAAAATAAAAAATAAAAAAAAAACATGAGTACTACGTTTTTAGTACTTCAAATGTAAATATGAATTTCATTTAATACTTGTAATTCGAAGACTTTCTTTCAGAATTTTTTTTGAGATCTTCACACACTATTTTCTTTTTCTTTTTTTCTCTTCCAATTTTTATCCATAAATACAATTTTGAAGTTTAATCTAAAAGAAACGCACTTATGCAGAATTATAGTGAGTAGTTATATACGAAGATAATGATTAAAGAGAGTAAAAGAAAATAATTCAGGAAGAATTGTACTTAATTTCTTTACCCTTTCAAAGAAAACGGGGTTATTATTTTCAAGTTTGAGACCTGATCATTTCTTTCAAAGACAAAAAGAAAAAAGAAAAAAAAAAGAAATTTAAGCTTAAAAGGGCTCGAGATAATTTATTTTCAAAATAAAAAAAAAGAAAAAGAGGATGACGAAATGATATTTTGTGCAGCAAGGGATGATTTCCTTCTAAAAAAGTAATCAAGAAGAAATTAATTTTATGATCCAAGAACTCTCAAGAATCAAGAGACAATTTAAGAGAGAGAGAGAGAGAGAGAGAGAGAGAGAGAGTTGCTTACTTGGGCCATGACTTGATGCCAAGTTCTGCTAAACGAGACTCAGATGGGTTCCTCTCAACTTGAATGGCGAGGTTCGGGGAGTCGGTATCCATTGCATCTGCATCACTTGAGCTTGCTGCCATGGGTGAGGGTGAGAGAGATGTAGGTTGGGAGAGGAGAAGTTAGATGCTAGCTTGAATGTGAGTTCTTTGTGTACACTTGTGAATGCTATTATTATAGGAGAGACTTGTGAATCTTATTTTATATATATATATACAGGGCTTAAGAATTTGTCACCAGATACATTAACATACAATGTATGCATGTATCTAGCTAGTAGATATATAGATAGATAGGTAGGTATATACTCAAAAAGTATATATAATTTTGTCATGTGTTGCATGATCATAGACTTGTGGTTCCTATGTACATCTGAAAGAAAGGAAAGAGTCATCCATGGACTCAAATATCACGTGAGGTTAGGTTTGACCAGGAAGTGAGTTAACTCAGAGGCCCAGATATTTATTTATCTAGGGGCACTTGAGAGCTTAACTTGTTCCCATGAATTTAGGGAGGATAAATTTAAAAAAAAAAAAAAAAAAACTTTTTCTAAAACTTTTTAAGCCTAGATATTGTGAAATTTATTTGTCTCTAGGAGGTAATTTAGTCAATGATATGGAATTTATTCATTGAGATGACTGATGGAAGGATGATTTTTTCAAAGACAATAAAAAATTTGAATTTATTTTAAAAAATTAATCAATTTCCAATTTAATAGCTAATATCGATTAAATTCAGCTATGCTAGCACCTTGGTGGATTCTATAGTTTTTGGATTATTTTTTCAAAATTTGGTGGATTCTACAGGTTTTTTTGATTAATTTTTCTAAATTTAGTGGATTCTATAGTTTTTGATTAATTTTTCAAATTTTGATGGATTCTATAGTTTATTATTTTTATTATTATTAATTTCTCATATTTTGTTGGATTCTATAGTTTTTAGATTAGTTTTTCAAATGTGGAGTTGTTCGGTACCATGAATTGTTTCCTCATAAATCACAATCCACAAACACGACTATCATCTTCTCTTCGCTACTCCATGCTATTGCAAACCTCCCATCGCTCTTTTCTCCTTCTTTTTCTTTAACAGCTGATCTTGAATTGATAGTAATATACATATACTCATCTCATTCTTCCTTGTTTGACTCGTGCTTGCAGCTGCTCTTTGAGCCACTTGACGTAATTGAACTAGTCCTTATTGAGCCTGATAATTTCATCTTGATCTAAACGGGTGCAATGGTGTTTGTGGATGATGGTTTTTGACGATCCTCTCAGTGTCAACGTTGGATGATGATAATGAGATCACTCATAGTTGGGGGAGCTGAAGTGATAGAAGACGTTCCGTTACGGTTCTTATTATTAGATTTTACTCTGTCTGAAAAATATATACATTGTGATTTACACTAATATGTATTTTACATTAAAAATTTTACCCATCTACAAATTTAGTAGATGACTCAGGCACAATATAAAAGATTAATATACACAATTAAGAAATCACGTATTACAAAATAATATTATATACGTGATTCATTAACTGTCTGTATTCCACCACTTCCAGTGGCAATTACAAAAGATTAAACTTAACTTCTTACTGACCTATAGAATGAGTGTGAGTATGGAGGGAAAAAGAAGTATCCAAGGATGTCAATCACATAAAGATGACATTTCATATATTTTGTGCATCCTAGCTAAATATATTTTGTGTTTCGAATTTGTGATATTTTTAGTGCGTGACAAGCCTAAACTGTCAAAACTTATTTTATATGTATTTTGGGGGAAATTTCAAATGAGCATGCGGCTTAGTGAGAACTATACCCTAACTTGTTTGCACCCCGCCCCCCCCCCCCCCCCCCCCCCCCCCCCCCCACCCAAAAAAAAAAAAAAACCATAAAAACAATCCCTTTCTTCTCCCTCAACCCATCAAAAGTGTATCTGCTTCAGCATATTCAAACCACCAATATATATATATATGTAGAGAAAACGGGAAATACACCGGCGGTGAAGGAAGTTTCTTTCACCGCCGCTTAGATAGCCCAATAAAATTATTACACGTGGTGTCATTTAAGAGAATTCATTTATTTGTTACATTGAATGACGTCCCGTGTTATAATTTTATTGGGCCACCTAAGCGGCGGTGAAGGAACTCCCTTCACCGCCGGTGTATTTCCCGTTTCCTCATATATATATATATATATATATATATATATATATATATATATATATATATATATATAGGGGGAAGTGTACTTAAAGTGTCTCCTTAGATGGCATCTAAGGAGGCACCTACGTGGCACAATCTCAGCCATTCATCATAAGAATAAAGAAATATGAGCAATTATTTGTGAGGCCCACAGCTCACAGATCAATATGACTCTAGTGATTTTTTTTGCAAAAGTTGCATTTAAATAACTTTTAATTTACTTTATAATGAATGACTGAGATTGTACTAAGTAGGTGCCTTCTTAGATATCATCTATGGAGATACCTTAGATACACTTCTCTCGTGTGTGTGTGTACGCGTGTGCGCACACACATTATAGATAATGCATTCAATGTCAATTGGATATTTTGAAGAGATATACTTATTAAAATAATTAAAATAATATTTTTTAAACAAATTTTATTCAAAAAATTGAAACTAAATAACCTAATTAAACCAAATTAGTTTGGTTCAATTTCAGTTTCCATTCCTAATCGGCTCGATTCGGTATTGTAAAAATCAGTAACAACCGATCTGAAACTGACCATCACTCACCCGTACTAAGTAACAGCTACTCGTAGATGCAAGAAAAATAATAGCATTCTGCTCCTCTTCTTTTTGCTAATTAAGAAACATAAATAGATGAAAACAAAAAAGAAAATATAAACAAGAAATTTTAAAAGATGAAGTGGATTCATGGATGGTCATAGGATCAAATCTTGTTTGACAAGAAAATTAGAATTTTCCATACCCACATTAAATATGTGAGGCTTTTGACTTTCTAAGCTTAATAAATTAAGCTTATGGCTGTCTGATATAGTTGCTATATCTTAATATCTTAATGATATAAATATATTTGGGTCCAGTAACTTCCGCAATGCGCTAGTCAAAGAGTTGACTCCACTCATTGACTTTAATAAAATTAAGTGGGGTTTGACTTCTGATAACATTCTTTCCTTGACTTTTACAATAGCGTAAATTTTTTTTAAAAAAATTATGATGCCACAATATGTAAGTCTCTGTTTGGTTTGAGGGAAAATAGAGAAAAAGAAAAAAAATAAGAAAGAAAATAGTTAATTTGGAAAATCCAATTTCTATTTTTTTCCTTTTATTTTTTGTTTCTTTTTCTTTCTTTCATTTTCTCTCAAACCAAACAAAACTTCTCAAACCAAACAACAAAACTTAACGATTCCGATGTAGAAAAGAATTTTGAGATGGAGAAAAATTTCTATTACTCCCGCTGGTCCGTAATAAGTATTCTCATTGTTTTTATTTTTATTTTTTTTCTCTCTGTTTGTATTTGAGGCTATTGAAAACTATATTTCTAATCAATGATATAAATAACAAATTAAGACTCTCATTTATAATTTTATACTCTACTAGTTAAAGGAAAACACAACAAAACAACAGAAAGGGCTCCAAAAGAACCGTTAGCCCAAGGAAAAAAAAGAAGAGCAAACAAGAAATGAAAATGGAGAGACTTTTACTAATATTGGGTCAAATAAGAATTACACTAATTCTCAAAGTATAAATAAACTCTTTTCATGCTTATCCATTGCTATTCGAGAATAAGAGAAGTTATTGTCACTTTCTCACTTATATTTACATCATGATAAAATAGGAAAACTATTATTTTGGATGTGGAGTCAATATGTAGCCTTTTTTGAATAATATATCAAAGCTTCAATCAACATTTCAAAAGAAATCAGAGGAAGTATATTTATTCATTGATAAGAATTGTGATTATTTCTCTTTAGCCCAATGAGCAAGAGGCCAAGAGTTTGAATCCCACTCACCTATAACGAGAATGAACAAGTTTAAATGTTAGTCCGTAGTTTCTGGTATTCAAAATTTTAAATTAAAAATTAATTTTTTTTAATTCAAAATTTTGAATAAAACGGATCAAGAACTAATCTTCTTGGTCCTTCAACCTGTTCATTTTCATTCTTCTCAGTAAGTATGTATCAACACACACTCAATTCTATAAAATAATTAAAAACATGTGTACAAATTTCTTCTTCTTCTTCAAACGGAATTAAACATATTTAAACGTGCAGCCCAGACCTAGTGTTTTGTTAGCGGAGTGGTTCAAGCCTTTATTATCTTTTCTTTTTTCTTTTTTTTTTTTCCTTTTTCTTTTTTCGTTTTCATTTGCAAAGTAGTTCTACTCCACTGTATAGAGAAAAATTCTATTTACTATATTATTTTTCATGTAAAAATAAATTTTCAATGAGCTTTATCTCTAATAGTATTACTATTTTCCAATTTATAAAAAGCTCCAAATTCAATTCTACGGAAAATTCAAATTGGATAATATTGCAAAAGAATTATATATAAATTTTACTAGAAAAAAACGTATCTTCCTTGTCCTGCTCACACTAAAGAATATTCCTAAATCTTCCTAATGTATCAGACTAATAATACTTTCTCCACTCCAAAGCAATAAATAAAAAAAAAAAGAGTAAGAATGAAGATGCTGCGATAATATCCTAACATACTCTCACTCGATGACGTGGCAGATGGTCTTTGTTTGCATACAGTCAAAGAGTTGACCGAGACTATCAATGATGTAGCAGGTTGTGGGGATGGCAATGGTTGGTCGGTTTGGAGTTTCTGACCGCCAATGCGGTGCAATGTCATGGGAACAAAGTCAGATGCCGACATGGGAGATTCCAAAGGAGCACACCATTTTTCCTAGTGAGCCCACTTCCGAGTTTTGAGCCCGAACAAAAATTATATTGAGAAGTGGGCTCACAAAAAAAGTTGGTGTGCTCCTTCAGAAACTCCCTGCCGACATATATTGCTCTTTTTTCGTCTTCACCCCGTGCATTCTTATAATTTACACACTTGTGATCCTCTTCCCATCTCACATGCAAATTCAAGTAGACACGTCGCTCGTTGTTGAACCTGAACGAGCATGAATGCGTCCACAGCCCACAGGAAGGACCAGAAGGGGAACTGGCGATTATGGACCACAGGTCTTGGCGATCAAGTTTTAGGGGAGTCTCAGATTAGCACGTGCGTGAACAAACGAGAAGTAATCCTAAAAGCAGCCGATAACACTCCATTTGTCCCAAAACGATAGTTTTATATTTGATGTTCAGCAATACTCATCAGGAAATGTGACTCGATTAATTGTTCAGACTAAAACATCCAAAAACAGTTGTTATCACTTTCAAGATAATTACGCAGTCACCATTCGTTTTGCCAAGTAGAGGCCCTGTGATTCTAACCAAACCTATAATTAAAATGACTTCTACTAGTTGGAAAATTTAGAGAATGATAGACGAACGTATCTGAATCCATCTGATGGTATGGTGAGGGTTAGTATGACCCTTGGACAAAGAAGTCCCAAGTCAAAAACCAAAAGGATGAGGAAGCTTAAATCATATACAGTACTTTTAATACTATACCAAAATAGGCGTTGCAGTGAACAAGTCTCATACATCAGATGGCACCAAATTCAGCAAATACTGTCTGGACCACAGTCTCATATATCAGGCGTATTCAAAAGCAAAGGATAGAAAACATGACATCTTATATCGTCAAATAAATTCTAAGAAGCACATGTTTCGCAGATAATCTGGACAAAACATTGCCGTTACTGTGTGAACAGGCATGACCTGCAAATGTAGCCAACTAACTAAAAATATCTCACCGCACTTGAAAGTGACAAACCAACATTTCTGACCAGTCACTATTAAAGGACCAATTATGTTTTCAAATAAAAGTATGATACTTGATATACACACTTAACCCACACTGTTGTTCATCATAATAGACGCAACTGTGGACAGAATAGTATTATTATGCACCGAATCAAGATTATTTAAGCATTGACATTTCATCACGATGTGCATAAGCAATCTTAATGAGAAGCGGTCAAGGTATGCATAGGACATGTCAGCAATCATCTCATTGTCAATTTGTTTTATATCATCAACGTAACAGCATCTCAAGCTACAAAATATCCATCGTTAGAACACGTAGAAAATAATAAGCAATGTCCCAAAAACGTCAAGAAACATAACTGCACCCATAGAACAATGTGGTGGATCCTCTAGCATTTTGAAACCAAAAAACAGCTTCCAAATCAAAAAATGTCCACAAAGCTTCTAGGCAAGTCACCGACTCTTCCCATATCCATAAAACCACTAAGGAAACAAGCACACAGTAGAATGCAGCCACTTAAAACGGTTCAAATAGTTTCCTGTGGATTTCTGTATTTGCTACTCTTTATGGTTGCAATACAATCAGAAACACTTCTTAATAGCTTATACACTTCTTAATAGCTTCCTGAAATATTCAGGTACAACATAAAAAGGAAAAACAAACAAAAGCAGAAACTCAGAAAATCAGAGAACCACAAATCCCGTATAGTCCATATCAGATTCAGTAGTATCCTATAAAGCGCAGACGGAAGGAAAACAAAAGGTAAGTTTTTCAAATTAAAGTAAAAAAGTAGTCCGTAGTATATTTGATTATTATAACCCTGGTCACTTGAGATCGAGGAAGATTGTAATATGTCTTTGAATATGTTACAGCCACAGGCTTGTTCTTTCCCAGTAACCCAATACATGGACAAAAGACAAATGTTGAGACTTGATTAGGCACAGTCTAACTACGTGTAATTTGACGAACTATGTGCTTCCATTCAACATAATAAGAGGCACTCAAATCAATTGCTTCTTTGCAAAATGCAAGAAACTATCCTGTAACAGAGGCCTTCGATGAGCGTAAGAGATCTAATTACTTGCATGCAGACGAAACTTAGGAACCCTCTCAGACCAAGTATAAATGTCAGATAAAGTCAGTTAAATATGGAAATAAGATAGTGTATCATCAATAAGAGAGAAGGTTAGTCATACTTTTTTGGTTACCAACCTTCATCGATGGTCACACCATCTACATCCATACCTCCAGTAGAAAATACATATCAAGGAAGCAGAAAGGGGTCCTTCAGTTCCACATTAAGTGTCCAACAAACCACAGGACATTCCTGATGAAAGAGGAATGAGAGAAGTGAACGCATATAGGTTTGGGCAGAGTAAAGATGATTCAGTAAAAGGGGTAACACAGATCTGTAACAGGCATTGACCACTGAGTCTGAGCATGAGCACAAAAGAATATAATGAGGGACCTAGCAGCCTGCTTGTCGAATAGCTGCAGGCTTCTATGTTTTGAGTCATATAATGTCATCCGACTACGATATCAACACGACAAACTAAACTCTGCAACCCAAGACGTACACACACTCCAACACCCCACTAGAACCCCAAAACCAAACAAAGTTAAAATAGGTGAAACAAACAGTTTTTACTGCCTATTTCCATAGGGCTGTAACAGAGATGAAGAATCCTGAATTTTGATCTAATTATCAAAAAGCTGCTATAGAACTGAAGTAAATCTACAAAGTCATAAAGCACTTAGAAGTCATAAAAATAAACACAGATTATAATCCCATATGGCAGGATTCTAGGAGGTTCAGTTAGGATCTGCAAAGCACAGGAAGACAATCTGGAGTAGGAGAAACACACTAAGCTGCTCTCCTAGCATCATTCTAAAGATAACCACAAAGCTATGGAATTGTATTCAAGAGGCAAGAATTTAGTTTAATTTAAATTGCCGATTCAGCATTTACAAATCAGAAGTCTAGTTCAGGGTGTTCAAGGTCGCTCCAGCAGATTTTTGAGATGCAGTCCCTCAATTTGAGGCAGATTCTTGAGTAAAACAAGCACGTCAAGTTTCCAATATGTCAGGCAGCTCGGCAAAATTATCATACAAGTGTGGTGTATATAAATATACATACACACAGAGCCACAAAGCCATATCTCAGCCACACAGGTTACAACCACAAAAGGCATGAGCAAGGTTCTAAAAACCCTTTTTTTTTTTTTATCAGAGAACCATTTTATAGCAAGAGTTCATGGGCTGGCTTGGGCCAGGTTCAGTTTCAACATAAACTGATGAGTTTATGAGCTAGGTTGGGCCAAGTTCGTATTCAAAATGACCGGATGAAAACCCATAATCATACTTGATATTACTGCCAAGTTCAAGTAGAAAGCAACCGATCAGTACCGACATTAATAATATTTCAAAACATGAGTAGAAATTTAGTCAAGCAAACTAACAGATGTAATTTAAATGACTTCTTCCAGTTGGAAAATTTATACAACGATAGACGAACAGTAAGTCAACCAGTAATTCACGCACATTGAGTCTACGTATCTGAATCCATCTGATCATATGGTGAGGGTTAGATAACCCTTGGACAAAGAAGTCGAACACAAGGATAGCAGCTATCTGAACATATTAGACAGCAAAACGGGTCTTGCAGCCCAAGTCAAAAACCTGAAGGATGAGGAAGCTTAAATCATATATATTGCAGATGCAAATACAGTACTTTTAATACCATACCAAAATAGGTGTTGCAGTGAATAAGTCTCATACATCATATGGCACCACATTCAGCAAGTATTGTCAGGACCACAAGTCTCATATATGAGGCGTATTCAAAAGCAAAGAATAGAGAACATGGCATCTTATATCATCAAATAAAATCTAAGAAGCACATGTTTCCCAATAATCTGGGCAAAACATCACCAATATTGTGAGAACAAGCATGACCTGAAAATGTAGCCAATAAACTAACCAAAAATATCTGATCGCAGTGGAGCAAACTTGAAAGTGACATACCAACATTTTTGACCAGTCACTATTGAAGGACCAACTATGTTTTCAAATGAAAGTATGATACTTGAGATACACACTTAACCCACACTGTTCATCATAATAGATGCAACTGTGACAGAATAGTATATTATGCACCTAATCAAAATTGTTTAAGCATTGACATTTCATCACCATGTGCTTAAGCAATCTTAATGAGAAGCGGTCAAAGCATGCACAGGATGTGTCAGCAATCATCTCATTGTCAATTTGTTTTGCATCAACAACGAAACAGCATCTCAAGCTACCAAATATCCATCATTAGAGAAGGTAGAAAACAATAAACAATGTCCCAAAAACATCAAGAAACATAACTGTACCCATAGAACAATGTGGACCATCTTCTAGCATTTTGAAACCAAAAAACAGCTTCCAAATCAAAAAATTTCCACAAAATTGCTAGGTAAGTCACCAACTCTTCCCATATCAACAAAACCACTAAGGAAACAAGCACACAGTAGAAGGCAACCACTTAAGCAGTTCAAACAGTTTCTTGTGGACGTCTGTATTTGTCACTCCTTATGGTTGCAATACAATCATATACAGTTCTTAATAGCTTCCTGAAATATTCAGGTAAGACATGAAAAGGAAAATCAAACAAAAGCAGAGACTCGAAAAATCAGAGAACTATAAATCTCATATGGTCAAATATCAGATTCAGCAGTATCCTATGAAGGAAAACAAAAGGTAAGTTTTTCAGATTAAAGTGGAGTAATCTGTAGTATATTTTATTATTATAATCATGATCACTTGAGATGGAGGAAGATTGTATTATGTCTTTGAATATGTTAAGACCACAAGCTTTTCTTTCCCCTAGTGATCCAACAGGTGTAGAGAAAAGATAAATGCTGATAACTGATTAGGCACAGTCTAACGAAGCGTAATTTAGAAAAAATAACTTAGTGCACCATAACAGTATATTTTTTATGTTATTTTATGTAACATTACGTCAAATTACGTCACATTACGTTATTAACTATTTTTTTTAGTACTTCCTATATTGCTCGTGATTATTGTTTTGTTTATTAATGAATTGTTGTAATTTGCTTGCTTGATTACTTGTTGGTTTGTTTGATTGCTTAACTGCTAATTTGCGATTGTTTCCTTATTCACTTGTTATAGTTCCTCTCCGATTGCTGGAATTGCTTACTTATTGATTCTATTGAATTTTTAGCTGAACTGAAATCAATAATTATAAATAAGATATACTGAACATTACAAAATATAAATTACAACAATGATAATAATTGGAGCTGAAAATAAAAAAAAATTAGAATTTTGTTTTCATGTTTAGATGATAACTGGAATTACAGTTGCAGACTTAATATAATTTATGAAAATAAATATGAAATTTATTGCAAAATTTAATATAAAATTAGAATAAATTTTGTATCATAAAATATTTTTATATTCTTTTATAGAAGTTTTTAATTTATTTTTAATTTATAAAAATTATTTTATATATTTATATTTATTAAATAAATAGGAAATTAAATTATTTTATATATTTATATTTATTTTTATTAAATAAATAAGACATTGCATAACCTATGTTATGCGTTATGCTATATGCGACATAACTTAATAGAGGCAAAACGTTACATTATCGTTATCGCTATTTTAAATAGTCCTAAGTTCAAGTCCCTGTTAGAGCCTTAATTCAACGACAACAATGACAAATGTTACAACAATAACCAATGTTACAACACCCATAATTGGAAAATGATAGAATGGAAGAAAGGCCATCTAAGAGGCAACCAAATCAATTGCTTCCTTCCAAACTGCAAGAAACTCTACTGTTATAGAGACCTTCGATGAGTGAAAGTGATCTAACCTTACATGCAGGTGAAACTTAGGAATTCTCTAAGACAAAGTATAAATGTCAAATTCAGTCAGTTAAATATAGAAAGAAACTAATGTATTATCAATGAGAGAGAAGGCTAGTCATACTTTTTTGATTTCCAACCTTCATGGATGGTCACACCTCCTACATCCATACCTTCAGTTAGAAAACAAATACCAAGGAACCAGAAACTGGTCCTTTAGTTCCACATTAAGTGCCCAAGAAACCACAGGGCTTTCCAGGTGAAAGAGGAATGCAAAAAAGTGAATACACATAGGTTTCATGCAGAACAAAGATGATTCAGTCAAAACGGGTAACACAGATCTGTAACAGGCATGGACTCATTGAGCATGACCACAAAAAATATATTGAGGGACCTAGCAACCCGCTAATCGTGAGTCGTGTAATATCATCTGACCACGATATCAACATGACAAACTAAAACTCAGCAACCCAAGATGTACACGTACACTCCATCACCACAATAGAAACCCTCAACCAAACAGTAGAAAAGGGTGAAAATAGGTGAAACAGATCAGTTTTTACCTCCTATTTCCACACGGCTGTAACAGAGACATCAAACAATCGTGAATTATGAATGTAATTATCAAAAAGCTGCTATATAGCTGGAGTAAATCTACAAAGTCATATAGCACTTAGAAGTTATAAAAATAAACTCTGGTTATAATCCTGGCAGGATTCTGGGTGGTTCAAACAGGATCCGCAAAGCACAGGAAGTCAATATGGAGCAGGAGAAACACACTAGTTTGCTCTCCTAGCATCATTCTAACAATAACCACGAAGCTACGGAATTGCATTCAAGAGGCAAGAATTGAGCTTAAGTTGCTGATTCAGTTTTTGCAAATCAGAAATCAAGTTCAAGGTGTCCAGGGGTTGCTTCAGCAGGTTTTTAAGACGCAATCCCTCTATTTGAGGCAGGTTTTTGAGTAAAACCAGCATGTCAAGTTTTCAATATGTCAGGCAGGTCAGCAAAATTATCATACAAATATGGTGTATACAAATATACACACACAAAGCCACAAAACCCTATCCAAGCCACACAGGTTACAACCATGCAATGCATGAGCAATGTTCTAAAAACCCATAATTTTCCTCTGAGAACCATTATAGAGCATAGAGTTCATGAGCTGGGTTGGGCCAAGTTCAGATTCAACGTGACTGATGAGTTTATGGGCTAGGTTGGGCCAGGTACGGATTCAAATTGATCTAATGACGGCCCATGATCATATCTGCCAAGTTCAAGTAGAAAGCAACCCGTCAGTGCCGCCATTAGTAATAATTCAAAACATGAGTAGAAATTTCATTAAGCAAACTAACCGATGTAACTGCTTTCATGCCTCCACATGACACATGTACCCTTTTTCTGTGATAATCCACTTACCATTATCTTTCGACAAAGATTTGTATCCATTTCTAGAATCAACCCTCCATTTATCCTTTTTCTAAAGCTGTATCAATTACTTTGGATACTAGGATAAAGATTCTGGCCAATTATCTGTCAATCAGCTAGGATTTAGATCCAAACCATAAACAAAGAAAAGCGGATGTTAACAAATCACTGCCAGTTTATGTTTCAAAGAACAGGAGATTTCATATGGCTGCCATGGAACTCTCAAGTCTCACCTTCAATTATGGCAATTAACTATTGAAAGATTCACAGTTATCTTTCTTTTGGCTAATTATTTACAGTTAAATCTTAAGTACAGCATGCATAAGGGCAGAAAATTGTGGGCAGAAAGATGTCACTTACACAAGCACTAACCATAGTCCACAAGCAATAACAACAGCCGAATGAACAATTTTCAATTGTTTGGTATTACCCCTTTCCTAGCCTCATCAACTATACGATTTCGTCAAGCGATATGTACACAAGGGTTTGCACTGAATATGCTAAAACTAAGTTCATCAATCAATAACTAATTCAAGGAACTCTATTGAGAAACAAGTTTCATAAATCTGACCATCAGAAACTTTAATGCTAATTTGTAGCCTAGTCATCCCCAATGATTTACAACATGATGCTGATTGGATCTGTTCAATTAACAGGACTTTTAAGCAAATTGTTAACAGTCAGCAGAGATGCAGAATGGACCAGATTGAAGATAGGATGCACCTTAAGTCATTGAATATTTATCAAGCCCAACCATAACTGAACTAGATAGGACGACCTTGGCTGAAGCTGATCTGACAGTAGTCTCAAATCAATCCCTCCCTCTTTACCTTCTTCATTCATCCTTCCATTCATCCCTGCCTAACTATTAGACCTTCTATTTCTTACCCGATCTCCTCCCTTCATACCTAACTATTAGACCTCCTTCTCCTCCTTTCTATTAAGATATCACTTCCTTCACTCTATCTCTCATCCCCATGCACCACAGTTCCAATTTCTTCTTACTAAACAAACTCAACAAAATCCTCAACCTAATTAAGAAGGCCAATTCCAATTAATAACTTAATCTCTCTGTTGAGAAGACAACCAAGAGGCAAATTCTAGCCATAGATTGCTCTCAAGCGAGAATCTGCGAGTTCTATATTTATGTCGAGGAGCCACTTCACTTATGTAGGTTCTCGTTTTGGAAGCGATACAAAAGAAGTAATAGTGGTGGTATTAAGCCGTAACCATCATACGTTACCACCCATGGCACTTGAGTTCTCCGTGATATTTTTTTTTTTTTTTGGTGAGATATGAATACTCATGAAGAGAAGACGGCATTAATTCTGACATACTGAGTATTTTCGTAGATGAAAGCATGAAAGTGAGTGATAACATCAATCAAACAAAATGGATTGACGGTTAGATGTGCCAATTGACCTGCATCTCCTTTCGATTTGAGGATGGAAGACAAGCTAGCTAGCATAGGAGAGATCAATTTTGATGTATTAATCTAGAAATGACTTGGTAATCATAGTTCATTTGAGGACTAGAATGAAAGAGGAGAAGATGAGATGAAGAAGATAAGGAACAAGTATAAGAATGGGTCTATGGCTTGCATCATAGCCAATAGGGGAAGAGAGTGAGTTTCTGAAAATGGTTCACGAATAGCTTCGAGGAAGTAGAAGAAACGTAATTAGGTAAAATTTTAACATATTAAATAGGTGATAAGAAAAATTAATGTTTAATACAGTGATAACAGTAAGGTGGCAAGGCAACATTTTGCCTCTGTATTGTTATATAGCATATAGCACAATGCATAATATATGTTATGCAATTTCTTATTTATTTAATAAAAATAAATATGAAACTATATATAGTAATTTTTATATATAGAAAAATAAATTTAAAATTTTAAAAAGAAAATAAAAAAGTTTTTCTAAATTTCTAACAAGTTTCATAATAATTTTCACATTCATCTTAATAAATTATATTAAATTTACAATAATAATTTCAGTCATCACCAAACAAACAAGAAAACAAGATTTTGAATTTATCTATTTTCAATTTCAAAAAATTTCAGTCATCATAGATGTTGCAATTTGTATTTTGTCATGCTCAATACAAATAGTCTTCTATGTATTTTGTTCAATTTAGTTCAGGTAAGAGTTCAATAGAATCAATAGTAAATACTAAATTCTATTAAATAAAGTGGAATTACAAAGAACAAGTAAGCAATTTCTAATCAAACAAATAAACAATAACTACTTATACAAAGAAAAATGCAACAATCAAAAAAAGTAACCAACATCAACCTAGAAATTACTCATAGAATAAAAGTAAATAACGTAATATAACACAAAATAACATAAAACAATGTAAATAACATATAAAACGTACCGTCACTGCATTATTTCCAACTATTAGATGGTGCATGATTTGCGTTAGGTGTAATAATGCACTATAGCAGGTTTCCATAATGCATTATTTTTAATATTGAAAAGTCAAGGAACGTTCCTTGAATAATTTCAAGCATTTACCAAAGTCACACTTGTGGTAAGGGATTTGTCCTACCTTAAAAATCATGTTGGGAATATAAAAATATGAACATTTTAGGAGTTGTTTTGGAAATTAGGTAGATTTTGCTTTGGTACGAGGGAAAATCCTTCAAAGAAAACCATAAATTACGTAAAAGTTAATAAAATGGACATAGAAGGAAACTCTTGATTTCTTTGTTGCGTCCAGCTAGATGCTTGATTAGAAGAGAAAAGGTATGACGATCATGTCAATTAGATACCTCAACATGTTAAATACATGTAAAAGGAGAAAAAGGATTGTATGGCATGCTGATGGTTCAAATAAGTAAGGAAATAGATGTAGTAAAGCAAATTGTAGATAAATTAGATAGGATGAAACACATCCATTTTGATTGAATCTCTGATAAACTACTAAGTCATGCAAACTGCTTATAATAACCCACATGCTTACGGGAGAATATCCAATTTATCATAGATATATATCGCACTCTGATAGATTGGCTTCTATCAATCAAGTTAGTATTTTACACAAAATTAAGGTGTCTGTTGATTAATAATAAATAATTTTCTATAGTGCAATGGGGAATTAAGTGCCAATGGTTTGTCATGTAGGAAAGCCTGCTGGCAAAGTATTGCCTCAGTCTTTCCTACAGAATGCGGCCTAATATTGTAATTAGACTTAGAGTACATAACGTACAAATTGTAGATAACTTAGAATTAAAAGTAAACTCCAGTTATTTTTTTACCCTGAAATTGCCAGCTCCGTAATATTATTTTCCCACTTGGGAGGACAAAATACACAAAAAAAGAATCAACAACTACAATGGGCAACAAAACTTCAGAATACATCATATAGAAAGTACTACTTGACAAAATAAGGGAGTGACAAGAAAGAAACTGATTAGATATTAAAGAAGATAGAATAGAGTTTACGGGGACAACAGTTCCAACTTTCTGGGAAGTTTAAACTAGTGAAGGGCAAACCAAGACGACATCTCTAATTAATAATTATTGTAACTTGAAGTTCAAACTTCTAGCATCTAAGGATTTAGAAGAGAACAAAGGAGTCATTCAGCGTATGCTAAAAAAATTATGAAATAACAACAGAATCCCCAAACATAGCAAAAACTTTAGAACAATTCAAGTTTTAAATTCAAGGAGATCTGGAATATGGATACTAATCAAATTGCATCATTCTCTTCAAAATAATACAAGTTAAATCAAACAGTAAAAGTGGAGCAAGATACTGCATATAAGGAATCAGTGATACCCACCCTACCCTGAATCAGACAAGTCTGACTCAGCCATAATGATGATAATATAAAAATCGCTCTTCACCATTAGGAAACAATGCAAGCACCCATCTATCTGAATACACTCCATAGAAAATTACCCTATTATCAATGTGAAGTATGACGCAATGTATGGCTAATGACGGTTTATGCAGACGTTACACACACACACTCTCTCTCTCTCTCTCTCTTGTAGGATCTCATTACATTAGATTCCGACTCAGAGTTCTTCCAATAGTTTCTATAAAGCTTACAAAACGCAGTATGCTTTTTTCCAAAAGCGAGTTCTGTGGCGGTAGAGGACCATCTCCGGCGAGCTGAGATTAACCTTGTCTTGTCTCCACCTCAAATACATTTCCGTCAGTCTAAACCACACCACCACCCATCGATACCTACAACAATGTCGCCCTCCCAACAAATTGATCCCTAACTAATTGTCCTATTCATCTGACATTGAAGAGTTGTTGCATTTTTAACACCCTCCTCCCCCGCCCCGAAACTGACCCACAGCACAGTGCCCATTCGCTTTGCGCACGGGAAGTCAATGAAGTTCAGTTAACAAGACCACAGCGGAGAGGAGCAGCCGCGACATGAAGTCCTTATTGTTAGCTGGATCTCGCTGGTGCCACCTAAACAGTAGGTAGGCGGCGGATGAGGCGGGACTAAGCATAGTTCTTTGAATCGAATCAAACGTTGAATGAAATCGATTATTTTTAGATATCTTTCTCGATGGATGTATCTATCTTTCAATTCATATATTGCTATCTCTCGCAACGAAGCCCCAAATCCTTGATTTGGCCAGGAAACAAAGCACTGCTTTGGACCCGTTTATTTTTGTCGAGTAAATTCTCTTCCAACGTGTCCAATTACTTCACTTCCAATTTCGGAGATGGGTGTTGTGATCAATTCACTTTCTTCAAAAGCAAATCCATCCCCTGCAGCCAGTATTCTAAATATCGGATACCGGTCCCATACCGATCAGCCAAATTAGATACCAGTTACCGAATACCGTACGAGATATCGCGATATGACCCTAAATACCGGAGTGTCATATCGTTGTCATACCAGTTAAAGAATAATCATATAATTGGCTATATAGAATATATTAAAATACATAAAACAAGTTTATAGTACTTACATTAGCTTATTTGCATTCAACTTACGAATTTGCAGATACCGTTTAGAACGTTCGCATATGCACAAAGCAATATATAATCATAAAATTAAGAAAAATAAGGTTTCAAGATAAAAGAAAAGTGTTTTTACAATACATAAGTGATATAATTTATAAAATTACAAACATTGTCCTTTAAATGAGTTTATTTGAAACATGCTAGAAAATTTAAATATCATTCTTTATAATATATTTTCTAGTTAGATTCAAAGTCTACTGGTTCATTTAATGGCATGCCTTACTCATCATCTGATGACGAATTTGATAATGATGTGTCAACTTCTTCCTCATTATTATCATCTGATGCGTGCCGCTACTTAGACTTTAAAAATGATAATACTTTTCCTTTTGAAGTTCTACTACTTTTGGATTTGGATGCCTTAACTCTTTCACTCTTTCTCTTATTCGGATTAGCACCCATAGCAATTACCTGTCGAAAAACCAATTGTTCTCCAGAAAATACTTCATCATCACTAGTCTCATAAGGATCGCCATTTTTTTTCTCAGACATGAACCACTCGGTGACATTTTCCTCTTCATTGTATGCAACTAGGGGATCTCTGTTTGGGATTGAAATTTTACTCTTGAACATTACATTGAATTTGACAAAGACTAACTCATGCAATTTCTTAGAACTTAGCCTATTTCTTTTCTTCGTATGCACCTAAATAAAAGATAATCACATGAAATTCATTTAGAACATATCTATTTGGAAGAAAGAAATATTTAATTAGCAAATTTAAAATTGTAATACCATATCAAATGTGCTCTAGTTCCGTTCACAACCCGAAGAACTGGTTATCAGGCTCAAAATCCTCATTGCCATGATCCTCAATTCGGGAGCATCTGTCCCGTAGAATTGCCACCATTGAGCTAGTAATGAATATTTAGAAATAATTATTAGCTATTTAATAGCTTTTTTAATTAAAAATAGATTGAATTTTGCATTTCTTAAATTGAAATGCATACCTGGATTAATGATTCTCTTTACTGTTGCCTTTGCAAAAGACATTCCAAATGATCCATTTTGATTTGGATATATTGGGAGCTATTGTGCAATCTTATCAACTCTATCATGATCATCTGGATAGAATTTGTACATCACATCAACGAAGTCCGACATGAACGACCCATCAGCATCAATCTCAGGCTACTTCGCATAGTAATACAGAGAGTTCAAGAAATATCCAACTCTATGCAAAAGACCCTTAAGTTTTTCCTCCCATCTCCTATCAATAATCTTCCATATTGGAAGATATTTCTTCTCTTCACCCCCTAAAGCATCTCTTATTTCCTCTTTAGTAATCTCTAGGTCACCATATAGAAAGCCCATTAAAGGACCTTGTCCCCATCAACTCTACGCAAAACTTTTACCCGTGGAGTAAATACTTTTAGGACAATATTTGTGTTGTCCTAAAATTTGTTGCTAGAAATTATTTTTGCAATCTAAACATTCATAAAAAGATGTATTAAAAAATATGAATAACGTATAATTTAAAATTATAAAATATAAATTTTTATTAATTTAAATAAATACCTTCTTGCCTGCATCTGTTCTGAACAGAGTGCAATCCATTCAGTCATCATAAATAAACATATGCTGCAGCTCCTCTCTAATTGATGATAAAGAAAGAAATGTCATGGCAAACCTAATTGTATCCGGCCATATTAGCTCTCCATCAACCGCCTTCCTCATAATATCTAAAGATTTGGTATGACTGTATATGTACACGGAGACTGATCTCCCCATCATAATTGCACTTCGAATATATTTAATCTTTCTAATATCCATAAGTATCAGATTAATTGTATGTGCTGCACAAAGTGTCCAAAATATGTTTGGATGCATCAGAGCCAATGTGTTTGCTGCAGCCATATTGTTCGAGGCATTATCCGTCACAATCTGTACAACATTTTCCACTCCAACCTCGTTCATTCCCCTCTCCACAAATTTGTGGATATAACTGCCATCGTGTCTCTCAGAAGATGCATCTTGTGATAATAAGTTGTACCGACCGGACAATATACAACAATATTCATTAAACTTCTCCCCTTTTGATCCGACCACACATCAGTCATTAAAGTGTAGCCATTTGTTCGGCAACTCCGTTTGAATGATTCAACAATTGCATTTGTCTCCTCGACCTCTCTCTGGAGACAAGTCCTGCTTAGCTCGTATGGGCTGGGAGTCTGTAAGTTTGGCCTATACATATCAATGGTTTGGACTATCCGCATAAAAGATGGCTGCGTAGCAATATTGAATGCAAGCCCTCCTTCATAAAAAACCTGGTAATGTATCGAACTGCATCGTCACTGGCCTTTTTTCTGGAGGCTAATGGTACGGTAGACTGTCTTTGAGCTGCTTCCACTGCCTTCTCGACCGATCGAATAGCAAATTGATTCATCAGTCCTGTTGTTTTGCGAGAAGATGACTCCTCTCGAGTTGTCTCCTCATCTTCTTCTCCTCCAACACGAACTTCTTTTAACAAATTTTAAAGTTCTATTGTTTTCCCTTCCTTTACTTCTCTAGTTTTATTTAACATTGCCAGAGCTTTCTGCTTCACGTCATCTTAGACCAGGGGACAGCCTCTTACATTCCCGCTGACATGACCTAAATGTTCCTTCAAGCGGATAATGCCTCCCTATATTCGTTCTTACAGAAATTGCACTCCACTTTATTGGGCTTATTGGGTACTTTTTTTTCCCAATCCCAAGCTGGATTTTTGCCTCCTCGTCTCTCTTGGACATTAGAAGTACCAGAAGAGGAGATTCTTTAAGTAATTTCTGACTTCAAATTTTATTAAAAAAAGACATAAAAAATAATTAAATAAATAGCAAATATAATAAACTTAATCTATTTCATAAAAATCCTAATCTAATTTATTTGAAGTTGAGTGTCCAATATAAATAATTATTGGCTACTTTTTTCCCCAATCATATAGTAGGCAAAACTAAATTATATCTTACAAAAAATTATTTCATTAAAACTACATAATCCAAACTATATTGTACTATAATTCAAAATTTCAAATCCTAACATATCCAACAAATACAACAAATTATAATGTCATATAATTATAAATTTACAATTGCTCAATATCCTGCAATTAAAATATTCTATATGCACACAATTAAAATATCCTAATTAAAATATACTATATTGCCACATATTTTCAGTATGAAAATTCTCATTCAAATTCACTTCTAATTAGTAATTACTCATCACTCAACAAATTATCAAACAAATTAACTTCTAAATTCTAATTAGACTGTCATTGTTTAAACAAATTAACTTCTAAATTCTAGTTTTACTGTTTCGGCCACTCCCTTTTCAGTCAGTGAATCAGTAAATCCCTGATTCACTCTGAATCAGTGTATCACTGATTCAGAGTGAATCAGTAAATCCCTGATTCACATGAATCAGTGATTCGGTTCACTGATTCACACCGAATCAGTGAATCGATTCACTGGAGTGAATCAGTGAATTTGATTCACTGACTGAAACAGTGAAACTCCACCCAATCAATGTGTGCAAACAACCAAATTATCTCAAATTTTAAGCACCCAAATCCTCAAACACATGACAATCAAAACAAAATATTTATAAAGAAAAGAAATTTGAGGCTGGCTGGACTTTCCACTTTACCAATGAGGCACTGACTACAAAACTCCTCGTCGACGCCGCTGGAAGCTTAGCAATAGGAGTAGAGGGAAGTCGGGAGGCTGGCGAATTTGTTTTAGAGCAAATCGGGCTGCCGAGCTTTCTTTAGCGAAAATCAATCGAAGGAGAGAACTCTTAACATCTCGCTGAGCAGTTTTTTATATTTTTTTTTGGTGGATTTTGAGTTGCGACCGTTCGATCGGTCAAGATGGAGAGGAAAGTCGGGGAAGAATGGGAGATTAGGGTTTGCGAGCGATGGATTTGGGGGAGAACGTGAGAGAAGCGGATTTTAATTTTTTCCTATCGGGTCGAGTCGAAAGGGTAAATGAATTTCAACTGCAACCCAAACCTGTTAACAAAAAAATCGATATTGGCTCATACCGGTCGGTATTTATCATACCATATATTGGCCGATATATCGTCATGTGGCCGATATATCGGCCCATACCGGTAGAAAACAAGCGATATAAAATTGGCCATATCGTCTTGTTTGTAGGGAAAATCCGACATACCAACCGGTATACCGGCCGATATTTAAAACAATACCTGCAGCTTTCTCAGATAACGTCTAGACAACCTTTCGCTTTCCTGGCTTCGGAGACTATTTTCTTCCTTCCTCACCCACAACCGGCCCAAAAGGGAAGGACCGTCAATTACTCCACCAAACGGAGGCGTCGAAGAAGCGAAACGAGCCACTCCTGCATGCATGCTCTTTTTCTTTAGTTCATGAATACCGTAGCAAAGGCAAAGGCATGTGTGTGTGTATATATATATATATGAAAAAATTGGAAATGAGCCGCCGACACACGTAAGTTACCTAAGCTGCGATCCATTTTCACTATCTCTAATAATTATTTTTTAAATTTTTTTAAGGATTATGATCTCAACCCCCCAGAGTTCGCTCATATCCTATTTCTTGGTTTTTATTTTTGATTTGGTCTTAAGAAGAAACAAAATTAACAGTTTTTGGTGAATACAACATATTGTATCCAAAAATAAACTCCAAAATTAATGTTATTTAATCTGAAAGAAGTTAAGGATGCAGAGATGCTAATTCTAGAAAAAATTTGAAGAAATACATATAGCATATCGTTATCCCTATGTATCGTATCGTATATTGTATCGTATCGTATATCGTAAGATATATTAATTAATGTATAATAAGTAAGTAATAAGCATATAACAGTATATAATATAACAAACATATGACTACATTTAAAGTACAAGTAAGCAAATAGCCAAAAATAAATACTAAAACCAGTAATATGTTAAATATAAGTTAATAGCTATATATAAATATAATTAACATTCAAAGTGTTATGATTATAAGGTTCTCAATCAAAATTATGCTACATTAGCAAATACATTGTTAAATTCACTTAAAATTGAAAATGACATTTGCTTTTCTCATCGTTGTCTCTTTTGCTCCACACAAACTCCTCTAATATATCATTTCTTTTTCCTCATTTATTATTTATAGCTACATTAAATTTAAGAGATCTTACGAATAATGATAAAATAATCTCTTAGAGATTAAATATTATGAATAAACAATAATTGATAAACTTCTACAATTACAATCTCTTTTTTTTTTTTTTTAAAAAAATCTACTATTTCTCCAACTTAAAGCACACATCGAAATCCATTCAATATACACCTTTCACTATGTAAAGTTCTTATATCTCATTAATCCATTCATAAACGAATTTTATATCTAATAGTCAAATTAAATTTTATATTTCTTCAACCTCTTTTCTTTTTGTTGCCTTATTTGGTTGTATGTTATTTCACAAAAACAAAAACATTGAGCAAGAGTTCATTATCCCTCCGATAAAATACAAAACAAGTAAATGTAATATCAATTTATCCTCCCTTATAGTTATATCACTATCATTCTTAAGAACTTTTACTTTAATTTGTTCATCTTCATCTTTTTAAAGCTATACAACTCTTCCTTTTATCAAGATTTTAACATATAATATATAACCTCTTTAGATATTTGATTTTAGAATTAGTAATAAAATAATTTAGATTGAATATAAATTAATAATATACCTCTTATGGTGATTTGTTTAAACGTTTCTATCAACTAAAATAAGTATCTTAAAATTTGATGTTTTTTAAATGATTATACTTGTTTGAAATTTGTATTCCATTTTTAACTCAAAATGTTCGTTTGAATGAGTTTGAAAACCATTTATAAACCATATCATCGTATCGTAACGTATCGCATATCGTAGGATATTGACAACTATGGTATACGTGTATATATGTGTGTGTGTATATGTATACACACACATATATATACATACATACATATATATATATATGTAAGTGAGCCGCCAGCTTAGGAAAAATTACATGAGATAGCAGCCAAACTACAGTAATCCAATAATTTTTCTTTAATTTTTTTCTAGAATTAGGATTTCTACTTCTTTAATCTTAATAAGATTAAATTTCATAAATTTTAGAGTTTATTTAAACTTTCATCAAGTGGATAACAAATGTTTATTTATTGAAAACCATTATAAATTGTGTCAACTTAATGGAGGACTAAATCAAAACTAAAACCCAAGAAATTGGCTATGAATGAACTCTAGAGGGTCAAGATCATAATCCAAAAGAAATTTTTTTAAAAAATTATTGGAGATAGTGGAAATGAACTACAGCTCAGCAAAATTGCATGAGTTGTCAGCTCATTTCCGTTTTTCTCAAATATATATATATATATATATACACACACACACAAGAAAACAAGTTACTATATTCAACTTGGCATTATTTACAGCATACAGTATATAAAATCCACAAACTACTACTAATGACAACAATTATAATAACAAAAAATTCTGAACACAGGGCAAAAGAACAGTAAAGAGCACGAATTCATAAAAATTACCATAAACCCTAGATCGAGAAATTTTCCATATAAACCGTACTTGATTCAAAACAAAAGCAAAGGTTCGAACAACCATATCGACATCCCCATCTAAAAGCCCCAAATCAAAGCCATAGCTCGATCGATCGGAGAGAAAGGAACAGGAAGAGACAAGTACCGGTCTCTGATCTCAGTTGATGTCCTCATCGTCGAAGTCGTCCTCGAAGGAGTTGAAGAAGTCGGCGTCGACTGGGGGGCGGTCGATCTCGCTGAGGAAGTCGAAGGGGTCGGTGTCGTCCACCTCCATGCCCACCGCCAACACCCCCTCCTCCATCTCCTGCTGCTGGTTGTAGAGAGACGACGAAGGCGACGGCTTCATCGGTGTCCTCTTCTTCTTCTTCAACTTCTTGATCTTGGTCGGTAGCTGCCCGTCGTCCTCGTGCTCGTCGTCGTGCTCGTACATATTGGAAGAGGATATGGGGGTTTGGGGGCTTTTTCTCAGAGGAGGGAGGAGGTGGGGTGTGGTCACCGGAGGTGAGGTTATGGAGATTGACCGGACCCCACCGCTTTGGATGGAACCGGCTGTGAGTTGCGATCCTTTTCGTATACACTACAGTTGTTGATACGCCGAGCTGTTCTCGGTTTTCATACAAAATTTGGGAAATTCTAGAACCACACCCCAAATATCTAAGAGCACCCGAACTAAAGTTGATTATATTTACTGGTCTGTCATTATTATTTTTTTTACAAATAACCTTTTTTTCACTGGGTTAGGGTTGGGAAGATAACACTGCAAACAAAATTTAGCGCAGTTTATTTCAGTTGGGTTCAATTTAAGGTGTGTTTGTTTGTATGAAAGTAAAAAATGAAATAGTGGTAATAAAATCACTTCTACTATTTTATGTATTTGTTTAGCTAAGATGTAAAGTAAAAATAACTTCTATAATAATGAGACGGATTTTAAATGACATCCCCACTTCTCAACTCTACTTCATATAGATTTTGGACGGAAAAAAAAAAATGGAAGTAAAAGTAATTAATATTTTATTATCTTGATTCTTTTCTTCTCTTTTTTTTCTTCCAAAAAAATATTCCTAAAAGTAAGCAACAAACTATAGAGGTATTGAAAATATAATACTTCCAACTCTTTATTTTTTAAAATTACGTCAAATTTTCTTCCTTACTTTCACTATTTCCAAACACTTAAACACACCCTCAATCGGTATACTTTTGTACGTATGTAAACATACAAAAGTTTATAACCACGTATGTATCCTTAATATTTGGTTAAAGTATTACACAAGACTATGGCCAAAAGGAGAGCTCTCTCCGCTGACGCCGGTGCAAACTCCGGCGAGATAAAAAAAAGAAAAGAAAAGGAGGGGAGGCAAGACTTCAGTGGAGAAGAAAGGAGTGACCTCAAAGTATAGTATTATCATCGGTCACTTACTATCACCGGGGGCAAGGAAGGAGGCCGGTGTTTCGACCTACGAGCACTTACCAACAACCGAGGATAGATTTCGGATGGAATTGGTTGGGAAGAGGAAAAAATAAGGAGGAGAACAGTAGTGAGGATGATAAGAATCCCAAACATAGGAGGAGAAGTTGGTCGGAAGTGGTGAAGAGGTCACCAGAGGGCGGGGCGAAGACCGCAATCAAGTTGGGTGCAACCTATACTGGAGAAGAGGTGATCGCAATGCTCGTTGCAACCAAAAAAGCAGCCGAGGGTGCAACAAATAAACCTCCTAGGGAGGACACTTGGAAGCCAGTAAAATCCAGAGCGACCATCAAGAAAGAAAGAATGGCCAACTTAGTAGCTGCAATGTCGGAGGGGAATAGGAAGAGGAAATTCTCACCAGTGAGGAAACCACTACTGAGAAGCCCGGAAACATGTTAGATTTGTGGTAAGGTGGGGCATTTCAAGGACAAGTGTCCATTCATCCGATGCCGATTCTTAAGGGACTGGCCCACAAGATAGGGGAATACCCTATTGCCCTAGAGAGAAAGGAGAAGCCGAGGCTTGCACCCAGGGCACCGCCATCGCTGGCTTCTATGCAGCAAGAGGAGGCCCCAAAGAACTAGAGAACAAATATAACAAGAAAGGAGAGCATCAGCATGGACATAGGAGTTCCGGCTCAGCCACCACATCCAAAACCCACGGCCTTTATTACAACCTCGGATCAGGCAAGGGAGGAACAACGATGACTAGCCTAAACGTTAGGGTCTTGTATCTAGGACATGGAAACCCCTAAGCGGAGGACATGAAGGAAGAATTGGCGTCACTGTTGAAGGACTCTAAGGAGTACCCGTGGGTAATTCAAGACGGTGGAAATATACTTTTGACTTACTTCCCCTCAGAGGAGGCTCTATCATTTGCAGCATATAAGATCTCAATCCCATGCAGGGAACACATGGCAGATTTCAGAGTGTGCAGATGGACGTGAGAAGAAAATAATCAGTTTTACTCTTTTCCGGTCATGGCATGGATGGAGATCAGAGGCTTACCGTTACACCACTGGAATAGGGTGGACATCAGTAAATTGTTAGTTAAATTTGCACGTATCATAGACATTCATGAGGATACAGAATAGAAAACCAAATTGGATTGCGCTAGAGTCAAGGTGGGGTGTGATAACCTCACTGTGATTCCGCAGCAATTCAATGCGGTCATGGGAGGTCGACTCTGTGCAATTAAACTCAAAGTTGTTCAAAACTATCGCACAATTTCATCGGTGGGTTTAGAGGGCGTTCTGGTCACCGGTAAGATAAGCCCAGATCGGCTGTCGACTGAGATAGTTAGCCTCCATATCGGTAATCGTCAAAGTTACACATGGAAAATTGTTGGAACACATTGACGCTAGCGCCGGCCGACTGGAGGCCGAAATCACAAGAGATGAATCAGATAGAGACAAGGGAGCTTGGGGATGGAACTAAGTTGACTTTCGGGGTGGGTGAGGAAGGAAGCCCGGAAAAGGAAAAACATAGGGGGAGAGCCACCTGCCTCCGCCGAAAGGCATGCATGAGGCCTTCGCCCAAGAAAACCCACCTGGAAAGTCAAAGGAAATCCTTTTCAAGGCAGTTAGCAGCATCACTCGAATGGGAAAGGATCTGGATGAACGAGGATCCCTTGATAAGTAACAAAAGAGGCTCCAAGTTTGGAATTTTGCAAAGGGACGAAGAGGGGAGACTTTTTATTGACATCAGAGGGCTTATCTGTTCGGGGAAGGCGACCAACTTACCGGTCGAAGGGGGAGGGAACAGTAAAATATCAGATCTAAAGCAAACAGATCTGGAATAAGACCAAAGAGGCAAAGAGCTCAGAAGCAGCCAATGAGTTGCACCTCGAGAAGATAGCCAGAGCGATGGAGCGGAAAAGCAGGAGTCCAGAGGGGTAGATGAGAAGGAAAGGACGAAGGAGGGGAGAAGTTAGGTCAAAAAAAGAGAGCTTTTCCCTCTGAGGAGCATACTAGAGACAACGACCAGATTGAAGAGGAAGCAACGCATAGGGGGAAGCACAGTGGGGACCACTCACATGTGGTCCCCACTCCATGGAAGCTAGTACCTTCCAAGTTGACATGGAAGCTAGTACCTTAACCGGCATTGATACCTCCATAGTACCTTAACCGGCTAGAAGCACTAACATTGATACCTCCATATGAAGATGATATGGAGATCATGGAAGCTAGTACCTTAACCTGTGGTCCCCACTCCATGACTCTCCTTTCTTTTGTTTAGCTGCTAGAAGCGCCGGCATTGATACCTCCATATCATCTTCATAAAATCTAGTGAGAAAGGCTTTCTCCATGTCGCTCCAGGAATTGATGGTTCCCGGTTCTAATCTCCGGAACCATTCAAAAGCTTTCCCATTCCATTGATGCTTCCATGATCTCTGGACAGAATCTTCGTTGTTGTTGCTTTACTGGCTTAGCTTCTGGTCGGAACTTCAATTTGTGAACCGCCACGCTTGGATCCAACCCTGGCATCTCCTCATAACTCCAAGCGAAAATATCAATGTATTCGCAGACGAGAGATATCAATTCCTTCCTTTCTTCCGAGGATAGATTCTCACTTATAAATATGGGTTTAAAATTCTTTTCATCTCCCATATTGATTTGGATCATTTTATCTTCATTTGGGGGCTCCCGCTGTTCAAACTGAATCTCCCACTCCATATTAAGATGCTTATCCCAAGGGTCGTCTCTTACTGGTGAGGTTTCCTCCAAATCTTCGTCTTCTTGGATCGCGGAAGCCATGTTCGCGGATACCTCATGGAAAATCACACTTGTGCTGATATCTGAATCCCAGCATGATGATTCTAACAAATGATCATACTGTCTTTCCTCAGCTTTGTCGCTTGAGGAGGCCTCAGAAGTGGTGACGCATCCCAACCCCCTGTCGGTTTTCTAGTAATAGTCTGGCATCTTCCCTTCGGGGACAAAAGGTTGAACGATTGTCTTCCTTCCTTTTCCGAAATTCAACCCCCTGCCTTCGGCCAGATTGTATCCCATTTTCTTTATTATTCCACGGGAATTTTCATCATAATGGAAGAACTCGGGTTTTTCCTGTTCTTCCTCAAAATCTGAACATTTCTCTTTATTCTTGTGACTTACTCTTCCAAATATTATGGCTTTTTGGGTTCCGTTTTTGGGAGGGACCTCAAAAATAACTTGGTCAGCACTTTCAACGTCATCACTTAATTCATATAAGGATGATCGGATAGGTGCTTGGAAGGAAGTCAGAGGATATATCTCATTTACACAGTCGCTAAATGCATCTGTGCTAGTACTTGAGGGCTCAGAATCAATACCAGAAGAATAAACAAATTCCAGATTTTCATTTATCACCCATTCACCATCAGAGTGAACGGCGTTATTTACATCAAGGCCTTCAAGGCTTATCACAATGGGCTCACCATCCCAAGTCACATCCTCGGATTCCGAATTTTCGGATCCTGATTCTATATCAGCCTCTTCGCCACTATCAGAGTCATCCTGAACGGACCGATCTGCGACGCTAAACGCATCTTGATACAGCAACGTATTAGTAAAGTAGTTTTCAACTCCTTTGAAGGGTTGTTTTTCCGCAATGAGCATCTTCACGTTCGTGTCTTCATCGACATACTTCATGCATTGGTGTAACGTGGAGGGCATGATTAGATTGCTATGGATTCAGGGTCTCCCCAATAGCAGATTGTATGACGTATCCGCATCTATCACGTAACACGTGACTTCCGTTTTCAGGTCACCGATTTGACACTTGAGTTTTATTTTACCCAGGGGTCTACTACCATTAGCATTGAACCCGAAGATAGTAGTGTTGGTTGCAGCTAATCTGTTCATCGGCACTCCAAGATACCGTAGCATCCTTCACGGCATGATGCTCAAGGCCGAGCCTGGATTAACTTGAATACGATCAATCTCCGTAGATCCTATGTATCCCTTGTAATACAAAGAGCGATGATACTTATTACTCCTGACTTGCATATCTTCCGGAGAGAAGGTGACGCAAGGGATGTTTTTACCAGAGATCTGGTGATATGTCGCACAAAGAGACTCTCCTTCTTCGATCATCTCTGGTATTTGCGCCAAGAACACTTCTGAATCTTACAGAGCCTCTCTTAAAACTTCCCTAGTAGATTTGGAGAGCTTCAGGAGCTCGTACAAGGTTATCCTTACAGGGATATTGGCCAACTGTGTTAGGATGTCGAACTGGAATGATTTTCGCGAGTCTTCCGCAAGTTCTTTTCCCTTCTTCCTTAGAGCTTTGTCAAACTTCATCTCTTTTTGCTTGACTTTCTCTGGAGATGGTTGAGAACCTGTTCTTTGGCCGTAATTCTTTAAGTAATCTTTTCCCGAACGGGTTCCCGTGGAGGGAGGGTCTGCATCGACGACCAAGGAATTTTCGATTTCTTTTTCCGAATCGGTCAGAGCAGGAATGATCTCATCGTCTTCGGAAATTACAGAAACGACATTGGAGGTGAAGACTCTCTCTCTTTGCTTCTTCCCAGATGAACTGGAACTCCATTGTTCATCATTTAGGAGATTAGGATGTACCCATAATATCTCCCCCCTGTCAGTTTCAAAGGGGAACAGTCCTTTCTTTTGCTGTTGGTGTGGATCAGAATTCACGACTTGCATCGTGCCTTTATGGATGGGCTGCACTCCATCTTGAACTGTTGACTCTATCCAATAGGGCGTTTTACCGAACTTGACGGTCACCATGTTCGCTGTCACCTTCTTCTGGTGCTCTTGAAACTTGATGACTTTAGCGTCCACTAAGGCTTGAATTTTATCTTTAAGGATGTAACAGTTTTGGGTGGGGTGGTTAATGATTCTATGGTAGACACAGTAGTTAGGATCATTAACTTTCCCAACTTCCTCTGGACATTTAGACTCTGGCAACTTCAGCATCTTTTTACTCATGAGGAGGTTGAAGATAGTCTTCGTGTGTTCATCCTTAAAAGAGTATTGCTTTTGTAGCACTCGCGTCTGAGGATGAAGTTTCAGGGGAGTCTTCGTGGGTTGTGGCGCATCAGTGACCATTGTTTCCTTCCCTTATACCCTCGGGGTCGGGACTTATAGCTGTTATCACCACTTCGTTTCGGTTTCTCCTCGTCTCCTTCTTCTTCAAGCCTTTGCACAATTTCTTCAGCTTCTTCAGCTTGTAAGGCGAGATCCTTCCAAGTTGAGGACTTTACCGCCCCCATCCTGGCTAGAACCTTGGTCGATAAATTATGTCGACAGGTTTCTACCAGAATCTTTTCTGGCATCCCATGCGGACATCTGAGAGAATCGTTCCGGAACCTTTTGATGAAGTCTCGGGCTGACTCTCCTTTCTTTTGTTTAGCGGTTAGAAGCGCCGGCATTGATACCTCCATATCATCTTCATAGAATCTAGTGAGAAAGGCTTTCTCCATGTCGCTCCAGGAATTGATGGTTCCCGGTTCTAATCTCCGGAACCATTCAAAAGCTAGCCCGGTTAAGGTACTAGCTTCCATGATCTCTGGGCGTTATTGATACCCCCATGGGATCAAAAAAAGTGATGGGTAATGGGAATTTGTCTTTGGGGCAAGCCTCATTCAAATCCCTAAAGTCTATACAGACTCGGATTTTTTCATTTTTCTTGGTCACGGGAACTATATTTGCGACCCAATCAGGGTGCTGTTCCTCGCGAATAAAGCCTGACACGATCAACTTTTTGATTTCAGCTTCTATAGCTTCCATGATCTCTGGACGGAATCTTCGTTGTTGCGAAAAAGCAGTTAGCATCAATTGAAGATTCCGCCCAAGAAAACCCACCACTGGAAAGTCAAAGGAAATCCTTTTCGAGGCAGTTAGCAACATCACTTGAATGGGAAAGGATCTAGATGAATGAGGATCCCTTGATAAGTAACGAAAGAGGCTCCAACTTTGGAATTTTGCAAAGGGACGAAGAGGGGAGACTTTTTATTGACATCAGAGGGCTTACCTGTTCAAGGAAGGCGACCAACTTACCGGCCAAAGGGGGAGGGAACAGTAAAATATCATATCTAAAGCAAACAGATCTGGAATAAGACCAAAGAGGCAAAGAGCTCAGAAGCAGCCAACGAGTTGCGCCTCGAGAAGATAGCCAGAGCGATGGAGCGGAAAAGTAGGAGTCCAGAGGGGTAGATGAGAAGGAAAGGATGAAGGAGGGGAGAAGTTAGGTCAAAAAAAGAGAGCTTTTCCCTCTGAGGAGCATACTAGAGACAACGACCAGATGGAAGAGGAAGCAACGCATAGGGGGAAGCACAGTGGGGACCACTCACATGTGGTCTATCAGAGAAGAGGAGGAAATTTGGGAATAAAAATCAGTGAACCTCAAGGTGTATTAAAGGGGGATGGGTTGACCGAGGGGAGAGGGTAGGTGGGAATGGGAACCATGTCTCCCTTTAACATTAAGGGAAGTTGGGGTCCACCACGGGGCTGACGTGGCAAATCAGAGGGGTGGGAACAATGGGACCTATGGAACAGTACTTCATCAAAGAGGAGAAGACAGTGTGGGCCTAGGTATGACGTGGAATTTATGTGGGGATAATATTAAGAGGGAGAAAGGAGAGGGGACCCGCGACAGGGGAGAAGTAACAGTAAAGGTAAATGATAAAATTGTACATGTGGAGGGAGAACAGGACCCACAAGAGAGCACACTACTGGAGGAGAATAAATCGAAGGGTGAGGAGAGCTCTAGAAGACACTTGGACTTCGGGAAAGATTCCTTCAGTAAAAATCTGGAGTGCATGGGTCTGCTAGAGACACTAAATAAATTCGACAAAGAGTTCGCGAGGGATACTATTGCAAAACTCCTTGAGAATGTAATGTGCAAGGAAAACAGGAGATAGACTAGGCATCACGAGGAGGCAACCGTCTAGATTACAGAAGTGTATCAAGAAAATAAGAAAAGCACTGCATAGTGACGAACAAAGGGCTGAGACCACAGAAAAGGAGACACCCGGGGTAAGGACGTCGCAGGTTTGGACGGAGGCACTAGAAGCTCACATACAGTGTGGGGGAGACCTATAGAAGAAGGAGAACTAGTCTAAAGAGGGCATAATGGGAGAAATACCTAACCAGGGTGATGTTACAACATCTCTGATAACGCCAACCAGGAGAAGTAAAAGACTGGAGGAAAAAAGATGTGGGCAACAGTTCCAGATGGGATAGGTGGCGCCATCAACCACTAAGCGTAAGGTGGAGTAGATAGAACCGTCTCCAGGTATATCTAATACTGATTTCAATATTCTCAATTGTATGCCTGATAATGTGTTAATAGAGTTAGCCCATACATGTGATATTGATTTAGGGATGAGTAGCATAGAACATTTACACAACCTCACAATGTTGAAAAATCTAGATGCTCTGATATTAGAGGATCGAAGTGGGGCCCAATAACATTACAAATATTGGTAGGAGGGTGGTGGAGAAGAAATTAGGATTATCAATAAATTGTCTCTTTTGGAGCGTTGAGGGCTAGGAAATCTAGCTAGAAGAAGAATGGTGGCGAAGGTGATAAGGAAGAATAAGATTGAAATTATTTGTATAGAGAAGATAAAATTATCAGACCCAATCCCAGGATCTTGGGATCCATTGCATCCAGAAAATACTATGACTTCTGTATATTGAACGCAGTAGGAGCATCATGGGGATTTTGATCATAATTAAAAAGAATTATCAGATTTTAAATTCTTGGTCCGGAGAGTTCTCACTTTCAGTTAGAATTAGAAGGATTTCAGATGGGCGGGTGCAGATAGTAACGGCTATGTATGGACCGCAAGAGAGAAGCCTACGCCCTCAATTCTGGATTGAGCTGGCAAAAGTGAGAAACAAATACGATGACCCATGGATCTTGGGGGGAGACTTTAACACCACTAGATTTGCCAGTAAAAGGAGAGAAGAGGATAGGTCGTCCAAAAATATGGAGGAGTTCAACGACTTCATTAATCGCTTGGACCTTATAGACATGCCTCTAATAGATAGGATGTTCACATGGTCAAACATGAGGCTTAACCCTTTGATGGCTAAGTTGGATAGGATATTGGTTTCTGAGAATTAGGACACCAATTTTCCCTTGGCGGAGATCCGATCACTTGATCACCCAACCTCGGACCATATTCCAATATCGCTTGACTTGGGGGAGAAGAAGCAAAAAATGTACTGACATTTTCATTTTGAAAAATGGTAACTGGAGTATGAAGAGGTCCACGCTATGATTAGGGAAAGCTTATCACAGAGGACGAGAGCCAATGATGCAGCAACAAACATAAGTATTAAATTACGCGGCTTACGAAAGGCGCTAGGAAAATGGGAGCGGAGGTTTAACAGCGAAGGAAGGAATGAGAAAGAGGACTTATTAAGGGAACTGGAGAAGCTTAAAAAACTGGAAGAAAATCGCAATTTGTCTCTGGAGGAGATAGTAGACTATTACAATTAAGGAAGAAGATTAACGAAATCTACAGGAGGGAGGAGATTCGATGGAAACAAAGAGCACATGCTAAATGGCTGAAGGAGAGAGATGCTAACACAGTTTTTTTCCCACAGATGGACAAGTATGCGGTATAAAACGAACAAGATTCATCACCTAAAGGTGGGGGAATCACAAGACAGTGGAGATTCGTTAAAAGAATATGTAGACGTGCACTTTAAAAAGTTGTTTGGTAAGAGAAACACGTTCCAGGTGCGTTTGAGAGAGGGTGCCTGGGAGAATGAGGTGGATCTCTCTGATCTTGAGGAGTTCCGAGAGGAAGAGATCAAGAGAGCAGTATGTGAGTTGGGACAGGATAAGGCACCTGGACTTAACGGATTCCCACTATTCTTTTTTAAAACTTTCTGGGAAGAAATTAAAGAGGATCTAATGTGGTTAATGGAAGAGGTTTTCAAAGGAAGAAGCAGACTTGATAGGTTGAACTATTCAATCATTACTCTAATACCAAAGAAGTTCGTCCCGTCCCGGATTGGGTACTACAGACCAATAGCTCTACTGAATAGTACAATTAAGATAGTGTCAAAGGTACTGGCTAACAGATTTGCTCCAAAACTTAAATTATTGGTGAAGGATTATCATACATGCTTCATTGCTGGTAGAAACATATTGGAAGGGGTGGCCACGACATGAAATTATACACCAGTGTAAGAAATCTGACATAGATGGATTTTTGTTGAAGTTGGACTTCGAAAAGGCTTATGATATGGTGGAGTGGGATACTTAATAGAGACTCTTAGGCTCAGGGGCTTTGGACCAAAACGGAGAGTATGGATTGAGAGTTAGTTACGCTCTGGCAAAACATAGATACTGACGAACAACACAGTAGGGAAATAAATTATTTTAAAGAGAGGATTGCGTCAAGAAGACCCTTTATCTCCGCTGCTATTTATCTTAGTGGCAAATGGCTTAAATTCCATGTTACAGAAATTGGAAGATAACGAGGGGATAGAAGGTCTCCTGAGGGCCCCAATATGTCCGTTGTTAATTTTCAGTATGCAAATGATATGCTAATTTTTGGATAAGGCAATTTGAGAGAAGGTATAACCATCAAATGAGTCTTGTGTTGCTATGAGGGATGGTCAGATTTAAGAATTAACTTCTCCAAGAGCTCACTGGTGTGCATGGGATCGAGAAATGTATTATTACAAGTAATCAGAGAAGTATTTCAGTGTAAAGAGGAACAGTTTCCGATCACATATTTGGGAATTCCGATAAAATCATGAAAGCTTGCAAAGCAGGATTGGTTCCCAATTATTGATCGCTTCGAGAAGAAATTGGAGGGATGGAAAGAAAAAAATTGATCGCGTCAGGCTTTATTCGCGAGGAACAACACCCTGATTGGGTCGCAAATATAGTTCCCGTGACCAAGAAAAATGGAAAAATCCTAGTCTGTATAGACTTTAGGGATTTGAATGAGGCTTGCCCCCAAAGACGAATTCTCATTACCCATCACTGATATTATGATATATAATACTTGTGGGTATGAGCGCATGACGTTCATGGATGGATTCTCGGGATATAATCAAATAAAGATGTATCCCGATGATGAGAAGTATACGTCTTTTAGGACACCACTCGGAGTATACTGCTATACAGTCATGCCCTTTGGCCTAAAGAACGCAGGTGCTACGTATCAACGCACCATGAATGCAATTTTCCAAGAGCACCTCCAAAAAACAGTGGAGTGCTACGTAGATGACCTAGCAATTAAGAGCAGAAACAAAGAAGATCACTTGAAAGATTTGAAGACAGTGTTTGACCTCATGAGAAAGCACCAGCTCAAGATGAATCCAGCTAAGTCTTTCATGGAGGTCTCTAGTGGGAAATTCCTCGGCTTTGTCGTAACTTCGAAAGGAATACATCTTGATCCAGATAAAGTCAAAGCCATCCAAGACATGCCACCTCCCCGTAACCTTAAAGAGTTAAGAGGGTTGCAAGGCAGGCTGGCGTACATTCGCAGATTTATATCAAATTTATCTGGTAAATGTCAACCTTTCACCAGATTGATGAGGAAAGGAGTGTCGTTCATCTGGGACGACGCATGCCAAAAGGCTTTTGAAGAGATCAAACAATATCTCACGAAACCACCAGTGCTCGTATTCCCAGTTTCGGGAAAGCCCTTTCAGTTATATGTAAGGGCTATGGACCATTCATTGGGCGCTTTAGTAGCGCAGAAGAATGAGTCAGGCCATGAGCAAGCCATTTACTACCTCAGCAGAATGATGATCGGGGTGGAACACCAGTATAATCCCGTGGAAAAAGAATGTCTAGCATTGGTGTTCGCAATACAGAAAATGCGACACTACTTATTTGGACAAACTATCCACGTTGTATCAAGAGTTAACCCTCTGAGAATATTAATGACTAAACCCGGGTCATTAAATTCAAGACCATCCAATTGGGCCATTTTGCTATCACAATATGATATGCACTTCGTCCCACAGAAATCTATCAAAGGACAAGCCGTGGCCGACTTCTTGGCCGAACATCCTGTCTCGGCATCCTCGAGGTTATATGAATAAATCCCAGGAGAGTTGGAGGAATGGGATTTAATTCCAGAAAAGGATGGTTCGAGAAGGTCTTCCGAATCGAATACGGTTTCGAAAGGTGTATGACAACTTTTCTTTGATAGTGCCTCCCGAATGGGATCTAAAGGAAAGACGACAGCGGGGTGGGAGTTGTTCTCGTCTCTCCTCACAACCACATCATTCCTCAAGCTTACTCATTGACAAGCTCGTGCTCCAACAACGTCGCGGAATACAACGCCCTCCTAATCGGCTTAAGAATAGCCAAATAACTGGGGGTCAAATATTTGGAGATATATGGGGACTCTCAACTCGTTGTAAATCAAATAAAAGGGGAGTACGAAGTCAAACATGAAGACCTCCTGTCGTATTATCATGCGGTGATCAAGGTCGCTGACGGTTTCACTGGTTTCTATACCAGTCACATAAAGCGCCACCTCAATAGTTATGCGGATTTGCTAGCTTCCTTGGCTGCTACATTAGCCTTGCCCAAGCATGCTAAAAGGCAAATTATGGTAAGCAGCAAGGAGTTGCTCTGTTCAAAGGATGAGCTCAAAGAAGAAGCGAAAAAGCCACAAGAAAACGAAGCTGACGCTTGCGCATCTAGCCTAGAGCCAAGGGATTGGCGTTTTCCTTATATAGACTATGTCCTTTTCGGGATATTACCCAAAAGTTCAAAAGAAGCCAAAGCCATTCAGAGAAGGGCCATCCGGTTTTACTACAACGCGGAACTCTAGACGTTGTACAGAAAATCCTACGACGGAGTTTTACTTCGCTGTCTTTCCAACCGCGAAGCTCAAAAGGTACTCGAAGAAGCTCATGCTGGCATCTGCGGAGCACATCAGCCAGGACCAAAACTCTGGAATAGAATCCGAAGGATGCTTTATTATTGGCTTAAGATGATGATAGAAGCAGTCAACTACGCTAAGACGTGCAGGACCTGCCAAATACATGCAAACTTTATACATCAAGCTCCAAAATATCTCCACCCGACGGCTACATCATGGCCATTTGAGTAATGGGGTATGGACATCATAGGACCAATTTCTCCGCCATCAACGAGAGGACACCTGTTCATTTTGGCCATAACTGATTACTTTTCAAAGTGACTGAGGCCATCTCCCTGACCGAATCGCTTCGGGGTGCCTAGAAGAATAATTCATGACAACGGACCTCAGTTCGTAAGCCAAGTGTATTCCAGATTCTACAACAAATACAGAATCGAAGATGTGGCTTCATCGCCATATTACCCTGCAGCCAATGGTCTAGCAGAAGCCTTCAATAAGACCATTGTAAAACTTCTTAAGAAGTTTGTGTCATCCAATCAACGGGATTGGGACGAAAAGCTCGGAGAGTGTCTGTGGGCATACCGAACCACAGTCCAAACTCCCACCAATGCCACGCCGTTCTCCTTGGTATATGGATCAGAGCGGTCTTGCCTCTGGAGATCCAAATCCCTTCATTACGAGTCGCGTTAACAAAAAGGATGACAGAAGAAGAAAAGCATCAGCAAAGGCTCTAAGAGTTAGAAGCCTTGCATGACAAACGGCTACAACCCATGGCTCGCGGAAGTCTCTACAAATTCTGAAAAATCTACGGTCTATTCCGCGAACTTCCAGACGAAGCATCGCGGACCAGAATTCCAGAACCCGGGTCGCGGGTCAGATATGGATAGTGTAAATCCGCGAACCCCTAAAATTCACGTGACTTAAGAAAGTCGCGTAACAGATATACAGATACTAGAGTTTTACGATGGTTCGCAAACTTCAAACAAAATATGGCAAGTTCGTTACAAATCTTTAAAGAATAATTGCAAAATCACACCTCGGAAGGCCAAAATGAGGTTCTCCATAAATGACAAGGGAACTATTAAAAAAAAAAAAGGAACCTAAAGCAGTGTACACAAGAGTTCTACAACTCAATGGTTCAAGAGAACTTTTATTTTCTCCTCTGTGTCATCAATGTCTTGCTGAAGAATCTCATAAGCTTGAACAGTAGCTTGGCCATGCAGTTCCTCATCACTAGCAATAAAATTCTGCGCTGCAGCAGCCTCCAGCGAATCCAATTCAGCCTGCATCGCCTGGAGATCCCTGGATATATTGTCCCTCTGACGCGACAAACCGGCGAGATTCCTCATTGACTCATCACGTTCCTTGGTGATCTTGGCTAGGAAAGCTTGGGCTTTGGCAATGGTCTCTTGAGTCCTAGTAATAGCTTGATCATGGCCCTTGACAATTGAAGCAGTGGCTTCCACTTGAAGAACCAGAGACTCGCAGTCTGATTGACCCTTTTCTAAAGAGGCCTTGCAAACATTTGCCCTCTCCCGAATCTCCTTCTGGAACTTAAACTGTTCCTCTCTCAGCTTCTGGAAAATGATTTCCACAGTCTCAGATTTATCAGCACTTCTGGCTTTCGACAGAGATTCAGCATGCCTTTGAAGCTGAGTTATCATAAGCCTAAAAGGAGCAGCTCTATTCTCTCCACCAATGCTAACAATACCAGTTAGATAAATGTTGAGAATATTGGCGATTGAAGCAAAAGGAACCCCCTTTAGTATTTTATCGATACAGCGGTCCAGAAAGTGAAGGAAAGTCTCCACTGTGTCCTTCAGCAAATCACTCTCAAGCATGTCAATCTCTGCATGAGAAGGAGTAATACTGGATGAGGCAGAAGCAGTTGATCCGCAACCAAGCTAGTACCAGGAGGAATGGCACCCCTGGAGATTTCCGCGGAGCTACCAATCACAGTCTCCTGAACTAAGCATCAGTTGGAGTAGCTGTGGCCAAAACCGTAGATATGGCAGCCGAGGGAATCACTGCTTCTGAAGCATCAACTGCAGAAGTAGTAACTTTGGTCGTCTCACTCGTGTCAGCTCCCGCGATGGTATTGTCTGGTGAAGTCACCTTCGCGCCCATGCACTCTAAGTCCGGAGTCAAAACTGGAGCTAGAAAAAAAAAAGAGAAGAAAATTGATAGTTAAGTATTACAGTATCATTTGATAAAATAACATAATCGCTGAAGAAAGAAGATGAAGGCCTGAAGGTTGGACACTGGATTCCCCAAGTCCGTACACCTCAGGACCAAACACTTCAGGCTCGTAGACTTCGGTCCGAACATCCTCGCTCAAAAAGACGTATTTACCATGGTCTGAGGGAGGAGTAGAAGAGCGAAAACTGTCACTACTGGCATCATCATCATCGCTCCATTTATCTTGGTCTTCAGAAGGAGGTGCTGCTTTTGGGAGATCTGATGCGCGAGTCTCCCCAATGATTTGCACTTCATCATCTGTAGTGCCCTGAGCAACAGGAACCACAGAGTCCTCTTGTAAAGCCGAATGAGCACTAATTTCAACGTCGGCCTAGCCAATAGGAGGAATAAAATTCCTTTGAGTAATGGGAGCAGGGTCATTGCAAAGAACAGGTCCTTGGTTCCGACGCCTCTTGAGGGAGCGGAGAGTTAAGGAGGAGTCATCTTCATCCTCCTTGGATTCTTCAGTGAGGGACTCAGCAACCAGAGTGGGTGTTGCAGTTTCTGTCCCAGACAAGGTGCTCTGCGAATCAGTTCCCTGTGGAATGGTAGGCAAGTCACTAAGACGCCTCAGTCTCTTTCGCTTATGTGAAGATTTCTCGGGAGAAGACTACGATGGAGGAGAAGTCTTCCTCGACGTCTGATGTGTTATATTTACTGCAAGCGCACAGTATCGTTGTAGCGCTGTACAGGTCGTCTCATAAGGATCTAAGGTGTTTCTGCGTTCTTACTTTCTCTATAGTTCAACGGACTAACCAAAGGTTCTAGGTTGAGGTAGAATTAATCTAAGTAGCCTAGGATATAAAATCCACTAATTTCCAACCATGTTCTTACTTTTACTATTTTCTTCTATCATAAAAATTTAATCTTTTTAGTTTAATTTTTACTTAAAGTGCCCTAAGCATAAGCTATCAAGTGTTGTGCAAGTATAGCTCATCAAAAGATGCTATTTCATATAAAAATAAACTAAATCTTTTAGATAATTCAAATAAAATGACAAAACCAGCAACCCCAATTCCTAACTAAGCATAGATTATCAAGAATCCTAATTCAAGTATAACCTATCAAAGTTCTAAACTTCGGGTCCTTATATTTTAATCTTTCATTTGAAAAATCATGGCTTTTATTAATTTTATTTAAGAAGAAAAATATTAGAAAATAATTACATGGTGGATCTTAGCTTCATCTACATCCTAGAGCTGATCTAATTAGCACTCATGATTTTTGCTAAGGAAGATCAAATTTTAATTCATACAATGATAAACCCTAATCTAGAAAGCGGTAAATCCTAATCTAGAAAGCAGTAAACCCTAAATAGAATTCAATCAAATCTAGGCAGAAAGAAAATAAGAATCTCAAGAACAATGGGTTACCTCTGGACACGGTGTTGTGGCCGTCGACCTTCAGCAAAAATCCCAACTTTATTGAACAGCAAAATCGCATACAAAAATTCCAGAATCCAGAATATCGTCAAAATACAAGGGTTGGCCAATAAATAGGCCTCGGAAACAAAACCCTATTTCTAGCAGAACCACAAGACCTATAAATTTACAATTAAGCCCACAACAAAAATTACTCTGATAAGACCACTTATGGGCCGCTATTTAGCGGCTCAATTTTGAGCAATTGTACTAAAGTTTCTTCTGCAGAAGTATCTTCTCTTGTACTCTTCACTTTCTTGACTGTATTTGACTTCTAATTCCTGAAGTACTTTGATGTTGTAGTCTCGCCCAATTTAGAAACTTTTCGGCGTTTGATTTCCTAGTTCAACTCTGGTTTCATGCATTTTCCTTGTATAATTTGGATTACCTGCAAAAGACATTAAAAATACCCAAGTAGTATTTATTTATATACAAAAATAGATAAAGTATGAGAGGAAAAATACAATATATGATATTCATCAACGTCGGATCAGGAGAAGCATCAAGGGGGCAGCCTGAACCGGTGCATCAGTGTTCTCTTCCCTTTGTTCCGATTCATTAGATGTGTTGTCCCCCCTGAAGTCCTCCATCCCTACCACTTTCGTGCTGCTGGCCTTCTTTTTCTGGGCATACCAGGATCTGTTCTCCCGCAGACTGGTATGTTGTATGTTGAAATTCTGAGGAGTGGAGTTAGCATCCGAAAATTATTTACAGAAGCAGAAGCTCATACTCGAGTTCGCGGTCTTGAGCGGAAGATCAAATTTGGCTTGAGTTCCACCTGCGACGAAGTGAAACCAAGCTCGAGCTCCCTCAAGAACATTCCCAACAAAGCTTAATTCTCTATTGGGATTACCAACGAAAGCTGATCATACCCAAACTGTCGAGCAAAGTGACTCGGGTAGTAAGGTTCTATATAGCAAAGGTTCCCCAAACGAAGGACCAGATGCCCTGGGCGGATGTTTATCAACCACCAGAAACATCTCAAGGATAGGGTAGTAAATTTATCAACACCAGCAGTGTCCGCGAATTCTTCCCCATATCCAGCATTCGGGAAGTATGGGAAACATCTGAACAACTCAAAAGTTAAAAAATGACGAAGGGTTTTGCGGATCGCGGCCATGTAGCCCCTTTTCCATTGCGACCTCTCGTAGTGCTGCACTTTGGGAGCACTTAAGTCAATCTGCGAGTCTACAGGACTCATCAAAGTAGGGCAATGTAGAACCAGCCAAGCCATCAAATAAGTATAAGGGAGTTCTATATGCGGATTAGGAGTCTTGATGACAGGGTCTCCTTTCTTCCTCTGCTCCTTCTTCACATTGCAGAATTTATCAGATATTCTTCTCAATCCGCTTTGGATACTGCATAACATAGCTGGCAACAAACTGAGTCGCCTACCCAATGCCAGTAGAACGGCTGGGATACGGCCCCAATGGGTATGTTTTCCTGCGAAGGAATAACACACTTTTTCAGCCAAACTAGCAAATAACCCGCCAAGAAGGTAGGGTCAGATAAAAGTTGAAGGGCCTGATAATGAAAACTCTCAAAGGACGTTCCAGCTTTGAAAACGTCCTCGTCAGCTTCGGCAACATAAGCATCTGTCCCGAAGCTTGCAATTCTTCTCTCAACCTCCTTTTCAGAAACTGGAGGAAGGCGAATGAAGTTCCGATTACTCCTAGAAAAATTAGGCAGAAGATATTGTAGCCACTTTTTTGGCTTCAAACTACGGGTGCCCGATGTGTGGGTGCATATATGATAATGGCAGAGCAATTCCCAGTAAGTATTATAAACCAAAGGGTCCTGAGTCTTCAGCAGATGGAGTTCTTCCCCAGTAGGGACGTACTCTTCATACGGGACGTCTCTCATAGGCAAGCCCGAGACCTCATGCATCTCGTGGAGGGCGAAACCCAATTCGCCTTGAGAGCAAAAGATTGTACAAGTATCAGGATTATACAATTCTAATAAAGCAAAGAAATGGAATCTGCTGGCGGGAATGCCATGCTGAACAGCCCTGATGGCGCGATACAGCCCCGCATGATGAAGCTGATCTCTAAATGATCGCAGAAAAAAGTTAGTCAAGACCGCCCACTCTCCTTTCGAAGAACAGTGAACCCATCCAGGGGGACGAAAGTCCTGAACAGGAAACTCTCCTTGTGCATTGGTAAAACGGTGTAGGAAAGTCTGCGCGATTATAAAAATCTCGCCTCTGGGAAGATCGTGTTTAAGCAATCCCGGCAGCAATCCACGAAAGATCTTCCTAGTACCACGAGGAAAAGCACCTTGAGCATTGAAGCCCCCCAACAGGATACCGTCTTGTGGCCTGTTTATGTGCCAGTCCATTCGCCTGAGCACAGAAATGGACTGAAAGAATAAGAATGGATAAGATCTCTCCATATTGGGAAGAAACAAGTGGCGACCTTCAACTTGGTGAAGCCACTTGTAATCGCCATCTTCCAAACCACTTTCGGGTATTAAAATATGGTCCCCAAACAAAAAGACAGGTTTGAGCAACGGAGACCGATTATCTCCTTCGAAAGATACAGTCATCAGCTCTCGCAATGTTAAGCGAGAAGGGTGGAGAATTTTGTCTTCTTCTCTTGGTTATCTGAGGCTGTACAATGGGAAAATACATGTCCAAATCTGAACTCTTTCTTCCCATCATAGCCGTCAGAATATCCGAAATAATGATCCTTTAGCCAAGGATTCAAGGCGTAATCAACTGCAAAAGACATTCAGATTCAGAGGTAAGAAGAAAAATGAGAAAGGAATGCCTTTTGGCTTTTTACCTCCAATCAAGGGTTCCTGCCGAACGACTCTTGGCAACGGCGTCGGAAGAAGAAGCTTTCTTCGGCAAATTTTGCAGAGGGAGGAAATCTCTCACACAGAGAATCAGATAGAAAATTAAAGACGAGAAGTCTAAGGAGTCCAAACAAAGAACTCAGATTTCAAATTTCTCGAGATAAGGGCAACCTCTCGTAAAGTGGAGGTTATATAGCCGGTGATTTGAAGGCCAAGATCTCTGAACAGACGTGATATCCGGCTTGAATCGCGTGGATATCTTTTCATTTAATGCGGCTCAGAAAAATGCCTCGAATCTGACGCCATAGGAAAACAACCGCCTACCAGCCTTCCCACAAAAGCTCGCGACCCTAATACAGAGTCAGTTTCTCCTCAAAAAGCGAAGTTCGCGACCCTAATACAGAGCCGCTTTCTTCTCAAAAAGCGAAGGCTCGCGACCTTAATGCAGAGTCACGCCCCTTCCCAAAACAATTCGCGACCCTAATACAGAGTCGGTTTTCGCGACCCTAATACAGAGCTGCTTTCTTCTCAAAAAGCGAAGGCTCGCGACCTTAATGCAGAGTCGCGCCCCTTCCGAAGACAATTTGTGACCCTAATATAGAGTCGTCTTCTACTCAAAGATGAAGGCTCGCTCCCCTAATACAGAGACGTGTTTCTTCCAAAACAAGAGTTCGCGATCCTAATACAGAGTCGTCTTCTATTCAAAGATGAAGCGTCGCGCCCCTAATACAGAGATGTGTCCCTTCAAAAGCAAGAAGCAGTAGTGGCGCTAATAAAGAGTCACAGACTTCAAACAAATTCAATGGAAGTTCTAATACAGAACAATTATATCCAAAGTATTCCGAAACTCCTCAAAGAATCATGAGAGTTTTGAAAACTTTGGAGGGGGTTTTGTCGGCGAAAAATTCCGAAAAAGCAAAGCAGATACACGAATTCAGAGACAGAAGCTCGCAACTCATCGAATCCGCGAACCTAAGAAACTGAGGTCCGCGAATCTAAGAAACTGAGGTCCGCGAATCTAAGAAACTGAGGTCCGCGATCCAGACGACGGAACAGATTCGCGAATCTAAAGCTGAGATTCGCGACACTACCCATAGCTTTCGGGTGGGGGTTTAATACAAAGTCACCCGACCCGAACAGAAGAATCGCCACCTCGGATCGTGGGAGTAACTGCCAAACGAATGCAGCGGCGTTACTTCGATCGTGAGAATAACCACCTAACGAATATGGCGGCACTTCTCGAGTAGTGGGAGCTAACGGTCGAGCAAATATAACGGGACGTTACTCCAAGCCCCCTATAAAAGGCGGGGAGCGAAAGAGACACAGACAGATGGAGAGGGACAGACATCTTCTTCCAGAAGTTACCCCTTGTGATCAAAAGTAAAGAGCCATTTTTCTTTCCTTTAGCCAACTGAGAGAGATTGTACGGAGTGTCAACGGAGAGCAGGATCGTCCTCTATAGCTACCTAGAAACCCAGCCTTAAACAAAGAGGAAAAGCTATCTTCCTCATCTTCTGTAAACGGGAAACCGTCCGATTGTAACCCTTTTATTGAAAAGTCTTCGATATAAAGAGCGTGCAACTTTCATGGCGAACAACAGCAAAACCTTTCTCACCACTTTTCTCCAACAGAAGCAAGTGATACTCCAAAATATTTGTCAAGTTAAAATTATACCTCTGACATCAAAATTCAAAATTAAATGAGATTAAAGCTGATCAAATTTTTTGTCAAGTTAAGCTTTCACTTCTGACAGAAAAGAAAACTCACACTTCATCAAGTCCAGCATTACAACCTCTGATGATCTTGTTTTTTATATCGTTAAGTTAAAAGTCACCTCTGACGAAAATCATTTTCCTTATCAAGTTAACAGTTACCTCTGATAGTCAGATTCCGAGGCTGAACACGTTAATAGTCACCTCTGTTTAGTTAGTTCATTCCTATCACGACCAGATCTTTTAAATAGGTCGAGCTTTGAGACATGTTTAATGATACCTCTGTCTTTTTCTAATCCGTCATACTAGATGTCACTGAACGGTTAGGATGTTACAAGCACATTAACATCATACCTCTGCTTGTTATCTAATGAGCACATTAATATCATACCTCTGCTTGATATCGATTGGCACGTTAACATCATACCTCTGTCTATCATTCGTAAATCCTAATACGTCACACTATATGTCACTAAACAGTTAGAATTAAATTCATTCGAAAACTCTCACTATCATGTCCTGAACCTCTGAATAGTTTGAGTCACCATCCATGAAATGTATAAAATATGTATATATATATATATATATATAATAAAACAAGAGTAAACAAATAAATAATAATAATAAGTGATAATAATAACGAGATAATAATAATAATAATAATAATAATAATAATAATATGATGATAATTTTATTAAAGAGATAATAATAATAATACAGCAGCACACAGCATCTTTTTCTTTATTATTACAAATAATCAATAAGTAATAATAATAATTATTTCTGAGACAACGCTTTCAAAGCATCTTCTACATCTTGCAACCTACGGTGGAAATTTTCTATTGTCGTTTCTAGAGCTCTCCTCTGCAAGTCCACTTCATCCATGGGGGGTTGTTGTGCAGCCTTAATCCTGAATTCTTCCAACTCCTTGATGCCAACAATGATGTCATGTTCGGTTTGTTCCTTCTGCCGTGAGATCTCAGATGCTTTGTCAGATAAGGTTCGAATTTCAAGTTCAAAGTTAGCAATTGAAGCTTGAGCTTCAGCAATGATCTCCTGTTTGTGGCTTATTGAGTTACAGTGGCGTTCGATGTTGTTCTCAATCTGGACCAAATTCCAAGTTAACTTCTTTGAAAAACCTTGGAGTCTCGCAACTAGTTGGGCATGATGCTCTATATTCCGCTGCAATTCAGCTTGGAGAGCCAAGTTTTGGGCTTGTAAGCGAGCTACTTCTTGGTTTGTCATATCGACAAGATTGGCCTGGCATAGACTGCTGAGCAACAACAATTGGACCTCCAGTTCATCCCATTGAGCCCTATATGGAGCTGCTCGCTGTGGTCCTCCAATCCTGGTGATATGATCTAAGTAACTCGCCATGAGAGGACGAGCCCTTTCCAAAGAATCCTTTCCGTTGATGATTTCCTCGATGCATCCACGAAAGATTTCGAGAAAGATTTCAACGTTACGATCGATGAGTCTTCATTGAAACTGGATACCAAACTCTATTTCGAACTTGTTGAAACTGCAGGAAGAGGACGCGTGGATGTCGGAATAACAACGGGAGGTGCTAATTCCATTTGTGATACTGATAATGGAATAGCCGCTTCCAATGGACTAGCCACAACTTTTGCTGGAGTAGCCATTACCTCTGTTGTCGAGACCGCTGACATCTATGACATGGTCGTTGCAACAAATGTCAACCCCATTGGAACAGAACGTGGTAAAACCATATATGTTGGCGAAGAAAAGCTTTATGTGCTTACAGGCTCAACTAAAGCTTCCAAAGAGGATACTAAAGATGTATTAACATCACCTGCAGCTAGCATAAATAAAATGATCAGATATCATCAAAAAAATTTTTGCAACATGATAATGAAGATAAAAGTATACAAATACCTACTGGAAGAGTTGCATCATTGGCGATTGTGGGAACAGAACCAGATCTCTCGGGTTTATCCACTTCTAAAGCCTCTGGTCGTAAGTGGAAGATTTTGTCCGTGTTTGGTTGAGGAAAATAATCACTATCGAACTCTTCGTCGGAGCCAAGACCATCAAAGTCACAAATTGCGCCACTTACACCAGAATAATCTACTAGTTCCAAAGAATCCAATTTGGCCGTCAGGGAGGCATGAGTTATTGGATCTCCGCCACCTGAAATACGAACGAATATACACTAAAAAAAAGAGGGGAAAGGGTGGGGGGGTTAAAAGTCAACCCTTATAAAGAAATGCTCACATGAAGGGGCAAGTCCTGGTGTCGGGCTAGGCAGCGTAGTCTCACTCGAAAATGAAGGAAGGTCGTCTGGTGCAGTATTTACTAGTGCAATCCCCGTGGGTTCTATGACTCCTGCGTCCCTAACAGTTGGCCCGCTCCCATCAAAATTTTCCATTCAGGGGTTGGACTGTCAATAGCAGATGTCTTAAATGTAGAGAAAGCTGCAAAACCATACATCCCAACAGTATTTTTAGACGAAGCTATTGACGGTGCTATGTTGGGAAAGACCGAAGAAGTCATGGCAGGCAGAAATCCTCCTGACCCAAATGCCGAGATGGTAGTAGAAGTCAGAGAAGTTGTGGCGGACAGAAAGCCTCCTGACCTAAGTGCCGAAGTGGTAGCAGGAAATTTATTTTTAGATGGGACGATTGGTGATACTATGACCGGTGCGAGAGCTTGAGAGGTTGTGGTCGGCAGAAATTCCCCTGAATGAGTTGCTGTTCGTCCAAAGACCGAATTGTCAACACGAGCCTGAAATTTCTTGCTCCTCTTTTGCGGGACCCTGATCCCCCTAGGGTTTGAACGCTTTGATGCAAATTTGCCTCCAAGAGGAGAGGCTGGAATAAAAGTATCGTCTTGCCCATCCCCATCATTGTTATCAGAACTAAGAGAAGTGCTTATAGACTGGAATTCACACGTCTGACCCTTTTTTGAGGATTTATGCGATGCCTCGATATTCTTTAAAAATGAATGATTCATCTGATAGTCACGAGGGATAATATCTGTGAGATGATACCAACTGCAGAACCCCATTAATGCAAAGAGAGATGGTGATTGGCCTGGAAGGATAATGACGTTTTTGTACCTCCCACTGCAAAATGATACCATCCTCGCGCACCCTCAAAAAGATTTCCATCACGACGAAGATAAGAGTTTGGGTTGCCGACATATAACTGATCATATCCGAATTGATGTGCAAAATGGCTTGGCGCATATGACTCCATAAAACAAATTCGATCTCGTCGAAAAATCAAATAACCTGGATGGATATTAATAAGCCACCAGAAGCAACTGGATTGCAAAGTTGTATAGCCATCATTCCCAGGACTGTCTTCAAACTAGCTACTATAACTTCCTCCGAGAAACTTTGAAAAACAGCGGTAAATATGATAATTTTGATGCCGCCCAAAGATTTGTCGATCTTAGTCATATACTTTCCGTTCCAGGAACAATTCTCAAAGCACTGCACATGAGGAGTGACATGATCAACGAGTTCTGAAGGGGGTGTCATAAGTCCGGGACAGTACAGTACGAACCAAATTATCAGATAAGTGAATGGCAGGTCAATACGCGAATTAGGCATTTTGAAGATGTTTTTACCATCTCTATCTTCCGCCTGCTGGACTTTACAAAATTGTGTAACCATATCTCTCAATCCACGTTGGAGACTACAAACCATAGCTAGCAATAACCCCAGAGATTGGCTAAATGTTAGTAAAATTGCTGGATAAACAACTTCAATGGTGACAGTTTCGTGACACAAGGTGGGCACTACACAGCGCTTCAGCAATAATATGAGATATCCAGCAAAAATAGCATTGTCCGATATGGGAGAAGCTGCCTGATAGTGATAACTTTTGAAAATGGTTTGAGCTTTAAACCCATCTTCGTCAGATTTTGCTGTATATATTGTTGCAAAGTAGGTACCAATTCTTTCATGGATAGTGTCCTTGTCACAAGAAACGCGTACCTAGATACTGCGCTCATTATCTTTCAAATTTTGGAAGAGATACTCTTCCCATACTTTATGTCGCACTCCTTGACTTTGTGCCAGTCGCGCCCCTTGATTTTGTGCCTTAGAGATGTCAGCGCAAATATTATAGTGACATAGCAGCTCTCAATAAGTGGAATATGCATTGGGAATAGCCTTAAGATGGAGTAGTTCTTTCGTATTCGGAATATACTCCTCATAAGGAGTTTCGCCTATGAATAATGCTGAAATTTCATGCATCTCATGAAGTGCGAACCCCAATTCCCCAACAGGGGTGAAGAAAGTATTGGTCTCCGGATTATACATCTCCAATATACAAAAGAAATGAGGAGAACTGTGTGGAAGACCAAATTGCATATTCCTCACTGCGTGATAGAGGCCAAGTCTCTCTAGACGTGTTTTGAAATTTACTAAAATGAAGTGGGTCATCCGAGACCATCATGATCGCGGAGATGAGTGAGCCCATCTAGGAGTGCGGAAATTATGAGCCGGGAATTGACCATTAGCATCTGCAAATTGATTAATAAATGTATCCGCTCGCTTCGGATGCTCTCCAACAGGTAGGTCTTTGCCGACTCTCGCAGGCAGTAGACTTGTAACATGTTTTGCTAGACCATCTACAAACGGACTTTTTTTGCTAAATCTTCCTATCGCAACGCCATGATGACTGCGAGTGATTGGCCAAGACATCACACGCGAACACGAAATCTGCTGCAGATATGTTAAAGAAAATCTACGCTCCAAGTCCGGGATGAACATGCATCGATCTCCCGCCTTATTCAATCACTTGGTGGTGTCCCATAAGTCTTCATCTGGTTGGTTGATGGCATCCCCAAAAAGAAATTGTGGTTTCTTCAATATTTGCCTATTTGCGCCCTCAAAGACAACATCAGTGATCAACTCACGAGTCGTGAGTGGGTTGCAGTTAGTAATTTTCTGATGTCAATCCTCACTACTTTGTTCCTCCACTAAAGGAATATGACCATCAAATCCGAAGTGGGATTGGTTATTGGGGCCGCCACAAAAGCCAAAATAATAATTCTTGGATAAATGATCTATTGGATAGGGAATTGCAAATGAGAAGATGAAATTTTAGTCCAAATTTGATAAATTAAATAATCCCAGTAACGCAGAATCACGATCTAGAAGAAAAAAAAAATCCATGGGATAGCACCTGCAGGGGTGCCCGCGGAGTGCCACCCGCGAGGTGCCACCCGCGGAGAGCCACCTGCGGGAGCACCCACCGGGTGGCACCTGTGGGTGGACTCCCGCAAGTGGAAACCTGCGGGGTGCCACCCCATTGCACCCGCGCACACGCGTGTCACCCGTGGGTTGCACCCGGGCAGTACGCCCCCCGCTCTGCGCAATATGCCTGCACAACGTTTGTTTTTGTGATTTATAGCATAACACCATGTGTAAATTTATGTTTAAATTAAAAATGGTGGACCGTTTGTTTTTGTTTACCAGATATGAGAAAAGAGGTGTCAAAACTGGCTATAACGCCTGCATGCCGATCCTCAGAATTGAAATCATGCATGCACGAAGTGCTTGAGGAAGCCATTAAATTGGCTAAAAAGAAAATAATTTTTCTGAGTATGAGAACAAGGGTCGGAGATATGTGGGTATCTATAATGAATAATTAACTGGAGTTCAAATAGGGAAAGGAATTAGAATTTATAACTGACCAAAATAAAAGGTTGTTTAAAATATTTATCTGAATCTAAATATGATTTGGATATCTATTTAAATTTTTTTTCCTGTTCCAATCCTTATTCATATCCAGATTAAAATTTTGATATGCAGCTAATCCCAATTCGAATAAAAAAAGAATTAAAAAAATCCAAAGTATTTCGAAATTCATTACAAATCAACAACGAAATTTCGAAAACTTTGGAGGGGGTTATGTAGACAAAAAAAAAAAAACACGGGCGCACCACGGGTGCACCCGCAGGTGGCAACCCGCGGGAGACTCCTGCGGGTTGGCACTCCTGCAGGTGGCAATCCGCGGGAGACTCCCGCTATTTGACACCCGCGGGTGGCAACCCGCGGAAGAACCTGCAGGAGGATTCCCGCAGGTTCCCACCCGCGGGAGCACTCCCGCGGGTGCGCTCCTCGGGTGCCAACCCACCCACGCAGGGTTGTCCACTTCCGTGCTTTGATTACGTGATCCAAATTTTTAGGAATTAAGTACGTAGATTTAACCATGATCTGAAGGAAGAATTTGAGCCGGATTTGAAATCTCCTTAATCTATAAAAAAAAGAGAGCGGAGTTTAGAAAGGGAAACTTTTTTTGGAGACTAGAGTCCAGAAAGTAGAGGAGCAGAGAATCCAGAGAAAAGAGAGGTGATCCTCTTTTTTCTAGTCGGATCGTCAACGGAGTGCGTTAGCGAGGCTCCACCGCCACCGAACCCACAATTAAAAAGGTAAAAACATCAATTTTTCCCATTCTTGTGACCTCAAAAAGTTTGTAATTCAATCATCTTTTGTTGTTGTAAATCAAAAATTTGCAATGGAAGGGAAATTCACTTTTTTGAGCAAACAATATGACCATTTTTCCGAGTCTATAGGTGAGATAATCGAAACACGAACATAGTATTCTCCAATAGTATATGACACCTTAGATTAGTATACTTGGCGTCCGAACTAAAATATAACTATGATTGAATAACCATATCAAATACTTAGTTAATAAATTAATCCATTTTCTATATTTACATTCATATGTGTTATTATCGCTCTTACTATTTATACAAGTTAATTTTGGTTCTTTCTACTCTTTATCATTTCATACTAGAATTGTTTTTTTATTTTTATTTTGTCATGATCCAAAAGTCTATGTCTGCTTGCCCAGATTTTAAGGTGGAACTATTAAGCAAACTTACTACGATAAAGGTACTTTTCGAAGATTATCAAAGACAAATAGATGTTTAATTTCTCTTAGTCTCTCATTTTACAAATAATTATATAATAATACAAATTTCTATTTAGATCGATACTCAGCTTAATTTTTATCTTATTTTTGCTACCCTGATGTAATAAATTCTACAATAGAATAAAAGAATTTTTTTTTTTGTTATATTTACTTGTATTAGTATTTACTGTTTTGTATATGATAACTGTGACAGATATATTGCTAGGTTTACTATATTTTAACAAAAATACATTGTCAGCATTCCGGATATCCAGATTCCGGATATATAGGGGTACATATAGAAAGAGTCGTAGGTAGCTTAATATTTCTCTGGTGGAACCCATATAACAAAAACTTCAACAAATTAAATTATTGGTCATACCCCAGTAAAAAAACATGATAGATACATCTTAAAATTAAGATTCAGACTATCTGTTGTTGTTGACTAGATTGAGTAATGAATTAGTCTCTAAACAATGATAGCTAACAAATACTACAACATCATAACCGCGAAAAAAAAAAAATGATATGAAAGAGATGCACTCTAAAGCTCGTCCACACGACTTTGAGTTTCCCACAAATCTTGGGTCATGAGTAATGCTGAAATTAGAACCAAACCAGTCCATGAATAACTTACATGACAATAGGTAAATATAGTAAGAAAGTACCAAAAACATCATAATATAGGAGAAGAGAACTCCAAAGCTAGAGAATTAAACTCCTAATAAATTACCAGAACATACATCAGTATTACACTGCAATGATATATTGAAAACCCTATATAAAGATTAGATAAAAACCTTTTTATCTTTATCTTTTTAAACTTGAAATTTATTTTGTTCAAATTTATTATCAATTTGCCAAAAATAAATTTCTAAGCAAGCAAGAAACTCACCCTTTTTGGTGGCCCTGTCTATTACAACTTAGCAAGAGGAGAGCATCCTTAGTTAACTTCTCCCTTGCATTCTACTAATTAAACAGACATCCTCATCATCATCATCATCATAATGACATAACCCTTCATCCATTTTTGGATGAATTTATTACAGGAAAAAAGAAAAATAATGTCAATCTAGTACTGAATTGGGGGCAATGCCGCAATATTGTTCTCACACTGGCTGCATAGAAACACACGAGGTACTTGCTCTTCCTCATCCTCAACCCCTGCACACACTGTGTGCTGCCAAATGTCGCAGATGTCACAGCACACCATCTGCTCGCCGTCCTCCTCCTTCGCTCCACAATGGCAGTTGACAACCCTACCACCTTCGTAGATGCTGTCTCCTTCGTTATCAACCGTTCCTTCCACGATCACTCTGTTGCCAGAATCAATCACTCCGATGACGAAGTCAGTGTCCTTGGCATCGACGTTAGCCACCGTCTCTGCAGTGAAGCTCTTCAGCCCTAAATAAATCTCTCTAAATTTCTTTTCAACCTCTCTTTTGAGATCAGAAACTGTTGCATTGGGCTGAAGAGATATAATCTCATATGGTAGCAGCTCCTTCCTCTCTTGATCTCCCATGACTCGAATCGTGCACATTATATGAACCTGTTCGTCGATTTCCTGCAATGGGCACTGCCCGTTATAATCCTTCACGAGGTGTTTGGCATCGAGAATTACCCTTACTGCCATCGGAATTGCCCCGAAAACTCCGTTGACAGCCATTGTGCTGTGAGCTCTGAGTATGTGCATGTAGAGGTAGAACAAGTCTTTCATGAGCTGAACCCTGGTGACCTGGAATCGGACTGAACCTAACTGATCGAATGTAGGGAACACGGTCGACACATCTTGCAGGCAGTACTCGAGAACTTTCGTTATCGGGTTCACCATCCGTCGAATAATGTAGTTCCCGACAATGCGGTTGCCAAGTGACTTGAGCACGTAGTCGAGCAGGCCAGTGTCGCCAATGTAGGCTCTGGCGGCATCTCTGACCTCTTGCCTTGTGACCCAGCAAAATTCTGACTTCTTTAAGGTGCCTACGATGACCTGAGTAGCCATTTCAACGCGCTTGATAGACCATCGACATGTTGGTTCCATTATGAGACCGTCATAGTCGAATGCGGACGGTGAGTTTTGTGGAAGGCGATGGCTCAGTTCGATCATGAATCGGATCAGGTCGGATAGAGTTAGCAAGTTGTGGCCGCTGACAGTTTGGTACTTGGTGATGATCATTGGGATCTCACGGCCAATGCAGGCGAAATGGGGGATGAGGAAGAAAAGAGGGAGTGTTCGCAGGGATTCAAGCGAGTTTTGGTACATCTGGGGAGTGACACCGAAGGTACCGTGGCCGAATTTGTATCCCCAGTGGCTGAACCAGGGCTGGCCGTAGGCTAGTCCATGGATTAGTCGCAGCTCCATATTCCCTTTCTTAGCTGCATCAGATATGCTCACTTTCCTTTACATTCAGGAAAAAGGAAACTGAAATCAAATTCAGGACACATGAAATACTTGCGAAATTATGACAAACTTCATTTAGTTCGAAAGTCAACATGTTTCTTCTCCTACGTTCTGTCATCTGTGGACCTATGAATTCCAAGAAGGCCGGAACATTGGAAATATTGTTAAAATGGGCTGGGTTTTAATAGGGTGAGGACCAAAGCCCAAACAAATACTTGCGGGTGTTCCTATAATTTCCCGGGATTTAAGCGCTAGCTAAAAACCAACTCTGGACGGTTTTGACTGCGTGAATAAAAAAATAACCTTGGGCCTCAGAGAGTCCATGGTACTGGCCCATGGCGCAGATATAGTCCATTTAAACTTCTCACTGGAAAAAGGACCAGAAAGTAAGGTTGGTTTTTGCGTTTACAACATGGTTATTTTTCTTTCCTACTCAAACTCACATGCATATATATATATTTTTTTCAACATTACTTAAAATCAAGTCTCAACTATGAGCCAAATTTATTATATGAGATTTACTGCTCGTGGCTTTATTATATGAACAGATATCCCGTTAGACAAAGAGAGACTCCACCTATTAGAGGACGATTTTGGAAATGAATTGGAGAGCACACCATCACAGGAGGAGTAGGAGATGCTCGGAAGGACCGATGGGTGATACAGAAACCTATCACTTGGTTACAGGAGGGCTAGGCCTATTTTGGTTTTTGCTGTTTATAACTGGTTTTTTATGTATTTTTATCTTAATGTTCTATAATGTAAACTTTTTTAGGTCCTTCATACTGGTGGACCAGAATTAAAACTTTGTTCTATTATTATTTTCTTAATGAAATGCAAAGGGACTTTCTAACTCGTCGTTTAATGTCAAAAAAACTGTGAGCCAGACTTAGGTAGGAATGATGCCACTAAAGATAAGTCTGGTTAGCAATCACATCATGATTTTGCTAGTTTTGTTTTAGCAATCTGGTTAAACTAGTCAAGGAACAATATCTTGGTTCCGTATCAGGCCACTCGTTAACATGCACCCAACGTTTTAGGATTACGACTACATATCTGTTACCTAGTAGATTGGAAAATTTAACTTGGATAATTATGAGATGGGGAAAAACATGAAATTCAACTTGGATAATTATAAGAAGAGGAAGAAAATGAAGGAAATTTTTAAATAGGGCCAGGCCTTCAGTAGCTAGTATAGCCCAAATTTTCTTCAAAATTTCAATCAAAATGTAGCTGATCAGGAATGAAGAGTGAACTGTAAGATCATTGTTACCTCAACTGCAATGCAGTACAAATCCTATCCCACAAGTCCATAATCTGATGACCGGTAACCAAGTCAGAGCCCCCTTCAATTCCATTGACAGCAATCAGATGCCCAAATCCGTTGCCATGCACGACTCCGTGCATAAGATACTGCCCTTGCGAGCTCTTGATGAGCTTTGAGCCTGATTTCTCCTGTTGCTGCCTCCTCTTGAAACCAGTACTTAGCCCACTGCTCAATTTCTCCGTCTCTGGCTTACTTCCGTTGGATGGCAACAAAAAATGGAACCTCGTGTTGCAGATCATGTGGTGCCCCCAACCTACACGTTCACAGGAGTAGAAATTATTAATTAGACTCTCAAAGGATCAACTCTCAACAATTTTTCAAAAATAATTTACTATGTGAATTTTGTCTTCAAACTGTCAAAACATATGTATTAATTCCAAGTGTACTTAAGGTGAAAACATAGTTATATTTCATGATTCTTGCAAGGGGAGGGGAAAAAAAAGAAAAAAGAAGCGAATTTATTCTGTTTATTTTTGTAGGGTGCGGGTTTTCATTTAGGAAAAGCTTATTGTCTTCTCTTTTCTGAAATTTCTTGGCTTGAGGAAATTGTGTGCTAGCTTCAATAACTCATAGTAATGTAAGTTTTCATTATTGTAAATGTGTGTACTAGACATTTTCTCGTGATTATCATTTATGACTAATTCGTCAAAAGATAAGGAATTATTTGACGAGTTTGTGATGGCGTTATTAACCTTTAATTGTTGAGTAATTTGTCAAGAGTTATTTCTTTAAAATGGGATGCTTTTTGGCCATCATCAGAAGTCTTAATTATGCTCATGACTTGTAAGATTCCTTGGGTTTTTGAGAATAAAAGAAGTCAGTAAGCTTGCAAATTGAGAGTAATAATATGAACTAAATGAATATCGAGAAACAAGATGCTAAATTGCTTGCTTTCCATTGCAAAGAGCGTGATAAGAGGCCTCCACAGTAAACTGACCACTGTCAGCAGTTGCCATAGAATAAAGAAAATTCTCAACTACATATATCCCTGATAAATATATATTGCATAAACTTCTTATTTATTTTTTTTTATTACTAATTACGTAGAAAGTGTAAATTAGTTACCAACTGATCGGCAGTAATGACAGTGGCGATAGAGCGACATCCCCACTGCCTCTTCTGCAATGAACAGCCTCATGCAAGTCGAAGGATACTGATGCAAGTCGAGCTGAAACGACCAGCACTTCATCCCTTCCCGCACTACAATTTCTTGGTGCCCGAATGCTACAAGCGCCTTAACGTTCTCGTTGAAGGAGCCATTGAATTGAATAGGATGCCCAGGTTCGCAAAAGCTTTCAAACTGAAAGATCTTCTCCTCTCTCTTCCTCTTTCTCGAGCCCGTCTGAGCCTTCTCCATGGGAAAGCAAACTTCAGGCTTTTCGGAGTCGTTGAAATGGTCAAGGGTCTGTACAATAACAGTACACATGATTCTTAAAAAAAAAAAAAAAAAATTGATCACACAGATAGTGCTTAAGGAGCAAGGATTAATTTGAAGGGAAACCAAACATGCAGTCGTGTATTGAAAATGGGTAGTAGAGTGGTACTTGCTTTCAGTGTGATCCAATTCTTAACTCTCCACTGGAGCCCTTCTTTCGTTCATGCAACAGTCGCCGGCGAGCGAAGATGGATAGATGTGGTGCATTGAATATTACTACATGATTCCCGATAAAATCTCAAGAAGGGAAACTGTAAGAAACTACCATTAAATTTCATTAAGATTTCACTAAACTTTGTGAAGGGATGGTTGTATTCGGAAAAACAGTAAAATTTCATGGTAGTTTCACAAAACTTACTCCGCTTGCTCGTTGTAAATAGGATGGAGATCTGGACAAGCGAATGTGACTCTCTAATATTCTTTAACTTTTGTTTTTCCACAGCGTATGCTTACCACTCTTGTATTATTTCCAGTTAATATATGATTTAAGTTTGTTAAAAAAATTTCCACATTACACTCCTGGGATATGTTAATGGCCAGCTAGAACATATATCAATAATATTCTAATTAAATTTTTTCCAAAGAGGAAGGGTTTTAACATATAACCATCAAATATTTCATATATTTTTCAGAAACTAGCTCTCTAGTTCTAGTATGAAATTTTTGTTAGGGACATTTCCAGGATTCAGAATTAAATAAAATAAATACCAAAAAAAAAATAAAAATCATAATTGAAACATTTGCATAGTATTTTTGTAGAACTCCAAAAAAGGAACAATTAATTTAACCACGGACTCTTCCCTTCGAAAGGCTAGTGATAATTATTTTTTGAGGACACGAGAATCAATATATATAAACTACTCTAATTCTTATCTTATATCCGATGTACAACTATTTTTATTTATGAGCTTTACATTCTCCTTCTACTTTTAGGGATTAATGTTCTCATCAGGGAGGCCCAAGCTCAGAGGGATTTAGATGTAGCTCCTACAAATGCATTTAAGAAGGATTTTAGATGTAGCTCCTACAAATTCAAGAGATAGTCCTCACTATATTTGTGCGACACTTTATTCTGTGCATTTCTTAGCTCCATGTGGTATTTAGTTCCGCTCACTACCTGTTGGTGTTGGTTCTGAGACCAATTGTAATGTCCCACTCCCAAAATAAAACAGACATGTATGAACATAGGATATTTGTCGCATCTTAGAGAAAATATACTAAACCACTATAGAATAATTGTACAATCACAGGTTTGCAATTACAAGTAATTCTAAGAATAAAAGATAATACTTATTTATAAATCAGAGTTTAGATAAAGCGACAAGAAATATAGAAAACAAGAAATAAAATATCAATGGATAATTCTTCAATATAGAAGATAACTAAACATAAACAAAAGTAAGAACGATGCTCTGCTGGGCCTCAGTTTCCTCTTCAAGATACTCCATGCTCCATACCCTCAATCAGCTCCATTGGATCCAACTCTATGTCATGCACATCTAGGCTTGCCAGAAAATGACCTAAAATAAAAACATATGAGTGTGTATGTCTCTGTGTGTGTGTGCATACATGTATATACATATACATTTATATATGAGAATAATAGAAATGAGCAGACAATTCACATAAGTTACTTGAGCTTTAGTCAATTTCCACTATCTCTAATAATTTCTGAAGAATTTTTTTTTGAATTCTAATATGGATTTTCTAAGGTTCACTCATAACCAATTTCTTGAATCTTAGGTTTAGTTTGGACTTTTATCTAGTTAACACAAATTTAATGATTTTTTGTGAGTACAAAATCTTCTGACCAATTGATGAAAAGGTAATTGAACTTTAAAACCAATGAAATTAGATCCTAACGAAGGTAAGAAGGTAGAGATCATTATTTTAAAAAAATAATGGAATTACTATTTTTTGGCATTACCTCGCATAACTTACCTTATATAGCTCCTCATATAAAGTAATTCCTTTACACACACACATATGAAAAGTGTACCAAAGTGTTTATATATAGAGTTGTCTATGGAAATACTCCTAAATTTTAATGTTGAAGATATGTATAGATAATCCAAACTTTTAGTTATGATGTTCATATCTAAAAGTGGTGGCAAAGAAAAACTCATAAATTATTGATACTTTTTGATCCTATATTGGATATTTACAAAATTAATAATTTTTTTAATAATAAAATAAATATTCCCCTTTTGATTGGCGTGAAGAAGTGTCTAAATGAAATGACATTTTATTTACTATCTATTTACAATATGAAATCATAACTAGCAGTTCGGATAATCTAAATATACCGTCTAGTTTGATATTTAAGGGTGCCTTAGTAGACAATTTCACAGGGAGACACCTTATATCTATCATTCACATATACACATAGAGAGAGAAAGAATAATAGGAATAAGCTGATGCAAGTTACTTGAGATGCAGTTCAATCATACTATCTTCAATTATATATTTTTTAAAATTTTTCTCGTGGCTTATGAAAGAAGTTAAAAAGGGAGAGATAATAATTCTAAAAAAAATTTTAAGAAAAAATATTGGATCATTATATTTTTACTACTAACTCACGTAACTGTTCCTGAGCTGGCAATTTACCTAATTCCTACCACTCCCACACATATACACATGAACGCACACATTGATTGTATATGAGTTATTAGCTCAGGTAAGTTACGTGAGTCAGCAACAAAATAGTAATAAACCTATTAGTTTTTTTACCAACCTTTTTTGATGATTACAATCTCTAACTCCTTGGTTTCTTTATCTATGTTTTTAAAGTTTATTTGCCCATCCAGCAAGTGGCTACAAAATGTTGAAATCACTGAAAACCGTTAATTTTGTGTTTAATTAATGGAAGAATAAATCAATACTAAAACCCAACAAATTGGGCATGAGTGAACTCTAGGTTGTTAAGATAATAATTCAATAAAAAATTATTAGAGATAGTAGAAATAGAGAGAACTTATATAATTTACATAAGTCAGCAACTCATTTCCACTATTTTCATATATATATATATATATATATATACACACACATATATTGCGAGATACTAAGAATCATGTCCAAACTAAAACTAATTACTAATGTTTTTGATTAA
>JAYEPQ010000010.1:16322859-16325359 GCA_036321105.1 Dracaena cambodiana
AGGCCAAAATATCAAAGATTTCATAATTTTCAGGAGACACGTCATTTTCATAGTTAGCCCTTTCTAAATAATAATGTAGTTCATTAAAATATGTACTAAATTACCTAACCTTTTCTGGTGAAATAGAGATAATATTATTAGATTTCGGGTTTCTTTAGCAGTTGGTTCCTTTGTAGATTGTGTTTTATCACCATACATATCTTCATATGTATAGTATATAATATCTAAATAAATTTTAATATCATTAATTAAATCCCTAACATTATCTTCATAACATATATTTTTATAAAATAAATCTATTAAGATTTTAAGTTCATTTAACTTACAACGTGGATCTACAACAGTTGCAAAATATAATAAGTATGAAAATTTTCTAAAATATTTATTAAATTTAGTTTTTATGAGTTGAACAATATTTTCAAGTATTGGATGATTCCTACATTCATTTAAAACTAAACTATGTGCAATATGTGTAGTTTGATAATAAGTACCTTACAGTGCTCTAATTATAATTTCAAATTTGCTTAAAATTTTAAAAATACAATGCAAATGACGTCATTCAATAATATCTAAACTACATATTGGTAGAAGTTCAACCGGGGGTGGTTGTTTGGGTTTTGGGTATGGTTACTTTGGCTGATTCTTCAGGCATAGAAACGAATACTTGAGGAGGGTGTTCTAAGGGTTGACAAAAATTTTGATATTCTTCACTTGTTAAAAAAATGAGAAAAAGAACTGCGGCTTCGGAGTAAGAATCGCCGAACGAGTATGGATCTATTTCAAAACACCTCGAAAAAACCGAATAAAAAGCCTAAAATAAATTGAATAAAAAAATCGAATAAAAAAACTTCAAATTATAAATATCTCTTGAGCAGTGAACTACTTGAGAGATGGAGTAAAAAAATGAGTATTAGAGAGAGAAAGCCGAAAAAACGAAGAAAAACTTGCTTGAAAGTTGAGAGTTGAGGCATACTTGAATCTTGATATTGAGGCTTGCTTGTTTGAAACTTCTTGATCACTTGATACGTACTTGAAACTTGATCGAATATTGCAGAATTTATTTAAAAGAATTTATGTTTAGAAATTTTTGAGAGAGTTAAGTATTGAGAAGAGTTTTGAGAGAATGAATTTGTTTGTGTGGAGAATAGAAATGGAGGAGATGAAGGGTTATTTATCGGGAAAAAAAGTTTTTTTTTTTGGTTTTTTTTTTTGCAAAAAAAAATTGCAAAAATCTCCCAACGGCCATTTTGACCGTTGGGGTGGGGAATTTTGCCAAAAAAAATTGCAAGAATCCTTCAACGGCTATAAAAATGACTGTTGAGAACTCTTTGCAAAAAACTCCTCTTAACAGCTATAAACGGCTAATTTTAAAAAAATAAATAAATAGACGGGCCAAGCCGTACTGAAAGTTGGGGCAATCCCGGCTCGGTCACGGCTCGAGCCGGAGAATGCCGGGTCAAACGAGCCATGGATGTACCTAATAGGCTGTCCGGCCCATTTGCCACCCCTACAACGCCCTCCAACTTGAGCCATAACCCCACGACTGTGCTTCATATGCAGTCCTTCTTAAAATTTCATCCACCAGATTGGTAGAAATGGGCTTTCTAGTTCTTCGGTCTCAAAACTAGCGAAGTATCCGACCACTTATCCTTGCCGCCTGATACCTTCAACAAGTCTTGTTGCACCAGCAAGGCGTGCATCTTCAGTCTCCATTAAACGAACCTATTTCTCCTATTAAACTTCTAGACCTCGTATGCATTGAAGACATCACGAAAACCTCGAATCGAATCTTTCACACAAAGTGTTGAAGACCTTGCGAACGCCTGGAAACCGCTATGCTACTAGTTTGTTGTAGAAACGTCGATTTAGGGCTTCACACGAACATGAGAGATGGCTTGCAACACAACTGAGAAGTAATAAATTATAAAAAAAAAATACAATAGCAAAGGAGAAAAGCAAACCGTAAGATGCAACATGGTTTATTCAACTAATTTGGTCGATGTACATCTATAACAGAAAGAGAGGTATCCACTACAATATAGATGGCTGTAATAAGGTTACTAAAATATTCGCAAACTCCAATCCTCGAATTTTCAAGAGAGTGGATCTCTAGTTACTTAGAAAACTCTCAACGAAGGCTTTACAGTTGTTCCCGAAGTGCAAAGTCCCTAAGAAAGGTCTATCGAAACCATAATTTCAGCCTCTTATAGCTCTCCAAAGTAAGCATCCACTGCAAATAATGTGCACGACCAGCCAAATGAGTCGTGACCACTCGACTAGTCATCCGACTCCAGAGGATGCAAGGTCGACTAAAACAGTCGACTGTTTTTTCTATTCCAGTAGCCAGTTGACTATGGGAGTGTCCTAGGCATAAATTAACATTTTAAAACTGGACTAATATATGCAAATACTTACATACACATGTATCTATGTATGTATGAACATAATAAACCTAGAAAATAATCAACATAACCTTTCTTTGGTTATACACATCATTCAA
>JAYEPQ010000010.1:16332859-16602859 GCA_036321105.1 Dracaena cambodiana
GCTGATAAGCAATATCTGCTAGAAGGAGCAAATAGAGAGGAACTTGAGAAGTCGGCATTCCTCTTTGGTGACTCAATATTGGTCTCAGAGGAGTCTCTGTTTGAGGACGAACTCAAGTGGCTTCAACAGGTGGGAAATATGAGGATGTTCATTCAGAAAATGGCAAGGAGTTGCTTATTGATTTATCTTCAGAGTATATCTGTTTCTCGTCAAATGGAGTGGAGTCTTACTAAGAACCAAGATGGCATTCCCGTTGGAAACTTCAACAGCAAAGGTCCTTATCAAGACGATCCTGGTAGATGCCTGACTGGTTTACTTCCAGGGTGAGTGGGGAGGGACTTTCCCCTCGGTGAGTCGCCTCAACTTGCCACCACCTTTCTCAAAAATTTCTTGAAGTCGAATGAATAATATCCTGTCCGCAACTTTCACACTCCTGAATGGATTTATTCTACCGACATGATATGGTGGAGTAGGATGATTAAGGTAACTGCCAGGAAAAAGCAACCAATAGCCCCCGTAATTGATAGCCCACTCAAACTCGACTTCGTATATAGAGCTTGCAAGCATAAAAACTTCTCCCTTGTGGCCCATGATAATTGTAATGCCTGCATCCCAATATACGGGTAGTATTCGGTGACATATTGTAAATGAATATGCTAAGTCTAAAACACATTAATATATATATACAGCTGGCACAAAATACATATACATATAAAACATGAATAGATTGCAGAAAGCGGGTATCGTACCCACATAAATAGGTATCCAGATTAGTGTCACACAATAACAAACGGAATATCAATAGGAACTAAAGATAGAGAATAAACAAACTAATGCAAATAAGTGAAGATACAAAATTTAACGAGATTCGGTAAATACTACCTACATCCTTTGGTGCCAATGATCAATCCAGTATCATAAAGGTTCAAATTACAGTGACTAATGACAAATTGGAAACTCACCTAAGGATAGAAGAATTTTTCCAAACTGCAAAAATCCCAAAATTACAACTTGAAATTTTTCCAAATTGGAAAACTTCCTAAAAACTACTTTCTCAAAACAGTTTTATAAAAAAATAAAAAGCTAATTGTTTTTGAGATGCATAAAACTAAAAATCCAAAACCCTTTTTGATAGGGCCCATGAGTGGTGTCTCTTTAGGTCCCAATCGATATGGGACTATTGGAGTCACACACAAATACAACGGAACATTGATGAGCTTAAAATTTAGGCGTGCTGTCCTATACAATAATGATGATCCAGTAATCACCCAGAACCTCCATAGTCAGTATCCTAAGTTCGGTTGTACAACCTTAAGAATATAAACCACCTAAAACATGTATATAGTTCTTTCTTCAAGTTTTCTCATAACCCCATAAATTGATTTTATGATTTTATTCATTAGGATAATATGATAAACTATAAAATTTGGTATGTTAAAGTCATTCGATTTGTATGTTTGCTTTAGCTTGTATTACAGGTTGTTAGCAAAACAAATAGTGAGTTATTTTATTTCCAAATCACAATATGTGGGCAAGTTACAATGAGTAAAAGGGCTGCGTACTCAAGGTGATGGGTGTTGGAATTTTAGCAAACCCAATTCCGGCGGCTTTTGCATTCTAAGTTATAGTAAGAATCAGCAAGTCCTCTTATAACGGATATCATGTTAGAATTGCCTTTGGAATCTTTTTTTCTAAGCCCTAATTGACATGGTTATTGGGACCAATGGTTGTTATGATTTCTGTAGAGAGTTAAAAATAGAGAATCTTGAAATTGTACGAAAGAGAGAGCATACAAGAACATAATAGGTTGAACATTGATTAACCCAAAAAGTTTGGTTTGATATTGGGTTATCCTGTACATTTATATTTAATACTTTTAGGCACTACACAAAAGCCAAAGTTGGCGACATATCTAATAGTTATGAAACTCTGTCGACATGTTTTATAGACATAGAAAAAGAATTAGAAACATCGAAAAAAAAAAAAAACTTGTTGCAACTTCTTATACAGTGAGGGCCTAAACTGAGTTCTCAAACCTATAAGGTTTAAAGTTCAACAACGATGTGCGAAGAATCTAAGCAAAGGAGAATACTAAACAAAAATAAATAAATAAATAAAATTGTAGGAGGCAAAAGAAAAAAAAAAACAAAACAAAACAAAAACTAGTATGGAGAACACATAAAAAAAGAAAGAAGTGATTGCATTGGTTCATATACTAGTTAAAAAAAAAAAAAAAAAAAAAAAAACAGAAGAATAAGTTGAATTGTATACAGTGCCAATGGATTGGGGAAACATAACATATCCTTTTAAACATCTTAAAAATAACGCACACAAACGTTTTTGAAAGTGCATCAAATATATATTTTTTTAAAAAAAAAATTGAAAGGGTGTGCAAACCAAAACTCTGAACCAAAATAAACAATTATTAAATAAAATAATTGATTTCTTAAATAATCAACATGGCTACAGCATTGTCTAGTTGTTGGTTAACATTTATATACAAGTCCTAAGAACTAAAAAAGAATTTACGGCATACTAAAATAGAATGTGATTAAAAACTAAATAAAACTAATATAAATGTTAGGGCTACACATGCCTTTATTTAGATAAACTACAATATTGATCAAAGGAAAGGAATATGAAGGAGGATAAAAGAGCACTCGCCTTACACACTCCACTCGATTCGAATCTGAATACCTTTTTCTCTCATTTCTCCTTCACTATTTTCTTTCTTTCTCTCCTTTTTTTTTGTTTACAATATTTCCCTTTTTTTTGCTGTATTTTCTTTTAATGTGAGAAAAGATTTGGGAGAAGAAAAAGAAGTTGTAAGGTAGGTCGGATTAAAATTAGCATTATCTTGTATATTTTCTTTTAGATATATTATTAATTAAGATTTGGTGGTTAAGTTATTAGGATAAAATATAATTAGTGATTAAAATTCGATATTATCTTTTAGAATTATTCTTTTAAAAGAAATTAAGATTATTTATTATTATTATTATTATTATTTTGGTTTAATGGGATTTGGGATGTTATAGTCTACCCACCTTAAGAGAAATTTTGTTCTCGAAATTTAAAAATAAACATGCAATAGGTAGAATAATTTATCTAAAATAGCAAAGAGGCAAGGGTAATTTTTTCGAATATCTCTACACGCTCCCAAAGAGCATCTCCACGTGAGTACTGATCCCAAGCAGCTAAAATACTTGGATTTGACCGATTCTTTTGTATTTTCTCTTGCAAATTTAGAATCGCAATAGGTCTAGTATCGAAAGATAAGTCTACATCCAATTTCAACTCTGAATAATTCAAAACATGGCTTGTGTCTGGAACATAACATCTCAATTGTGATACATGGAATTAATCGTGCACACCTTCTAAATATGAGGATAGCACCAACTTGTAAGCTACCTCTCCAATCTTTCCACAATTTTAAATGGCCCAATAAATCGTGGTCCCAACTTTCCTCGCTTGCTGAAACGAATAATTTTTCGAGTCGGTGATATTTTGAGAAACACCTTATCACCAAGCTCAAATTCCAAAGGTCTCTGATGCAGATCTACCCAACTCTTCTGTCGATCCTGTGCTGTTTTGAGATACTCTCTGACCACTCTTATTTTATCCACGGTTTGAATTACCAACTTAAATCCAAGAAGTCTCCTTTCACTCTACCAAAGTTCTTAATGTATGTTCTTAGTATATCTTTCAGTATCTGTATCATTCTTTTTGATTGTCTATCTATCTCTAGGTGATAAGAAGTGCTGAAACTCAGCCGACTATTCAAACTCTCATGCAACCTGGCCCAATACTGCAACCTGAACCTATTGTCTCTATCTGATACAATCTCAACCGGAACTCCATGCAATCTAACCACTTCTCAGATATAACGATCAACTAAAATCTTCGTACTCTGACCTACACGAAATGGTATAAAGTGAGCAACTTTGTGAGGCAATCCTCTATAATCCATATAACATTATTCAATTTTGAGCTACAAGGAAGTGCTGCCACAAAAATCTATCGTTACCCTCTCCCACATCCGTTCTGGTATAGGAAGTGATTGTAGAAGTCCTCATGCCCTGTAATGTTCAGCTTTAACCTGCTGACACACTAGAAATCTTGATACATAGCCTGTTATCTCTCCCTTCATTCTGTTCCACCAAAATTATTGCTTTAGATCTTTGTATATCTTGGTACTTCCGAAATATATCGTATATGCTAAACTGTCAGCTTCTTCCAACACCTGTTTTCTAATATTTTCCTTGAATACACACAATCTATTACCATATCAAAGCGACCCATCAGCATGAATTGAAAAATCTGATCATAAACCTGCCTCCACCTATTTCCAAATCTTTTAAAGTTAACTGTCCCCTACTTGTGATGTCTTCGCCTCCTCATTTATACATGATTGAATTCACAACACCATTAACTATTTTGAAGTCCCAGGTTTAATCACTTTCAATCCCAAACTCATTATATTCTCTACCAATTCTTTTTGCTGTGTGAGATACATGGTCATTAGTCTTCTACTTAATGCATCTGGTACAAGATTGGCTTTACCTGGATGATATTGCAAATCAATATCACAGTTAGCCATCAACTCTAACCACCTTCTCTGCCTCATATTAATCTTCTTCTGGGTAAATATATACTTCAAACTCTTGTGATTTATATAGATCTCCACCTTATCTCCCAACAAGTAGAGCTTTCAGATCTTCGGAGCAAAGATAACTGCTGTCAATTCCAAGTCATGTGTGGAATAATTCTTTTCATAAGGCTTGAGCTGTCATGAGGTATAAGCAACCACCTTACCATGCTACATACGAACATATCTTTACCCTTTTCCTGATGCATCACTATATAGTACCATCCCTCTGGAACCATCTGGTATCATCAACACTGGTACAGAAGTTAATCTCTGTTTTAACTCCTCAAATGCATTATTGCACTTGTCAGTCCAGATATACCTGTCTCCTTTATGGATCAATTTAGTTAGAGATCCTGCTATTTTTGAAAAATTATGTACAAATCTCTGATAATACCCTTCTAGTGTAAGAAAACTTCTCACATCTATCACTGACTTGGGAATAAGCCAATCCTTCACTTCCTCTACCTTCATAGGATCCACTGAAATTCCTTCTCCTGAAATAATGTGTCCCAAGAAGGATATTCTATCCAACCAAAACTCACACTTGCTCAAAGTTCTAAAAAGCCTCTCCTTCCTTAGAGTCTACAGTATTGTCGTCAAATGTTTCTTATGATCCTCCTGACTACCACAAACTGATCCAGATACGGTGTGAACACCCTATTCATCATATCTAAAATATACTGGAGCATTCGTCATCCTGAATGTCATCACCAAAAATTTAGAGTGACCATAACGGGTTCTGAACGTAGTCTTTTGGACATCAGCTGCCTTCACACGCACCTGATGATATCCAGATCTAAGGTCTAACTTAGAAAACACCGTGGCTCCACTAAGTTAATCAAACAAATCATCAATATGAGGCATTAGATACTTATTCTTGATAATGACTCGGTTCAACTCTATGCAATCTATGCAATTTCTCTTGCTACCATCACTCTTGTTTACCAAGAGAACTGGAGATCCCTATAGTGACGTACTTAGTTAAATGAAACCCAAACTATTCAATTGATCCAATTGCTTTTTACTTTTGTTAGTTCTGCAAATCCCATTCGATAAGGTGTTTCAGAAATAAGCATTATACTAGGTATAAGATTTATGGCTAATTTCACCTCCCTCCCTAAAGGTAACCCAAGAAATTCTTTAGGAAAAATATCCAAGTATTCACACACTACTGGAATCGACGTATCCTGTGCATCCAAGATTGCTAGAACTCCTCCTGTCAGCCTTGCCCTATACACAGCTGTCTCCAAAGATCTACTACCACCAAGAAACTCGAACTCTAGATGCCTAGGAATATTAAATACTACGCTTCTCTTCCTACAATCTATTACTGTGTAAAAAGCACATAGCCAATCCATTCCCAGAATGATGTCAAATCCTACAGAATTAATCACCAAAATGTTTGCATAAAACTCCCTTACACAAATAACTATGGGGACACAATATACACTTTTTACTAGATGAAATCATCTCATTCCCAGTATTAATATTCCTACTGCAGATAAATTATTATAAAAAATTCAATGGTGGGAAATAAATACAGATGATGCAAAACTATGAGATATACCAGAATCAAATAATGTAAATGTCAGTACAAAATATACTAAGATAGTACCAGTTGCCACATCACTGGTCTCATTGGCCTATTCTGACGTCAATGTAAGGGCATGTCCCTATCTCTGATTTCCTACTACTTGGACTCTTTGAAAAGCCTGTTACTAAGTGACAAGTGCAGAACCTCTCGGACAAGGTCCCATAAATCTCTGTTGAGATGGCGCTGGTAATCTTTATTGTTGAGTGGCTGCTAGAAACCTCTGCTGCTATTGCTATATGTAACGCCCCCATTTTTCAGCTGTTAAACGGAGAACGCTACTTATTACTTGCACCAGGCAACCCAACAGTCACATGATCTTTAAATAAGCATAACTACTGGCACAATCAGATGAATAAATAATATATCTGAAACTAAAAAGATTTCATTTATACAAAGAGTTCATTACATAAAATGACACACTGTTTTAAATATGAACACAAAAGAATCAAAAGAGAAAGCAGTGCCCAGACAAAAGGAAATATAAACAAAATATACAAAGATTCTCCAAATGGTACTTCGCCTGCCTATTGTCACTCGATCTGTCCAATGAATTATCGGTCTTCAACTGGGGCTGGATCCCTTTCTTCACCTTCCAAATCTGGGTTCAAAACCCAGGAGATTAAACCCAGCAAGTAACACATTTAAAAAGAGAAATTATGTACTATTATAGTACAAGAATATCAGTGTGCGTGAGCATATTTATATCAGTGTTGTTTGTATACATATAAATTAAACATGAAAGTAAGCATGCATAAATAAATAAGTATGACAATAACTACATAATGCATAAATAAATAAAAATGACAATAACTACATAAAAATGACAATACTATTCTGTCTATTTAATTCTATATTCTATTGGTCTCAGTTACCGTCCAATTTAATTGTAGGAACTGTATTAATGGATAAAATAATGCTATTCTCCATTATCGTATAAGTGCCCGTGCATATCCGGGAGCCGGCCACAATATTCATGGCGCTGAACCATGACATGTTGCTAGTACAATCAAGTTATGTACTGTATTATAGTAACGAACATACCACTCTAGATAACAATTATCAATTGGTGATCCAGTAATCATCCAGGTCGCTGCAGTAAAAAAATCCCGGCCCTAACAATACAATCAATCCTAATACGGTAAGTCACTTATCCATATATACTTTCTCCCATCCCCGTGTTCATAATACATTATGCACATGAAAATTTTATTTTTTTCATTTATTTGTTTACTTTTTCTTTTTCTTCTTTAATTGTTTTTCAATTCATGATAACATACTTGTATTAAAATGACTGTACATGACATGTAGTATCATAACACATGATTCACAATATCAAAGCATATGACTTGTAGCATGATAAATTAATACATGATATATTAGTATATAATTATATCAAAATTCATATTATTAAAATTATTTTAATAATCTGGTTCAATTCTTAATACCAATCAATAACCCAATTTGAAAACCAAGTGCATCATATAATAATACTGTATTATTTCTACCTATCAATTATTTCTAAATAATCCAAGCTAAGCCCAAGTCCAATCCCACTAAATTCCCACTTATTTTTATTTTATTTTTTTTTCTTTTCTGTTAGGCCTAGACCTAGGCCCTAGCCTACTGTCATTTCATTTTTTTTTCTTTTTCTTTTACTGGGCTGGGCTGGGCTGGCTGGCCTAGTCTGTTATATTTTTTTTTCTATATTTTTTCTAGCCCAAGTTAAATCCAAGCCCACTATATTCTTTTTTATTTTCTTCTGGACTGGGCCAGGCTCAGTTTCCTTTTTTTTCTCTTTTCTTTTTCTTTTTTTTTCTTCTTGGCTGGGCCAAGCCCAGTCTTTTTATTTTTATTTTTCTTTTTCTTTTTCTCTCTACTCTCGGCCCAGCCCATCCCCCCTTTTTTCTGTCTTTCTTTTTCTTTCTTTTCTCTGCTCCTTCTTCCTCATCTTCTTCTTCTTTTCTCTTCTTTTCCTTTTTCTTTAATTTTTATTTTTACTTTCCTACCTATTTACAAAATTTATTGTAATGAACACAATTATAAATATGAGTATCCTCATACCTAAACTAAATTTTCTACTCTAAACCGAAACTTAATTTAATAAAATGGGCAATATTTAATTACTTCTACAACAATATAATCAAAGAAAAATTATATAATTAAAAGAAAAATAATCAATAGAAAAAGGGAAGTGTGTTATTTACATCGGATTTCCTTTAATCTTTTTCGATTTGTCGAATCCCATTTCTTCCCTTTCTCCTTCTCCTTCTTCTTCTCTTTTTTATTTTTATTTTATTTTCTTTTTTTCTTTGGCTCTGTTGGTGAGTGAGAAAGGGAATAAAAAGTGAGGGAGAGAGTGAGGCAGAGAGTGATAAGAGAGAGGGTGTGGGCTTTTTAAGTTTTACATATTATTAAATCGTTTAACTTCTTAAATTTTTTGCAGGGTAAAACTTAATCTTTATCCTATGCCACCCTTATTCTCTACTTGATAGTACACCACTGACTCTCACTCCTCTTGACAGCACACAATGAACTGGGAGGAGATTGGGTTAAAAAAATTAATTTATTTAATAATTTAATAATTTTGGTTCCGTATAACGTTCTCCGAATCCTACCAAATTAATGTAGGTCATAGTGCTCAATGAGAGGAACACTAAAAAATTATCTGTTTGTTGTTTCGATGTCCGGAATAATTGAATCAAAATTCTGAAATAATTTAAATAATGATTTTAATATTATTAAATTAATAATTTTGGGAGTATTTTTCGGTCTCGTAAGAAAAATCTCCAAAAATCCTAAATATTACAAAATTAATAATCGCGAAGACCGAATATAATTTGAGTTTGTGGATTTAAAGTTACGTTCACCAAAGGTTATTTCAGTGTCCAAAATTAATTTTGGTGGACTTATTCAGAACGAATGGTCTCAAGAGATAATACAAGTCACTCAAATTTTGGGATATTATATCCTACCCACCTAATAAAAGAATTTCATTCTCAAAATTCCAAATTAAAAGACGTGCTTGTATTCACGGGTACCTACTTATATATAAAAATAAATTCAATTGACATACCTGATCATGAGAAAAGGTATGGGTATTTTGCCCTGATGTCGTTTCAAATTTCCAAGTTGAATCTCTTGGTGATTGTGTATCTCAGGAAATAAGGACCAACGGTATCACTTTGTTCTTAAGGATCTTCTTCCGTTGGTCGATAATTACTACGGGCTGCTTCTCATACTTTAGCTCTGATTTCAAATCTAGCTCGGACAGATCTACTACTTTGTGCTCTTCACCCAAGCATTTCCTCAGTTGTAATATGTGGAATACATTATGAGTAGCTTCTATCTCTGATGGTAATGATAATCTGTAGGTAAGACTTTCAATCCTTTCCACAATCTCAAATGGCCCAATGTATCTTGGACTGAGCTTCCCTTTCTTACCAAATCTAATAACACCCTTTATCGGGGATATCTTAACAAATACTTTATCTCCTACTTCAAACTCTAGTGGTTTTCTGTGTTGATCTGTCCATTTCTTTTGTCTGTCTTGTGTCGTCTTCATGTATTCTCCGATAACCTTCACTTGCTCTGTTGCTTAAGTAATCAACTTTGGCCCCAAAATACTTCGTTCTCCAATCTCGTCCCAACATAATGGAGATCTGCACTTTCGCCCATACAAAGTTTTAAATGTTGTCATTTTGATACTCTCCTAATAACTATTATTATAAAAAAAAATTCTACCATATACAAATAGTCTTTCCAAGTCCACCAAAACCCAACACGCATGCCCTAAGTATATGCTCAGTACTTAGATAGTCCATTCTGATTGACCGTCAGTTTGTGGATGATAAGTTGAGAATAGATCTAAATGTGTCCTCAGACTATTCATTAATTTCTCTCAATAGTGAGATCTGAACCTTATAATTTGATCTGATACAATCCTGGCTAGGACTCCATGTAATCTCACTATTTCTTACATAAATCTTCTGACTAGTATTTTTGTTGACTAACCAACTCTAAATGGAATGAAGTGTGCCGATTTAGTTAGTCGGTCCACAATTACCCAAATTGTATTATTTCCCTTGCTGCCCCTAGGTAAGCCTGTAACAAAGTCCATCGATATTTGTTCCCACTTTCACTCCGGTATTGCTAGGGGTTAGATTAATCCAGCTGTTCTTTGATACTCAGCCTTCACTTGCTGGCGAGTGGAACATCTAGATACATATCTGGCAATCTCTTTCTTTATGCTTGGCCACCAGAAATACTTTTTCATATCCTTATACATCTTATTGCTTTCAGGATGAATGGAATATATTGATATATGAGCTTCCTGTAAAATTCTATCTCTTACTTTCCTCTTTAGCACCCATAATTTTTCCTTGAATCTAATAGTCTTATTTGAGTGCATTTTCATTTCTAGTCTCTTGCCTGCTTCTATTTTATTCTTTAATCTCTGAAAATTTTCATCTCCAACCTGAGCCTGCTTAATCTGCTCTATCAATGGTGACTGCAACTTTATCTCCATAAATTGTGATGTCTCTACTGGTAAAATTATTTTCAATTTCATTCTTTACATTTCCATTAAAAGTTCTTTCTGCTGAGTTAATCTCCACTGCAGACCTCCTACTCAGTGCATCTGGCACTATGTTAATCCTTCCTGAGTGATACTTAATTTCTAAATCATAATCTGTTACCAACTCCAAACATCGCCTCTGTCTTATATTCAGTTCCTTTCGAGTGAAAATATACTTCAAACTTTTATTAGCAGTGTATATTTCTACCCTCTGTCCTAGTAAATAATATCTCCAAATCTTCAAAGTATGAATCACTGCTGCTAGCTCCAAGTCATGAGTTAGATAGTTTCTCTCATGGGGTCCCAACTACCTTGATGCAAACTAAATTACTCTCCCATTTTGTGTCAACACACCCCAATCCATATTTTAAAGCATCACTATAGACCTTCATTCCCCCAGAATTATCTGGAATTGCTAGCACTGGTGCTGTTGTCAGTCTCTGTTTTAATTCATCAAATTCCTTATTACATTCCTCTGTCCAGAATATTCCACTCCTTTCCTAGTCAATTTAGTTAGAGGAGACGCGATTATGAAAAGTCTTATACAAACCGCCTATAATATTTAACCAACCCCAGAAAATTCTGAATCTTCGACACTGATTTCGGTACAGGCCAATCTATTACAGCTTCTATTTTCTTAGAATTAGCTGAACACCATCTCTTGAAACTATGTGACCCAAGAAAGCAATCTTATCCAACCAAAATTCACATTTGCTCAGTTTTCTATATAACCTTTGCTTTTTAAGAGTTTGCAAAGCTGTTCTCAAATACTCAGCATTCTCTTCTTTATTCTTGGAGTAGATTAATATATCATTAATAAACGCTACTACAAATTTTTCTAGGTATTGAGCAAAAACAAGGTTCATCAGATTTATAAACACTGCTGGAGCATTAGTCACTCCAAATGACATCACCAAATATTCATAATGACTATGTCTGATTCTAAATACAGTTTTTGAAATATTTTCTGTTCGGACCCTTACCTGATGGAATTCAGAATGAAGATCTATTCTCGAGAATACCCTTACTCCTCCCAATTAATCAAACAGATCAGTTATTCTTGGTAATGGATATTTGTTTTTTATTGTTACTGCATTCAAACCTCTATAGTCCGCAGAGAGTCTTTGACTCTCATCCTTCTTTCCTGCTAATAATACTGGAGCTCCCCAAGGTGAAATACTGGGCCTCACAAAACCCAACGTCAGTAGTTCATCTACTTGTTTCTTAACTTCTTCTAGTTGTGCAACTCCCATTCGATAAGATGACCTACAAACTGGTTCAGTTTCATGGATAATATCAATAGTAAATTCTACTGTCCTCACTGGTGGTAGTCCAGGTATCTCTTCAGGAAATATATCTAAGAATTCTGATACTACTGGGATCATTTCTTCTCCTACTTCCATAGCCTCCAAAACTCTTCCTTTTGTGAACACCTTAGATTTAGCTGGTTCTAGATTGACTTCCACCAATAAATTCAAACTCCGAATAGTCAGGAATCTGAAATATTACCCTTTTTCTCCTACAATCTATCACCGCATGGAAACTACTCAATCAATCCATACCTTAGATAACATCATATCCTCCTCCGTTGATAACTAATAAGTTGGCATAAAATTCTCTTCTATTAATCACTAAGGGATATAGCCTATATTCCTTATTAGTCCTGATATTACCGTTCCCACTCTTAATGTCCCACCCCACAGGTAAGATTGTAAAATCCATAAAATTGCAGGAAATAAATATGATAAAGATAAAACAGTGTGAAGTTCCAGAATCAAATAGAGCAGTTGTTTGTGTATTGCCAACTAAAATCGTATCTGCCACGACTTTCTCAGTGGTCTGAGCCTCCTCAATATTCATTAGTCTAACCTATCCCTGTCTCTGTCCTACTTCTCTTTGGGCTCTGGCAAAGACTTGTTGTTGTGTCTCCAAGGATCTCTTCTAGTTCGGTCCTTCAGTCCTCCGATCCTGTGGTCCCACAGTAATTGGTCTCAATGCTAGCTAATAAGGAACTCCGCCTACTGGTTGTTGCCTCTATTGTGCTCTCGTACAATTAGTTATCTGATGATCTGCTAACCCACATATCAAACATAGCCCCAAAACTCTTCTACACTGCTTCTAAACATGCCCCGACATATTGCATAAATTGCATACTAAAGGACCTCTTTTATTAACCACTACTTGTCACTTTGCCGGAGGGCCTCCAAATCTCTGGAAAGAACTTGCTCCCTGATTAAATGGCCTTTTAAATGTCGCTGGCCTCCCTTCCTTGACTACTTTCTCCAAGCGACACGCTACTTCAAACATTTCCGAGTAAGTCCTATAGTTATGACCTGCTAAATACTCCCTTAGATGATACCTCAATCCTTTTTGGAACATATGTGCTCGCTCCTCTTCATCAGCTACCAGGTTTGGAGCGAATCGACTGAGCCTCACAAACTCTGCAGCATAGGTGTCTACAGTCCGATCTCCTTACTGCAGTGTCAGAAATTTCTTTCTTATTTCCTGTCTTGCTGATGCATGGAAAAATCTGGCGAGAAATACTTCCACAAACTTCTCCTAGGTTAGGGGTTCCTTGTGCGTTACTTCTTCAGGAAGCCACCACGTTCTAACCATATCAGTCAATTGTATATATACTACCTCTACTCGATTTTCTTTTGGAATTCTTGCAGCTCTTAGAAGATTCTCCATATCTACAATCTATTGTTCAGCCTTCAGTGGTCCTTCTGTCCCAGAAAATACTGATGGTTGCAGTTTTCGAAAGTCTGACACCATTCCAGTTCTTTCCGGCTCTTTAGACTGCAACATTCTTTCTAATATTATTGTCGTGGTCTCCTGCGTCTATGCTACACTTTGCACTAGGCTCCTAAGATCAGACGTATCATCTATCAGACTTGCAATCGTACTCGCAGGAGATCGGGTCGACATTATTCTACAACAGACCAGATAAGAATCATAAGATAGATACCTCAAACGAATAGAAAATTATAGGATAGGCACGATACTAGATTTGATAGGTATCAAAGAATAAGAAATAATTATTACGAATAAGTCATAGATATGTTCTTATGTGGCAGTAGTCCTATGGTCTTCCACCTAAGCCTAAGCTCTGATACCACCCTGTGACACCCCCATTTTTCAGCTATTAAACGGCGGACGTTACTTATTACTTGCACTAGACAACCCAACAGTCACAGGATTTTGGAATAACCGTAACTACTACCACAATCAGATGAATAAATAACATGTCTAAAACTGAAAAGAATTCATTTATACAAAGAGTTCATTACATAAAATGGCACTTGCTTTAAATATAAACACAAAAGAATCAAAAGAGAAAACAGTGCCCAGACAAAAAGAAATATAAACAAAATATACAAAGATTCTCCAGATGGTAATTCGCATGCCTATTGTCACTCGATCTGTCCTACGAAGTACGGGTCTTCAACTGGAGTTAGATTCTCTTCTTCACCTTCCAAATATGGGTTCAAAACTCAGAAGATTAAACCCAGCAAGTAACACATTTAAAAAGAGAAATTGTGTACTATTATAGTATAGGAATATCAGTATGCGTGAGTATGTTCATATCAGTGTTGTTTGTATACATATAAATTAAATATGAAAGTAAGCATGCATAAATAAATAAATATGACAATAACTACATAATATATAAATAAATAAACATGATAATAACTACATAAAAATGATAATACTGTTCTGTCTATTTAATTCTATATTCTATTGGTCTCAGTCACCGTCCAATTGAATTATAGGAACTGTATTAATGGATAAAATAACGCTATTCTCCATTGTCGTATAAGTGCCCGTGCATACCCGGGTGCCGGCCACAATATTTATGACGCTGAACCATGATATGCTGCTAGTACAATCAATTTTTGTACTGTATTACAGTAACGGATATACCACTCTAGATAACAATTATTAATTGGTGATCCAGTAATCACCCAGACCGCTGCAGTAAAAGAATCCTGGTCCTAACAATACAATCAATTTTTATACGGTAAGACTCTTATCCATCATATAGTTTCTCCCATCCCTATATTTATAATACATTATGCACATGAAAATTTTATTTTTTTATTTATTTGTTTACTTTTTCTTTTCCTTCTTTAATTGTTTTTCAATTTATGATATCATGCTTGTATTTCTATGACTATACATGACATGTAGTATCATAACACATGATTCGCAATATCAAAGTACATGACTTGTAGTATGATAAATTAACACATGATATATTAGTATATAATTATATCAAAATTCATATCATTAAAATTACTTTAATAATCTGGTTCAATTCTTAATACCGATCAATAACCCAATTTGGAAACTAATTGCATCATATAATAATACTGTATTATTTCTACCTATCAATTATTCCCAATTAATCCAAGCTAAATCCAAGTCCAATCCCACTAAATTCCCACTTTTTTTTATTTTTATTTTATTTTTTGTTTCTTTTCTGTCAAGCCCACACCTAGGCCCAAGCCCACTATCATTTTATTTTTTTTTTCCTTTTACTGGGCTAGGTTGGCCGGCCCAGTCTGTTATATTTTTTTTCTAAATTTTTTTTCTGGCCCAAGTTAAATTCAAGCCTACTATATTCTTTTTTTATTTTCTTCTGGACTGGGCTAGACCCAGTTCCCCATTTTTTTCTCTTTTCTTTTTCTTTTTCTTTTCTTCTGGGCTGGGCCAGGCCCAGTCTTTTGATTTTTCTTCTTTTTTTCTTTTCCTCCCTACTCTCGGCCCAACCCATCCCTCCCTTTTTTTTCTCTCTCTCTTTTTCTTTTCTCTTCTCTTCCTCTTCCTCTTCCTCTTCTTCTTCCTCTTCCTCTTCCTCTTCCTCTTCTTTTCTCTTCATTTCCTTTTTCTTTTATTTTTATTTTTATTTTTTTACCTATTTGCAAAATTTATTGTAATGAATGCAATTATAAATGAGAGTATTTTCATACCTAAAATAAATTTTCTACTCTAAACCGAAACTTAATTTAACAAAATGGCCAATATTTAATTACTTCTACAACAATAAAATCAAAGAAAAATTATATAATTAAAAGAAAAATAATGAATAGAAGAAGGAAAGTGTGTTATTTATATCGGATTTTATTTAATCTCCTTCAATTTGTCGAACCTCGTTTCTTCCCTTTCTCCTTCTCCTTCTTCTTCTCTTTTTTATTTTTATTTTATTTTCTTTTTTTTCTTTGACTCTGTTGGTGAGTGAGAAAAGGAATAGAAAGTGAGGGAGAGAGTGAGGCAGAGACTGATAAGAGAGAGGGTGTGGGATTTTTAAGTTTTACATAATATTAAATCGTTTAATTTCTTAAATTTTTTGCAGGGTGACACTTAATTTTTATCCTATGCCACCCTTATTCTCTACTCAACAGCACACCACTGACTCCCGCTCCTCTTGACAACACACAATGACATGGGAGGAGATTGGATTAAAAAAATTTATTTATTTAATAATTTTGGTTCCATGTAACGTTCTTCTAATCCTACCAAATTAATGTAGGTCATAGTGCCCAACAAGAGGAACACTACAAAATTATCCGTTTGTTATTTCGATATCCGGAATAAATGAACCGAAATTTTGAAAGAATTAGAAGGATGATTTTAATATTATTAAATTAATAATTTTGGGAGTATTTTTCGGTCTCGTATGAAAAATCTCCAAAAATCCTAAATATTACAAAATTAATAATCGCGAAGACCGAATGTAATTTGAATTTGTGGATTTAAAGTTACGTTCACCGAAGGTTATTTTAGTGTCCAAAATTGATTTCGGTGGACTTATTCAGTACGACTAGTCTCAAGAGAGCAATACAGGTAGCTTGAATTTTGGGGTATTACACTATAGTGCTAGTGCTCTGGTAATGTCACTTGTCTCCCTTCATCATGGACAATCTCCAATCTGATGATCTGCCGAACTACAAACCAAACACAAGTTGCGGGCTCGTCTATAATCTTTTTGAACATATCGCGGTCGGAAACAGTAATTGCAAACTACATTGTAATTCTGTTGTGTGACCTGACGCTTCTGTGGTGGCGCTAGAGTACTCTTACTAGAACTCCTAGTCATCTGATCCATACTCCTCTACTGGGACCCTGTATAAATTATTCTCTTTCTATCCGCTATCTGCTCTTGCACTCTAGCAACATTTAAAATCTGAGCATAAGTTTCAAATTGTAGGTGGCTATGCGCTCTTGAATCTCAAAATTCAACCCATTCTGGAGCCTTCATGCCGTATCTGCTTCTTGAACTACCAACAGTGAGGCAAACCTGCTCAGTCTGACAAATTCTTCTGCATAATCATCTAGTAGTCGGTTTCCTTACCTCAAATAGATAAACTTTTGCCCCAAGTCCCATTATATTATCTAGGGAAAAAAGCTCATATAGAAGCTCTCTTTAAAGGCCTCTCATATTATTGGTTTCGCCAACCGATTCTCCTTGTTCAACCACCATGTGGGAGTAATGTCCATAAATTGAATGTTGATCACCTCCACACAGTCTCCATCTGATACTCGTATTGCACCCAACAGGTTTTTAGTGTCCACTAGCCACTACTCTGCCTTCATAGGTCCCTTGGTTTCATAAAATGGTGACGAGTTCAACTTCCTAAATTCCGACACACTACCCATTTTGTCTCCCAGCAACTAAGTTCTCTCACAGCATCTCAGTTTGTTATTATTGGTTCTCAATAAGTCTCTTCAGCAACTCCATCATGTTGAGTTCCTTAGCTTGGGGAGTGGTACTAGAGGAAGTGATGTGATGGTTGGCTATTTCTCTGAAAGACAAAAGGATTTGGATTATATTAATTCCTTGCAATTGAAATTAATTCACTAAACCACTTTGTATTGCAACTATAATTTTAGGGTTTCGGCCAGTCACCAGTGAATCTGATTCACACCGAATCAGTGAATCACTGATTCGGTGTGAATCAGTGAACCTGATTCATTGGCTGAAACTTCACCCAATCAATTTGTGTAAATAACAAAATTCTCTCAAATTTTAAACACTCAAAGTCTCAAACACACACATTACAGTCAAAAAAATATATTTATAAAAAAAAAATTTGAAGCTACGCAAGAGGAGGAGATTGACTTACCAGTAACTTGGTGTGGACTCGTCGTCGCTGCTGGAAGCTAAGCATGAGGAGGAGAGAGAAGTCAAGAGGTCAGCGAAGCTCCTTTAGGGTGAATCAGACTCGCCGAACTTCCTTTAGGACGAATTAGGTAGATCGATCGAAGGATAGAAGTAGAGAACTGGTGGAGAGGAATTTTAGGATTTTTTTAGGTGGATTTAGGGTTTTTTGGGAGGGGCAAAATGGTATGGGGTCGATCAGTCGAGTAGAAGAAGAGAAAATTTGCGAAAATTTTAGGGTTCACGAATTTGGGGAGAATGATAGAAGCAAGTTTTATTTTTTCCTATAGGGTCGGATCTAACGGGTTAACGGGTTTCAACCGTAATCCAAACCCATTAACAAAAAAAGCAATAAATACTCATACCGGCCGGCATTTAACATACCGGATGCCGGCTGATATATCATCACGTGACTGATATATCGGTCCATACCAGTCGAAAACGAGGTGCAATAAAATTTTGGACATAGCGTCTCGTTTCTATAGAAAAACCAATATACTGGCCGGTATACTGGTATACCGACCGGTATTTAAAATACTGTCTGGCTCTGATACCAACTGCAACGCCCCACATCCCAAGTGATGGGAAGCATTCGGCGTTGTATTGTAAATGAATATGACAAACCTAAAATACATGAATACATATGTACAACTGTAACAAATACATACACATATGCAATAAGATAGCAATATGGAATTAAAACAATAAATTATTCCAAAAAATAATGATCAATACAAATTTATTGGAGGGCCCAAACAATCCTTTTTACATTATCAAAAACTCTATGTTAAAGAAAAAAAAAAGGCGGATGAATAATAAAGTTTCTAAAAAGAAATCAAATACTAAAAGAATCTCTCTTGTATCCCTCCTGCAATAAACCCACTTATTGAGAATCTGCTAACTCTTTGAAATATTGCTCCAGCTGTTATGGGTCCTCCTTCTTAGTAACCTGCAAATTGTCTGGTCATGCCAAATCAGAGTTGTTAGAACGACCTAGTAAGCGCTACAAAAGCAGAGACATTAATACACAAGCATGGTATGTGTGATATATATACACACACACGCATAATGCAAGAAATATTAGTAAAATATGAAATAATTGCAACATCATGAAAAATACATTTTGTAAATGAATCGTGAATTTTGTTACACTTGTCTTGGAGATGATAATGTGAATGAGTAGCATATGCATGCTGTGAATGTCATTATAGCCAATTTAGAGAAAAAATATAAATAAGCATGAAATAAAACATGATGTGCAATACTATGTCCATTAGGAGTTAATTTGGAACTGTCAGAAATAGTGTGCCGCATATTTACTAGTATCCAATTCATAAATGGAATAACGGTCATGATTCCTGGTACTGTCCCAGGATGTATCACTAGATACTAATGAAACATGAACACTGATGAGTCTAAACTTCAAGAACGTAGCCCTATATAATGATTGTGATCTAGTAATCACCCAGAATCTCTATAGTCAGGTTTCTAAGTTTAGTTGTACAACTTCAAGAATGTAAACCTTCTAAAATATATGTACAGCTCTTTCTTTGAGTTACTCCCACAACCCATAAATTCATTTTATGTTTTTATTTATTAGGATAATATGATAAAGTATAAAATTTGGTGTGTTAAGGTCTTTCAATTTGTATGTTTGCTTTAGCTTGTATTAGAGGTTGTTAGCAAAACAAACAGTGAGTTAGTGATGATTTGCTTACCCTTTTATTTTTTTTCCAAAGCACAATATTTGGGCAAGTTATAACAAGTAAAAAGGCTGCGTACTCAAGGTGATGGGTGTTGGAATTTTAGCAAGCCCAATTTCAGCGGCTTTTGCATTCTAAGTTGTAGTAAGAATCAACAAGTCCTCTTATAACGGATATCATGTTAGAATTGCCTTTGGAATAGTTTTTTTACTAAGTCGTAATTGACATGGTTATTGGGACCAATCGCTGTTATGATTTCTGTAGAGAATTAAAATACAGAATCTTGAAATTGTACGAAAAAGAGAGCATAGAGAGAACACAATAGGTTAAACATTAAAAGTTTGGTTTGATTAATCCAAAAGGTTTGGTTTGATATTGGGGTAGCATGTACGTTTATTTAAGATTTTTAGGCACAACACAAGAGCCAAAGTTGGCGGCATATCTAATAGTTATGAAACTTGGTCGACATCTTTATAGGCATAGGAAAAGAAATAGAAACTTCTAAATGAAAAAAAAAGAAAAAAAATACATATGTACAACTGCCACAAATGTACACTTATTGTAACTTCTTATACAGTGAGAGTGTAACGCCCCGCATCCTAAAATACGGGTAGTGTTCGGCGACGTATCATAAATGAATACGCCAAGTCTAAAACACATAAATACATATGTACAACTGCCACAAATACATACACATATACCAGAAGATAACAACATCGATTTAAAAATGATGGGTTTCTTCCATAAATAAAGATCAATACGAGTTTATAGGAGGGCCAAACAATCTTTATTACATCATCGAAAAGTTTAAGTAAACGAAAGAAAAGTAAATGATAAAGTTTCTTAAAAAAATTGAAAACAAACAAGAAGAGTCTCTATCGTGTCCCTCCTACAGCAAATGCACTTATTGAGAATCTACTAACTCCTTAAAATATGATTCCAACTGTGGTGGGTCGTACTCTTCGTTAACCTGCAAATCAGTATCTGGGCATGTCAAACCAAGGTCATTAGAACGACCTTGCAAGTGCTAAAAAAAAAATGGATAATAACATACAGGCACGCTATGCGTGGTCTATATATGTACACATATACATGAAATAAGTGATATAGAAAATATATGACATGATAATAAAAAAAATGTCTAATAAATTGATTTATGAATTTAATATACTTGTTTTGAATATAATAGTGGTCAACACGTAGATCTGCATGTTCTGAATGATATGATAGCAAATATAGGAAAGATGAGATAAATATGCATATGAGACTTCTTATGTCTTATTGATTTCTAATACGAATTAGTTTGGAACTATTAGGAGGAAAGACCACATATTTTAAGAGGGTCCCGTACATGTCCGGGACCATGACCCTAAAACTCTTGGTACTGCTCCAGGACGTACCGCTAGGTACTCAAGAATGATGGACGAGCATATGCTCTGGGCCCGAAGCCCTATAATATGACATGACGGTGATCCAGTAATCACCCTGAATCTTCATGGTAGGTCCTTAAAGTTCGGCTGCGCAACCTAAAAATGTATACCTCTCAAAATATGTATTCAAGTTCCTCAATTTAGTTCCCCCATACCCCATTTTTTGTTTTGTAATTTTATTCATTAGGACGATATCATAAACTATAAAATTTGGTATGTTAAGGTCATTCAATCTGTATATTTGCTTTAGCTTGTATTAAAGGTTGTTAGCAAAATGAATAGTGAGTTGGTGTTGATTAAACTATAAAATTTGGTATGTTAAGGTCATTCAATTTGTATATTTGCTTTAGCTTGTATTAAAGGTTGTTAACAAAATGAACAGTGAGTTGGTGATGATTTGCTGATGCCCATTTTTTTTTTCCAAAGTACAATGTGTGAGCAAATTATAACAAGTAAAAAGCTGTGTACTCAAGGTGATAGGTGTTGGAATTTTAGCAAGCCCAATTCCAGTGGCTTTTGTGCTAGGGGCTCAATGACATTGTACCGTTAAGGTAGCATTTTAGTGATAGTTAGTCCCTTCATGGGTATTTATATTTATTTATTTTTAAATGGTTAGTTTCAGAAAGTTGTAAGTTGATAGACTAGAAGGCCATTTATGAATAAAAATGGATTCACTAAAATTACAGACAGATTTGATTAAATTTCTTTACACCTCAATAGGACCTCCAGTAAAAATTGCTAAAATTGACATAAAAAAAAAAGAATGAAATTGATATATTAAAACTATAGACAGATTTGGTTAAATCTCATAGGCATACAAACTATATATAAACCTCAAGTAGTGTTAGATCTATAGCACAAGTCAAAACAAACTTGCATTTATAAAAATAATGTTAAATTGTTGATTAAGAAATGATATAGAAAATTCTTAAAATAATAGTAAATTACTTGCATCAACACATATATTTCAAAAAAATGTTTAAGTTCTTGATTAAAAAAAAATATAGGAGAATCATAAAATAATAACAAAGCACTTGCCTCAAATAAAAGCTCCACTTGAAAATTGGCTGCTAATGATTTGGATCAAGTTATGTTTTTTTTTTTTTCCTTTTTCTTTCCTCTCTCTCTCTCTCTCTCTCTTCTTCTCTTCTTTTTTTTTTTTTTTTTTGCTATTTTCTTTTGTTCTCTTCTACTCGGTGTGGAAGAGAAAAAGATGCTTTTTTTTAATTTCCTGTATCTTTTTTTTGAATAATAAATATTTACAAATTTAGGTTTGTTTAAGATAAGTTTAAATATATGATAGATCTTCCTAATCAATCTAGATTCAGCCAAATCTGTTATAATCAAACTAACCAGTATTTTGGATAAACTCAAATCATATGATAGATAAAAGATAATATTGGTTAATTAGTAATTATAAATAATCACTTCAATATTTATGATAATGCATCAAAAAAAAATAAACACAAAAATATTGTATAGAAAAACGGGATGTTATAATCTACCCCCTTAGAAGAAAATTTCTTCCTCGAAATTTAATTTAAGGCAGACCATATATATTGACATTAACAAGAAATGATATGATATAGAAAAGAGCTCACAAGTTTAGTTGTGCACTCTTATTTAAAAGAAAAAATGCTGAGAGCAAAACACAATGTCTCTATATTTAGTGAGAAGTTAAATAGACAATTGAATAAAACAAATAAGGGAGTACGAAATCAAATAGAATATAATTTAGTATAATTTAAACCAAAATAGTACCTATTACGCATTACTGTTCGCAATGGCTGGCTTTGCTATCAGTGCAAGTGCATGCCCATGTCTCTAGTTCTCTCCTGCATGTGCCATTTGGAAAGCCTGCTGCTGAGTTGCAAGTGGAGGACCCTTCTGAGTAGGCTCCAAAGGTCTCTGTTGTGGTGGTGCCAGGAGTCTGCGTTGTTGTGGAGGTGCTGAAAGTCTTGCCAACTGGGATTGTGATGCTGGCATCTAAGACATGTTTCTTGCCTCACTTCAGAAAGGACATGATCCAATCTGATGTTCTGCTGATCCACAAATTAAACATAGATTGTGTGCTCGCCTACACTCCTTCTGAATATGTCCTGGTTTTGAACAATAACCACACACCACTAGTCGATTTTGTTCAGTGAATTGACGTTTCTCTGGTAGTTGGGCATCATTATTAGCCAAATCTCCTGCTACCTGTGTAATATTCCGCTTCTGGGATCCAAGTTGATCCTTTTTCCTCTTGGTTGCTATTTGTTCTTGAATTCTGGTAGCATTTAAAACCTGAGCATACGTTTCGAACTGTGGGGTAGCTATGCGTTCCTGAATCTCAAAATCCAGTCCATTCTGGAATCTTCGTGCCCTATCTACTTCTTGAACTACCAACAATGGGGAAAATCTGCTCAATCGAACAAATTCTGCTGCGTAATCATCTACTGTCTGATTTCCTTGCCTCAAGTGGATGAACTTCTGCACCAGTTCTCATTGTGCCATCAGCGGGAAGAACCTTGTATAAAAGCTCTCCTTAAAGGCCTCCCATTTTGTCGGTTTTGCCAACCAATTCTTCTCGGCCAACCACCATGTGCGAGCAATATCCATGAATTGTATTTTGATCACCTCTACACGGTCTTCATCCACTACTCGTGCTGCACCCAATACGTTGTCAGTATCCACCAACCATTGTTCTGCCTTTATATGTTTCTCAGTTCCATAAAACTGTGACGGGTTCAACTTTCTAAAGTCCGAAACACTGCCCGTCTTCTGTTTTTTCAGCCACCAACTCCTGTTGCAACATCTCAGTCTGTTGCTGTTGGTTCTCAATAAGCCCCCTAAGCAATTCTAACATGTTGGGATCTTCTGCTTGGAGAGTGGTACTTGAGGAAGTGATGCGACGATGAGACATTTCTCTAAAAGATGAAGGATTTGGATTAGATATGGAAACAAAGGATAAAATGAATGATAGGATATAAGGAATCAAAGAAATAGGACAAGTACAAGAATCAAAGGCAATTACAATTTATGCATATACATATGTGGCAGTAATTCTAATTTGAGATTTCTAACCAGAAGCTATTGTCGAACTTAGGCTCTGATACCAACTGTAATGCCCCACATCCCAAGATACGGGTAGCGTTCGGCGACGTATCATAAATGAATACGCCAAGCCTAAAACACATAAATACATATGCACAACTGCAACAAACACATACACATATACCAGAAGATAACAACATGAATTTAAAAACAATGGATTTCTTCCATAAATAAAGATCAATAAGAGTTTATAGGAGGGCGAAACAATCTTTATTACATCATCGAAAAGTTTAAGTAAACGAAAAAAAAGTGAATGATAAAGTTTCTTAAAAAAATTGAAAACAAACTAGAAGAGTTTCTATCGTATCGCTCCTACAGCAAATGCACTTATTGAGAATCTGCTAACGCCTTAAAATATGATTTCAACTGTGGTGGGTCTTACTCTTCGTTAACCTACAAATCAGTATCTGGGCGTGCCAAACCAAGGTCGTTAGAACGACCTTGCGAGTGCTAAAAAAAATGGATAATAACACACAGGCACGCTATGCGTAGTCTATATATGTACACATATACATGAAATAAGTGATATAGAAAATATATGACATGATAATAAAAAAAATGTCTAATAAATTGATTTATGAATTTAATATACTAGTTTTGAATATAATAGTGGTCAACACGTAGTATCTGCATGTTCTGAATGATATGATAGCAAATATAGGAAAGATGAGATAAATATGCATATGAGACTTCTTATGTCTTATTGATGTCTAATACAAATTAGTTTGGAACTATTAGGAGGAAAGACCAAATATTTTAAGAGGGTCCCGTATATGTCCGGGACCACGACCCCATGACTCCTGGTACTGCTCCAGGACGTACCGCTAGGTACTCAAGAATGATGGATGAGCATATGCTCCGAGCCCGAAGCCCTATAATATGACATGACGGTGATCCAGTAATCACCCGGAACATCCATGGTAGGTCGCTAAAGTTCGGCTGCGCAACCTAAAAATGTATACCTCGCAAAATATGTATTCAAGTTCATCCATTTAGTTCCCCCATACCCCATTATTTTGTTTTATAATTTTATTCATTAGGACGATATCATAAACTATAAAATTTGGTATGTTAAGGTCATTCAATCTGTATATTTGCTTTAGCTTGTATTAAAGGTTGTTAGCAAAATGAACAGTGAGTTGGTGTTGATTAAACTATAAAATTTGGTATGTTAAGTTCATTCAATTTGTATATTTGCTTTAGCTTGTATTAAAGGTTGTTAGCAAAATGAACAGTGAGTTGGTGATGATTTGCAGACGCCCTTTTTTTTTTTTCCAAAGTACAATGTGTTAGCAAATTATAACAAGTAAAAAGCTGTGTACTCAAGGTGATAGGTGTTGGAATTTTAGCAAGCCCAATTCCAGTGGCTTTTGTGCTAGGGGCTCAATGACAGTGTACCGTTAAGGTAGCATTTTAGTGATAGTTAGTCCCTTCATGGGTATTTATATTTATTTTTTTTTAAATGGTTAGTTTCAGAAAGTTGTAAGTAGATAGACTAGAAGGCTATTTATGAATAAAAATAGATTCGCTAAAATTACAGACAGATTTGATTAAATTTCTTTACACCTCAATAGGACCTCCAGTAAAAATTGCTAAAATTGACATAAAAAAAAGAATGAAAATTATAGATTAAAACTATAGACAGATTTGGCTAAATCTCATAGACATACAAACTATATATAAATCTCAAGTAGTGTTAGATCTATAGCACAAGTCAAAACAAAGTTGCATTTATAAAAATAATGTTAAGTTATTGATTAAGAAATGATATAGAAAATTCTTAAAATAATAGTAAATTACTTGCATCAACACATATATTTCAAAAAAATGTTTAAGTTCTTGATTAAAAAAAAATATAGGAGAATCATAAAATAATAACAAAGCACTTGCCTCAAATAAAAGCTCCACTTGAAAATTGGCTGCTAATGATTTGGATCAGGTTATGTTTTTTTTTTTTCCTTTTTCTTTCCTCTCTCTCTCTCTCTCTCTCTCTCTCTCTCTCTCTCTCTCTTCTTCTCTTCTTTTTTTTTTTTTGCTATTTTTCTTTTGTTCTCTTCTACCCGGTGCGGAAGAGAAAAAGATGCATTTTTTTTAGTTCCCGTATCTCTTTTTTTTAATAATAAATATTTACAAATTTAGGTTTGTTTAAGATAAGTTTAAATATATGATAGATCTTCCTAATCAATCTAGATTCAGCCAAATCTGTTATAATCAAACTAACCAGTGTTTTGGATAAACTCAAATCATATGATAGATAAAAAATAATATTGGTTAATTAGTAACTATAAATAATCACTTTAATATTTATGATAATGCATCAAAAAAAAATAAACACAAAAATATTGTATAGGAAAACAGGATGTTACAATCTACCCACCTTAAAAGAAAATTTCGTCATCGAAATTTAATTTAAGGCAGAACATATATATTGACATGAACAAGAAATGATATGATATAGAAAAGAGCCCACAAGTTTAGTTGTGCACTCTTATTTAAAAGAAAAAACACTGAGAGGGTTAGTCAACTCTCACAAAACATAAGGTCTCTATATTTAGTGAGAAGTTAAATAAACAATTGAATAAAACAAATAAGGGAGTACGAAATCAAATAGAATATAATTTAGTATAATTTAAACAAAAATAGTACCTATTATCGCATTACTGTTCGCACTGGCTTACTTTGCTGTCAGTGCAAGTGCATGCCCATGTCTCTAGTTCTCTCCTGCATGTGCCATTTGGAAAGCCTGCTGCTGAGTTGCAAGTGGAGGACCCTTCTGAGTAGGCTCCAAAGGTCTCTGTTGTGGTGGTGCCAGGAGTCTGCGTTGTTGTGGAGGTGCTGAAAGTCTTGCCCACTAGGATTGTGATGCTGGCATCTGAGACATGTTTCTTGCCTCACTTTGGAAAGGACATGATCCAATCTGATGTTCTGCTGATCCACAAATTAAACACAGATTGTGTACTCGCCTACACTCCTTCTGAATATGTCCTGGTTTTGAACAATAACTACACACCACTAGTCGATTTTGTTGAGTGAATTGACATTTCTCTGGTAGTTGGGCATCATTATTAGCCAAATCTCCTGCTACCTATGTAATATTCCGCTTCTGGGATCCAAGTTGAGCCTTTTTCCTCCTGGTTGTTATTTGTTCTTGAATTCTGGTAGCATTTAAAACCTGAGCATACGTTTCGAACTTGGGGTAGCTATGCGTTCCTGAATCTCAAAATCCAGTCCATTCTGGAATCTTCGTGCCCTATCTACTTCTTGAACTACCAACAATGGGGCAAATCTGCTCAATCGAACAAATTCTGCTGCGTAATCATCTACTGTCTGATTTCCTTGCCTCAAGTGGATGAACTTCTGCACCAGTTCTCATTGTGCCATCGGCGGGAAGAACCTATAAAAGCTCTCCTTAAAGGCCTCCCTTTTTATCGGTTTTGCCAACCGATTCTCCTCGACCAACCACCATGTGCGAGCAATATCCATAAATTGTACTTTGATCACCTCTACATGGTCTTCATCCACTACTCGTGCTGCACCCAACAGGTTGTCAGTATCCACCAACCATTGTTCTGCCTTTATAGGTTCCTCATTTCCATAAAAATGTGACGGATTCAACTTTCTAAACTCCGAGACACTGCCCGTCTTCTATTTTTTTAGCCACCAACTCCTGTCGCAACATCTCAGTCTGTTGCTGTTGGTTCTCAATAAGCCCCCTAAGCAATTCCAACATGTTGGGATCTTTTGCTTGGAGAGTGGTACTTGAGGAAGTGATGCGACGATTAGTCATTTCACTAAAAGATGAAGGATTTGGATTAGATATGGAAACAAAGGATAAAATGAATGATAGGATATAAGGAATCAAAGAAATAGGACAAGTACAAGAGTCAAAGGCAATTGCAATTTATTCATATACATATGTGGCAGTAATTCTAGTTTAAGATTTCTAACCAAAAGCTATTTTCGAACCTAGGCTCTGATACCAACTGTAACGCCCCACATCCCAAGATACGGGTAGCGTTCGGCGACGTATCATAAATAAATACGCCAAGCCTAAAATACATAAATACATATGTACAACTGTCACAAATACATACACATATACCAGAAGATAACAACATAGATTTAAAAATAATGGGTTTCTTCCATAAATAAAGATCAATACGAGTTTATAGGAGGGCCAAACAATCTTTATTACATCATCGAAAAGTTTAAGTAAACGAAAGAAAAGTGAATGATAAAGTTTCTTTAAAAAATTGAAAACAAAATAGAAGAGTCTCTATCGTGTCCCTCCTACAGTAAATGCACTTATTGAGAATCTGCTAACGCCTTAAAATATGATTCCAACTGTGGTGGGTCTTACTCTTCGTTAACCTGCAAATCAGTATCTGGGCGTGTCAAACCAGAGTCGTTAGAACGACCTTGCAAGTGCTAAAAAAAATGGATAATAACACACAAGCATGCTATGCGTGGTCTATATATGTACACATATACATGAAATAAGTGATATAGAAAATATATGACATGATAATAAAAAAATATCTAATAAATTGATTTATGAATTTAATATACTTGTTTTGAATATAATAGTGGTCAACACGTAGTATCTGTATGTTCTGAATGATATGATAGCAAATATAGGAAAGATGAGATAAATATGCATATATGACTTCTTATATCTTATTGATGTCTAATACGAATTAGTTTGGAACTATTAGGAGGAAAAACCACATATTTTAAGAGGGTCCCATACATGTCCGGGATCACGACCCCATGACTCCTGGTACTGCTCCAGGACGTACTGCTAGGTACTCAAGAATGATGGACGAGCATATGCTCCGGGCCCGAAGCCCTATAATATGACATGCCGGTGATCCAGTAATCACCCGGAACCTCCGTGGTAAGTCCCTAAAGTTCGGTTGCGCAACCTAAAAATATATACCTCTCAAAATATGTATTCAAGTTCCTCCATTTAGTTCCCCCATACCCCATTATTTTGTTTTATAATTTTATTCATTAGGACGATATCATAAACTATAAAATTTGGTATGTTAAGGTCATCTGTATATTTGCTTTAGCTTGTATCAAAGGTTGTTAGCAAAATGAACAGTGAGTTGGTGTTGATTAAACTATAAAATTTGGTTTGTTAAGTTCATTAAATTTGTATATTTGCTTTACCTTGTATTAAAGGTTGTTAGCAAAATGAACAATGAGTTGGTGATGATTTCCTGACGCCCTTTTTTTTTTTTTTTCCAAAGTACAATGTGTGAGCAAATTATAATAAGTAAAAAGCTGTGTACTCAAGGTGATAGGCGTTGGAATTTTAGCAAGCCCAATTCCAGTGGCTTTTGTGCTAGGGGCTCAATGACAGTGTACTGTTAAGGTAGCATTTTAGTGATAGTTAGTCCCTTCATGGGTATTTATATTTATTTATTTTTAAATGGTTAGTTTCAGAAAGTTGTAAATAGATAGACTAGAAGGCCATTTATGAATAAAAGTGGATTCGCTAAAATTACAGACAGATTTGATTAAATTTCTTTACACCTCAATAGGACCTCCAGTAAAAATTGCTAAAATTGACATAAAAAAACGAATGAAATTGATACATTAAAACTATAAACAGATTTGGCTAAATCTCATAGACATACAAACTATATATAAACCTCAAGTAGTGTTAGATCTATAGCACAAGTCAAAACAAACTTGCATTTATAAAAATAATGTTAAGTTGTTGATTAAGAAATGATATAGAAAATTCTTAAAATAATAGTAAATTACTTGCATCAACACATATATTTCAAAAAAATGTTTAAGTTCTTGATTAAAAAAATATATAGGAGAATCATAAAATAATAACAAAGCACTTGCCTCAAATAAAAGCTCCACTTGAAAATTGGCTGCTAAGGATTTGGACCAGGTTATGTTTTTTTTTTTTTTCCTTTTTCTTTCCTCTCTCTCTCTCTCTCTCTCTCTCTCTCTCTCTCTCTTCTTCTCTTCTTTTTTTTCTTTTTATTTTTTTGCTATTTTTCGTTTGTTCTCTTCTACCCGGTGCGGAAGAGAAAAAGACGCGTTTTTTTTTTTAGTTCCCGTGTCTTTTTTTTTAATAATAAATATTTACAAATTTAGGTTTGTTTAAGATAAGTTAAATATATGATAGATCTTCCTAATCAATCTAGATTCAGCCAAATCTGTTATAATCCAACTAACCAGTGTTTTGGATAAACTCAAATTATATGATAGATAAAAGATAATATTGGTTAATTAGTAATTATTAATAATCACTTTAATATTTATGATAATGCATTAAAAAAAATAAACACAAAAATATTGTATAGGAAAACGGGATGTTACAGAGGGTCTGAACTGAGTTCTCAATCCTGGGTTTAAAGTTCAACAACGATGTGTACACAGGATCTGAACAAAGGAGAATACTAAGCAAAAAAAAAAAAAAAAAAAATTGTTGGAGGCAAAAGAAAAAAAAGTTAAAAACAAAAACTAGTATTGGAGAACACATATAAAAAGAAAGAAGTGACTGCATGGGTTCATATACCAGTAGAAAACAACAGAAGAATAAATTAAATTGTATACAGTTAAACATACCATGTCCTTTTAAACATCTTAAAAATAAGACACAAAAACAATCTTGAATATATATTAAAGAATTTTTTTTAAAGGGTGTGTAAACCAAAACTCTGAACAGAAATAAACAAAATGCGAGTTATTAAATAAAATAATTGATTTCTTAAATAATCAACATGGCTAGAACATTGTATAGTTGTTGGTTAATATTAATATACAAGTCCTTAAATATTGAGAACTAAATAGAATTTACAGCATACTAAAATACAGTGTGATTAGAAACTAAATAAAACCAATATAAAAGTTGGGCTAGAGGTGCCTTTATTTAGATGAACTACAACATGTATCAAAGGAAAAGAACAGGAAGGAGGATAAATGAGCACTTGCCTTATATACTTCACTCGATTCGAATCGGAATGCCTTTTTTTTTTTTTTTTTTTTTTTCTGGTTTACAGTATTCTCTTTTTTTTTTTTCTTTTTTTTTTCTGCTGTATTTTTTTAATGTGAGAAAAGATTTGGGATAAGGAAAATAAGTTGTTAGGTAGGTAGGATTAAAATTAGCATTATCTTTTAGATTTTCTTTTAGATATATTTATTAATTAAAATTTGTTGGTTAAGTTTATGATAAAATATAATTAGTGATTAAGATTTGGCATTATCTTTTAGAATTCTTTTTTTTTTAAATTAAGATTGAATTATCTTTTATTTATTTATTTATTTATTATTATTATTATTATTATTATTATTATTATTTTGGTTTAGTGGGATTTGGGATGTTACAATAATAATGTACAAAACTTTTGGCTCTGGGCCCGTCCTAAATTTTGTCTAGTGAACAACAGCAGCCCATAGTATGTTGATCCTGTTAGAAAATTAAAGAAGAAATTATTTTCAAACGAGGATTTAATTTTCTTCAAAAAAACTGTTAGTGGGTAATTTTAAAGAAGCTATTAATCCTCAAGGTCTACTCCGATATAAGGAAGAGTTTGGGAGTATCTTATGGTGATGAAAGAAATCTTAAGTGGGCAAATGGAAATGAAATTGAGAAATAAAATTTCCCTTTCTAAGAGGAATCCATAGCTTTTTTCCTTGTTTGGTAAAATTGCAAATTGCAACAATCTACTGCATTTGCTGCGGCATGTCATTTACGTCAAAATTGCAACGCTTGTTGTAGTTTTGCAGCATTTGCTACAGTTTTACACCAAATTAAACAAGGGAAAGGCCATGCGAGTCCCGCTTGGAAATTGAATTCCATTTCCACGTTCTCACTCGTCCAACCAAGAAGTCATTTAGTAGAACACCATTGCCAAATGAGGACTATAGACTCCAATATAACATTGCTCAACAACATAGTTCCCTCGTTTCCTAGGGCGAGTTCGTACGTGTTCGAATCTTCTTAACGGGGAGGAGATTTTTAATTTAAATTAACATATATATAATACTCGAGATATAACGTATGAAGGTTGTCATGGCTAGTTCCTTGAGGTAGACTCGAACATACATATATATGCTACGTATGTAAGGACTAACAATTTGTGTCGGTTTCTGATTTAGTTCAATTCAACGTAATTAAGGTGTATACTCGTCATCATGTGAGAATATGTGATGTCAAAGAGGGAAAAAAAAAAATAGTGCAAGATAATATTGCTATATATGATGATTTTTACTTATCATTTTGGAGGATTTCTTAAAAAATAATTGACACCGAGATTTCCGAAGTATCCATATCTTTTTGTATCACTTTCCAGCTATGTTTACTTTAGTCGTTCCTTTATGCTTTTAACTTGTGCTATGTTGGTAAACTCCACTCGTCGAGCTGGTATATCAATAAGTCTATTTTTCAATCTTATATAAGTTATTGTGCATCTCACTCAATAAAATAAAAAACCAACTTAACCCCTTCACCTATTAATTCATCTTTTAACTTGCATTTTATATATGCTCATCAAATTGTCTGCGTCGTAATTTTAAAAAATAAAAATAAAAAGCAACTAACTAAGACCCTTATATCATTAAAATCCTTACAAAGAAACCTAATATGAACACGGTACCTTCATCTGATCAATGATCATGATTCTCAACTGGACATGATTATAATAATCTCAATTATAAAGAGGACCACTCTAGATTCTCACAGTCCCTTATAATCAATTAATGACATTCCCTAAATTCAATTAAAATTCTAAAAGACATTCAAGAATGCAAATCTCCTGACTTTGCAACCAAAAGGCGTACGAGCTTGAAACTTCGACATTACGCATCAGTCTCTCTGCATCTTTAAACAACTTTATAATAAAAAAGTGAGATGTTACAGGTCATCATTTCATATGATTTTCTCTCTCTCTCTCTCTCTCTCTCTCTCTCTCTCTCTCTCGATCGATAGAATCACGTCATAGTTCAGTATATTGACACTCATCTTTTTGCTTTGGATGTTTAATTCCCATTCTCTCTCTCTCTCTCTCACTTTGCTCTTGCTTTCACCTCTGGGGAGGCAACAAGTGAGTAAACAAAAAACAAAAAGAAGAAAGGAAAGAGATTAATAAAGAACGGGGGCATTGGAATCCGTGTGCTGCTGGGGCACCAATTGCGAGGCATTCATTCATTCGTTCCTTTTACAATGCTTCTCACTGAAGCCACTGTGAGTTTGGTTGACGTGTTTTTAGTTTCGTGCATGCATTGAGAACAAACCAGGGCTGTGTAGTTGGTAGCATGTTGCTGCACGAAGGGCTAGCTAGTAATGAGTTACTGCACGTTTACTAGTTTGGTGATTAGTTTTGTTATGACTGTTTCGTTTCAATTAATATATCACAATTTGGATGAGTACACAAGCGTGGCAATGTTATAATTGGGCTTGAATATTTATATGTACTTGGCTCTATTTTTAGTTTTAACAGAGTAGACATGTTGGAGAAATTTTATGAATGAATTTCTAGGCAACAAATGTGCTCTGGTCAGGTAGAATTTGTCCATGTGATGCTGTTCTAACTATTACAAATAACACAAAATAAAGATCTAGCATACACAATAAATAATCAAAACACAGCATAATTAATGTGGTTCCACCGATCTCCTCGATCTGGTGTATGAGGAGAATTTTTTATTATTAAGAAAAAAAATTCAAATCTCTTAAATCAAACTCTCTCTCTCTCTCTCTCAAAAATTATAAATTTCCTATCTAGAACCTCGAATAACTAAGCCCTGTCTTTAAAGATGAGTCTCTTTGTAAAGAAATATCACTATGTATTTGAAATCCTATATCATGTCTCATAAACGCACACTAGATTTAGATTGAATCTCCTTACAATTCGTACCCGAATAGAACACTTAGAGGTCCCAAGAAATCCAATCTGAAATTAACTCGAAACTATGTTGAAATTGAGTCTGAATGTGAGTCAACCATGAGTTGCATATTGACACATTTTATTGTAGTCATCTAACGATCCTGATGCCTTTCCAGACCCACCTGGGAATCAGTCTCATTTTAATATATTTTTTTTGTATTCTTTCTGTTCCATCCAGTCCCATTGAAGTGAAAGCTTGTAAGTCATCATATTTGAAATGTCAAGGAATCCCTCGATTGCATTATAGGCATTAAATCTCATCTGAAATCATAGATTTTCTCCATTTAAGTTACACCATCAGATTATTTACTCTAAATAGTTCCGAAATGACTAGATGTATGTCTAATTCCACAATCAAATGAGAAAGTCTTATTCAAAATATGCTTAAGTCATAAATTCTATTCCAAAATCTGGACAAATTATCTGGAAATCTATATCCAAACATTATTTAGATTGTTATATAAATTAGTTGTATAGAAATGTAGGCCCTCAGTAACACAAAACGGATTTCTAGGAAAAGAGTTATTCATGTTTCAAATTTGTATTTTTTATCAACAACTTTTCCTCTCTGAAGCCAATCTTGAGTTTTTCAAAAAATCCCAAAATTATTATCCAATATTGAAATAATGTATTATGAAACTTGTAATATTTCATTATGATACTTAATACAATTCCAACATTATCTAACAATTGGAAATAACTCAGTGCTTCGTGACAGTGCACCTTATATGTTATTTTACGTTTTGTTACATTGTATTACATTATGGTTTGTTATTTGCTACTATTTGTTTACTAATTTTCATAATGTTGTTGATTATTTGATTTGATTATTAACTAATTGCTGCAATATTTTTACTTGATTTTTTGTTATTTGCTTGTTCGTGAATAGCTAGTTTGTTAATTTGCTATTACTTGCTTTTTTATTGCTCTAATTTCTTTATGGTTTCTGAAATTTTATGCTCAAGTAAACCGAATTCACAAATTTTGAATAAGAAAAATTGAGCAATACAAAATATAATACAGCATTTGTGATAATTTGAACTAAAATAAATAAATTTGAGATCTTATTTTTTTGTTTAGTAAGGTTGCCAAATTAATATCATATATGATTATAAATGAAAAAAAATTGTGAAACCTGTTACAAACTTAGAATAACTAATATTTGTTTTAGAATACTTTATATTCTTTTTTAGTATATTTAAATTTATTTTGAAATTTAAAAAAATATTATTATTTGTTTTATTATTTATTTTTATTAAATAAATAGAAAAATACATAATCTAAGTCATGTATAGTCGATGCAACTTAATAGAGACAAAACATTACATTACCATTACCATTATTTCTATTTTAAACATTACAATTATTTTCAGCTACTGATCAAGGTTGATTCAATATTTTCTCTGTGCAAGCACATGTCCTAATTCGTTACATCTCATTAATCAAAGATTCAATTTAAATTCAAAGTTTTATCCAAAGGTATAACTTTATCCATAAAAGAAATCAGGGAAATCACCTTCCCCAATCAAAAATTATATCAAAATATCAGAAATGAACAGTTTTAGGCCAGATAAAAGGCGAAAATAGGAGAAAAATTTAGAAGTGGAAAGAAATCTTTTTAGTTAATTTCCTATGAGAGCGATCATTTCTATTTATAGGTAATGGTGAATCAACGATGTTAAAATTATGTTACAGTAAACCAAGATTACTATATGTATATTACAGTAATTTAAAATTGTTATAAGTTTGTCACAGTAAATCAAGTGATTTGACATAGCAGTGTAGATTTCTCTAGCCAACCTTGACTTGGAAGATCATAGGCAGATTCTTTAGGATTTCATGAATCTTAGTCAGATTGTTATTATATATCCCACAATTTAAGGTGGGATCTACACCTACAGAATGTTCCAAAGTTGAGCAACGCAATGGCATGTAGACCTTTAGTAAAGACATTTATTACTTGTGTCATCTTAGAAATTAACATGTTGAAGGCAAACTTTCTTAGCAAGAATCCATTCGAGGATATGATGATCATCAACTTTCACACGTTTTGTATGAGCATGAAAAATTGAGTCCAACGCAAGTGATATGGGAGATTTATTGTTACACCATGTAAGGGGTGTGGTAGTAGGTGGTGTTCAAATATCAATGAGAAGCATTTTGAGTCATGCAAGCTATGTGGTTGTTTGGGTAAGGGAGAGACCTCGGCTTTGATGGAACTTCGTGCAATAATAGCTTGATTCTTGTCACTCCAAGTGATGGGGAATGGACCTAGGTAGATGCAATATCTCCTATTGTAGAGCAACGAGTAGTACGATCTCCCACTCAGTCGATATTTAAGAAGGCTTGGTGAGAGAGCAACCCCTTTTGAAGGAGGAGGTCATGAGTAGTGGTGCCATTTAAATATATAAGATGCATTTTATTGCCACAAAGTGAGACTACTAGGGAGAAAATATATATTGGCATACTCTATTGACGATATAAGAGATGTCTGGCTGAAAATAGTTAAATATGGTGAGACTCCCACTTCTATAAAGAGTGATGTCCTGAAATGCCTTGTCATCCAATGAAGGCTTGTCTTGGGAGTGGTTTGATGTAGGAGTTTGCTTGGTGTTGGGAATATTTGTTTGATGGAGAAGATTTATCATATATTTCATTGATAAAGAAAGAAATGTTGAGGTCCTCTTTGTATTTTGATGCCAAGAAAGTAGGCAAGATTATGAAGGTCTTTGAGTGTAAATATTCCAGTAAGAATGGGGATAAACATTTTAATGCATATGGTGGAATTATTAATAATGAGGATATCATCAACATACTCCAAAAGTATAGTTATTCTCGAGCATTTGTGTTGGATAAAAGGAGAAGTGTCCAACTTGCTTGATAGAAAGCTATGTTAGGGAAGAAAATGGGTTATGTGAGCATACCATTGGCAAGGGGCTTGCTTGAGGCTATAAATGGCTTTCTTGTGCTTGTAACATTGAAAGGAAAGGCAGAATGCACAAAACCCGAAGGCTGTTCCATATATATGTCTTTATGAATGAATTGTAGATTAATTTAAAGTTAGATTTCCTAAATTTCTCTTCTTTTTTTTTCTAACTCATTATAATTATTAATCATATATGAAAAGAATAAGTTATACATCATAATAATAACTATCAATCTTGAAAATTTATACATCAAATTTCTAGATCTAGCTAAATCACAATTAAGTACTTTTCATTTAAACATACGTTATTATTTTATTTAATACATAACCTATCAAAAACTTATTAATCTTAAAATTATTATTTGTTAGATAATGATAAACTTTACTTTAAGCATTAAGCATGAGATAAAATATAATATCTAAAAATAAAGTATTCCATCATCCTAAATTTCCAATAAGATTAGTTAATGATAAGTAAAAAAGAATACTCTCATAGCAAATTACAAAATAAAATTGTCATAAAAAAATGTTGTACAAGAATTGAAATGGATGAGCTTTATATTCAAATTAATAGTATTGAGATAACAATATTCGTTGAATTATAACTTTTGATAAAAAAAATTAAAAGATTAAAAAAGATTTTTAAAGAGAAATAATATACAAACTAGTGCTCTGTGCAAGTGAGAATTCTCTCCCTGTTTATTGATGAAGGAGTTGATTACGTTTGTTACAAAATATCTAGAAATGATGAAAATAAGGATTTGTAATGTTTAACTCGATTTTCCATATTAACTTGATCCTTTGTATCATTGATTTGATTCCTCATGACAACATATATATTGTGATATTTTTCTTGATTGCTTATTAATAATTCAATTCATTATAGTATTTGGTTTAAATAATTCTCTATAATTATTGACTCAATCTTATATTAATGATTGATTTCCACCTTATTTGCCTTGATACTCACTATTTCTTTTGTAACTCTTCACTGGATTGCATATTTGAATTTTCACATATTGTAATAAGACCTTTGGTTTTTAAATTTTAAACTTGCAAATGGGTTTTTTATTTTTATTTAAAGCCTATTTTTTAATTAAAAACATATTTTTCTACAAATTATACTAAAATACTAGAGTACAACTTCTGTTTATAGGGAACATAGATAAATAAAAGCATAAAAAATAATAAAACTATGCATACAAATGTTGTATGCGTATAATAATAAAAATCTGCAGATCATTATTTAATTGATAAAGATTAAGTTTATTAGACAAAATGAATCACTTTATCCATAAGGATATGAAGATTAAAGTCGAGAAGATAGGTAAATTTGTCAATCTAGATAATATATAAGTCGGTTTCAAAATTCAAGTTCTTATTTTGTGTGAATTCATTCAGTGGTTGTGATACCCTGAAGAGAGATAGGTGATAGCAATATACATTTTGAAGATTTGTTTAACTAGGTAACTTTCCTTTCAAGATCGAGAAAATAAGAGGGACTCTACATTTAAAAGATTATTCCATGATCGATGTAAGATCAAGATGGAGATTGTTGGAATTTGGTCTTTGGTTCGAGAAATTCAATGCTATAGTGTTGTTGGAGATCGGATACAATGATTGCAAGAAGTAAAGAATAACAATTATCAACTGAATAGTTAGCTATTGACTTAGTTGTTCAACCATATAAGTAAACAGATCTCTGTCACTAAATTTAATGTTGACTGGTCAATAGACCGTGACCCCCGACAAGATGACCTAGATGGACTAATTTTCCGACCACTGAGAGATATAGTATTGACATGAGTTTGCGGTGATCTTGATGACTATCCATGCTCAGCAGCTTTGAAGATACTCGAGACTCAAAAAAAATGATGGGTTCTTGACATTGGATTCTTCACATCTCATCTTTCTATTGTCTTCCATGATAGGATCTCATGCAATAATAGAAAAAAATAATAAAAAGTTATGATTAGAAAGGGATGTAGTAGTAGATTTTAATATGAAATTGATCTGCATATCATGGATAAGGAGATTGCTTACTTAGCGATAGTTTCCTCTGGGTTCGGAGCGCTAAGCTAGAAATAAGTAGAATTAAAATGGTGTATCTCACTATTTATGATTTTTTTGGGAAAGGATTAGTTTTGAATGATCTAACGAATATATCTTAATGCAAAAATTGATGACAAGCAAATAAATTTGTAAAAAAGATTAAGGAAGAGTTAGAGGAGAACTTATTTCAAACAACAAGATAGAGACTTTAGATAAAATGGACACAAATTAGATAACGATCAGCAAAAAAGTAGAAACTAAAAACTCCTTAATCCCCTCCTAACCGTGGAATCCTACAAAAATTTCTTTTGGGTTTTTACTACTGTTTGGAGACCATGGGTATGTATAGAAAGCATTAACTCATCTTGAAGTTCGACTAATCTAGCAGCCATCTAGGTGTTGGACCCCTCGAGATCTATCATGTAACAACCAACTGATCACAAATTTATGAAATCTAAAACAATCTGCCTATAATCTTCCAAGTTAAGAATGACTAGAGAATTTAGCATTGTTATATCACATTCCATAATTTACTGTAACATAATTATAATAGTTATGATTTACTATAATATATTAATAACAATCTTGATTTACTATAAAGTACTTGTAATAATTTCAACTTACTATAATCTCTCTATAAATAAAGATGATCACTCTTATCCGAAAATTAATAAGAAAGTTTTTCTGTTACTTCTAAATTTCTCTCATGTTTCAGTCTTTCTATGTTGTATCAGAGCCTAAAAAACTAACCCCTGCTTCTTTTCTAGACATGTGCTTCTTCTTTTCAAATCATAAGCCAAACTCCCACCTAATTCTTTACTATTTCCATCAGAAGTGCTACTAAATTTGCACCAATGGCTCCTCCTCCACCTTATGGCTTCATCCTTCACATCTATCCCAACTCAATTTACTGGTTCCCTCGACCCTATCATTCTATCTAAAATTTCTTATTTTCAAATTTCATTCTATAATTAACACCAAGCTTAACAATAAAAACTATTTGTTTAGCTTGTTTAAGTTCTCAGTGTTCTCCAAACCCACTACTTTGATGGTTTCCTCATCAACTCGCTCTTTCTACCTCCAAAACTTATCACCTTGATCAAAGGACTACCTACTATCGACCCATTCTAGCAAAAATGGCTCCTTACTAGTCACCACTTAAGTACTTGTCTCTATACCTCCCTTTCCTCAGTCGTCCTTCCAATCATCCTTGATGTTTCGTCCTCTCACTTTCTATGAGAATGCCTTAAGACATGCTTTGCATACTCTTAGTGATGCATAAATTGATGCCATCATCGGTAAACAACATGTCATTTCTCTGAGCAATGACGACATGGCAACTTACCATGACAAAGTAAAAACATCTATGACCAACTTTGCAGCTGGACCTGATATTGTTCTTGAGAAGGATGTGATCCACTACACTCTTCGGCATCTCATGCCTGTCTATGCCTAGTTTTGCACTGTAATGCAAGACCATCCCATCACTACCAACTTATCAGAACTTTGGAGCCGTTTACTTAGTGAGGAGGCCTACCTTTGGTTGAAAGGACAAGTCCAAACCTCATATGATGATATCATCACAACTTCTATGTTAGCTACTCTGTGTTGCCATACTACCTCTTCTAGCTCCCCTGAATTGATGTAATTTCAGTCACCGGCTGGTCAAAATAATGTTGCCCATTGACCATAGCCTGATTGCAACTGCAGACGTGGAAGACATAGCTCCTTTAGTCGTAGTTTGGGAGTACGCACTTCTACTCCTCCAATCGGATATTTTTCACTTCAACCATATAGCATTTGATTACGACCAATATTTTGATCCAAGCTACGACTGTGGCACAACCTCATGGTCGCACTCCATAACAAATGTTACTGCTCTACTTGCCTCACCATTTAATGCTTTTGATAGCACTTGGTTTGTGGACAGGTGAATCTGAGTATGACACCAATTATGTTCAAGCTTTGAACTATGCTCAGCTTTATAATGGTAAATTAAAAATTTTGATGAAGAATGAAGCAACCATCCTTGTCGCTCGTTTTGTTCCCACTACATTATCTACTTCCATTTCTCATGCTCTTAAATTATCTAACGTTATATATTCTCATGGGGAATCAATTATAAATTCCTCTCATTCTTATCAAAATAGTTTAAAGAAAATAATCAAATATTAGTCTTTCTTTTCCAATTTACCTAGATAGGATCAAACACTATATACTTGTATTGATCAAAATTTTCTACGAAATATCGAGTTGTAACACTAAATATGAATCCACAAGAAAAATGGTTTTACCTAGTTCTTAACTTTACCTAACTAATAAGAAGATGATGATAATTTTGATTGATTATATAATTATCAATATAAACATGTAGCAGTAAAATACCTAGGTCTCTTGAACAATAATGTATGAAGTAAAATAGATCTCTTAAAAATTATACTTATATAATCAATTAACTACTAAAAAATATAAGTCATATGATATTCATAATAACCTATCAAGCTCAGTTTTAATTATTAGATACAAGAATAAGAACCTTTAGTAATTAAATTATACTACTAAATAATCCTAGATCTCAAATGTTAAGTATAAACTATTATGAATGATATATATAATCTATCAAATTATATTGTAAATTTACGAATTCAGCATTTACTTGATTTTTATTATCTTTATTCAAACATGAGATTATTTACTTAAATGAACTATAATCATAATTTCACCTATAATTAGGCATAAAAAGTTTAAATTATTAAGGAAGAAATAAAATAGTTACGTAATAAGGAAGACCAACCTATGGAATAAAGGAAAAGTGAAGAGTTATTAAAAATAATGACTTACAAAAATGAAGTTAAATCTACCACTCTTCGTATGAACTTTTACAATGATGAGAACAAGAAATCTAAGAAAATAATCTAAAAGTTGGTCTTTTAGAATAAAAGATGACTTAACATTGAGAATTCTCCTTCCTTTAATAGGTAAGAAAAATTATTAGATTTGTTATAGAGTAAATTATCTATTCTTTTCTATAGTAACATGATTTGATGTAATTATTTACTTAATTTATAAGATACCTACCATAACAGGTTAATTTGGTATGATATTGAGTTAGTTTTGAAGATACACGCCTTGATTGCATATCATTAACTACTCTCATAAAATTTTTAATTTGGTTTACTTTAAATTGTTTGATTCCTTACTGGTTGTCTTCAATTTTTGTCTTGAATACATTTAACTAAATGATTTTATGTAATTTTTGACTTGCGAAATTTGAATTTTAAGTGCATGATTAAACTTGGGGCTAGCCTTTAGGCTTACGATAATGATGTTTTAGGCTATTTTCTATGTTCTTTACCAAGGTCAACTTTTCTACAAGAATACTATAAATGACTTTTTTATTTTTAAACAAACATAGAAAATATGGAGTATAAGAGTATAAGAAAATTATATTAATCAAATAGCACTTCCATTGTCACAAAATACCTTAGCTTGCCTCTATTGTGAACCAAGACCAGTAACTAAATCTTTCAACGAATCCTTCTTTCATTGCTCCATCATGCCACATAATCTGTATTCATGATAGACAATGTCATTGTTGGTTTTCATTAAACTCTCTAACTAATAGTGCACTTATCCATCTTAAAGGCATTTCCAATAAAAGATCTTTTACCATTATGATATCACATAATCAGAATTGAGTATTCTGTCACTTCAAAACCTTTATCAAATCCATCATACATGAGAACATCCATCATTCCTCTTAAATATCACAATATCAATTCCTCTTAATGTCATTTCTTCCATATTAATCATGTACCAACTAACCACACTTACTACTTGTATTATGTTAAGCCTTGAACATACTATTGCAAAATCAAACTACTAATTACACTAGTATAAAAAAATATAGAATTGTACTCATTTTCAACTTCTGTTTTAGATCAAAGTTTCATGAACAATCAAAAGCATGCAACCAATAGAGTACTAACCGGCATCGCTATCAAACATGTTAAAAATATAGTATCCATTAAATGCAACTCCTTTATGATAAGGAAAGCATCCATTATTTGGGATCCTGGCATACCTCCATCCTTAATATCTTCCCTCTACACCTCATTCGTTCATATTGATCTCAGTACCCAAGGTGTTACTTCATAGGAGCAGCAAATCCTCGAATTGTCTTATCACGATAGCCTCCTCTCACGATAGCCTCCTCCAACTCACCATAAAGGAAAGTCTTCTTACCATCGGGTTACTGAAGCCCCAAATCCTAATGCACACAATTAAAGTAGCAAATAAAATTAGACATATGTTTAACAACCAGAGAGAAGACAACATTGTAATCTACTCTCTTTCATTGACATAATTTTTTTACAACTAGACGAGCCTGGTATCTTGTGATGTCCTCACCTTGAGTTCCTTACTTCTTCTTGAAAATTTACTTGCAACCAGTGATCTTCCAATCCATCGATGTGTTAACCAGCTCCCATGTTTGATTCATGTGAATGGATTACATCGCCTCACTCCTAATAGCAATCCACCTCTCTAACTTATAACCTTCAATAGCATATTGAAAAGAAGGGGGTCAAGATACTCCAGCTTTTCAGCCAAGTTTAATGCAAACGACAGGAGTTCTATAGACCTATATAACTGAGAATATGTCACCCCAAGCTTCCTATTTACAACAATACTATATTGTGTGGCTATTGTTTCTGTTGTGTAACTGGTTCACGCTCATCCATTGTCACCAGATTCAAATATTCCTACTTGTATTTCTTAAAGCCTCCACCATCAACTTTACCAATCTTCTTTTGGTATAATAGAGATTTCTCATCAAAGGTAATATTCATCAGGTGGGTAATCATAAAATTAGTGGTCCACATTCTATAACCTTTAATATCGATACTATACCCAAAAAAAAGATCATTTCTTAGCTCTTATACTTAGCTTTATATCATTCACATCACAATATATTAAGCAATTGAAAACTCTCAAATCATAAAATTGGTGATATTAAATCATAACTCATTCAAAGACATGTAATTAATAGCCATTATTGGTAATCGATTCACCAAGTACTCTGTCATGCCAACCACCTCTGACTAAAAGTCTAAAAGCAACACAATAATGAAAAGCGTGCATTGTGTTATCTCCAGTAAGTCTTGTTTATTCACTCAGCAATGTCATTTTGCATAGATTTCTCTCATAGTATGGTGTATAATGATTACCTCATTGCTACATGACTCATACAAATTCTTCAAATAGAGCTTTAGAGCACACTCTCACATTCTAGTTGATTTGCTTTCCCACAAAAACTTTTAGCTCTCTAGGTCCTTTAATAGAAATTTTTTCCACTTTTTGAAGGTCTTAAAGATCTTAGTAAATAAATCTAGATTATTCTCAAGTAATCGTTGTTAGGATCAAGATGCAAACCTAAAGGGAAATGAATAGGGTTGCTACAATTTTTAACCTTAGTTACAAGGTTAACAAACTTATATACTGCTTAAATATAAAAGCATCACAAAAAATGATCACACCAAAGATAATGCGAGATTTATAATAGTCTAGAAATCCCTAGATCCACTTTTCCTGTTATAAAGGTCTTCCACGAATAATATAGTTAACCTAGATCACAATCCAATCTAATAAGGTATTACAAGATAATACCCTAATCTTATCTCTGCAAACAAACTATACAAAGTATAAACCCTAAACTTTGTTAATATCCCTTAATCCACACCGACTTGAGTATGCCGTAAAATAACCAATGAAAATTTAAATAATAAAGTTGGAGACTCAAATGACTCAATATCAATTAAGCACAAAATCGAAAAATATCTTATAGCCTATTTGTATGCTGCCTTTAAAAATGACAATGAAGATCATGGAAGGATAGTGATGATGATATAGTCTAGGTTGTAATACTCAATAAAAATAAAGATTGATATAGAAGCACGTTTTGTGAATGTTGTAGATAATAATGGAGAAGGATGGAAATAGATCTTCAAATATTCCTTTTTCTTCAAGAAACTCCCATGGGCTCCTTAAATTTTCTTGTCAAATTTTCTTTTAGAAAAGTTACATCTTTTCTAACCACTCTCAAATCTAGAGATTTGTTCCTCTTTTACAGTTGAAATTAGCCTCTATTTTTGGGTATTATTCTAACGGAATAAAACAGTCAAAAAACTAAATAACTCGAATTCCTTTCATTTACTTTTACATAACATAGAAGACTCTTCTCTTTACAATCACATAAAATTATAAATTTGATTTGATCTGAAAATTTATGTTGATGAAATCCTAGCTAGAGCGGCTCTTTAGATCGTTCGTGATCCGGTAATGATCATGGAGATTTTGAGATAAAAATTAGTATGATGTTGGTTTCTTCTTATTTTCTTCCTAAGAATTCTCTCTCTTATTTTCTTTCTTAGATGGCATACTTTGATAGCCATTTTGAAATTTTCCCATCTTCTCACCTTAATATGAAAGCATATTTATAAGCTAGATGGTTGTAACTTCCTCCTCGATTTTAGGAGATTATGGGGGATCATTCCTATATTTGAGGGATCTGAATAAATGTCCATTGGTAGAGCTAGATCAGCTCTTTCAATGGAGTTAAGTTTTTTCTTCATCGGTGGAATTGAGTAGCTTTGTAAGTGGGAATGAGTTTTCTTTATTGATAGAGCTAGATTGGCTTCATCATAGAAGATACATATACTTCAATGGCACAGAAGATTCTTCTTCATCAATAGAGATGATCTTGCTTCATGGCAAGAATGATCTCTTTGTCAGCAGAGCTGGACTAGCTCTTTTGCAGGGTTCCTTTCCTTTTATCGGCGAGGCTATATCCTATACTGTGTCGAGGCATTGTTTTTGGCTATGCTAGGGCATAGTTCTTTGATGAGCTAGCACAAATAGCCATGCATTGTTTTGGCGGTTCTTACATCATTTTTACTGTCTACAGCCTCCACAAAAGATCTAACCATACAAGCAATGAAAAGTGTAATATTGACCATCCAATACTAATCCAAGTCATTAAGTACCCTTGCATATTAAGTATTGTTTTGAAACAAATTATATCTCAAAAAGAGTCAAAAACTACTTAAGAACCATTCTGGTTGATTTGCCGACCGTCTATTAGTAACTCTATAGTAAATGTACTAATAGATACTCTTAGGTTGGATTAATTTTGAGCTACTCGTAGCTCCAGTGATTATCTATTGGTATCTCTACCAATAGCTGTCATGTTTTTATCCTGTAGCATTCTAATAAACAATAATAATTTTTGTTTTTTGAACTGTGGTTTTGCTATTCTTTAGCATATAGCAATGATAATTAAAGCTCTATAATTTTATAATAGATTTTATCAATTGATTCAAGTTGTATCTGTATCAAATGTACTTTTGAAATTACAATAAGAACATCCCATTGATTTTGCCCATCGTCTTGCATGATATTTTGGCATATTTATCAAAGATACATACAACTCTACAAAACTTGTCATAATATTATTTGAGTTTGTTATTCATCAAATGAAGGATATTATATGTATATACATGCAACAATCATCGACCAACAAAAGGAAATATCGAACTCCATCTCTAGATGTAACATGAGCTAGCATTCACACATCCTCATGGATGTAGTCAAGTGCTCCTTGTTTTGACAAACTATATATACATGTACTTACTGAAGATACAATGCTCAGAGGACTCAAATTATGTCCCTTTCTAGCTACCAAACAAGCCTTGCTTGCTCAAGATCACCACTCACTTATGGCTCATGTGTCCATTTTGCATTTGCCAAAATTTGGTTATATCAACTGATCTCTCTGCTGATCTAGTTCTTGCAAAGCTAATTCTTGTCCTCCCCTCCTTGTGAACAATCTTAATTCGTTTCTCCCTTCATCATGACTGTAGCAACTTTTAGAACCTTGAGCACCTCCTTATTAATCTCCGATATGTAACCCTTCAAGTATAACAAACTTGAATAAGCAACTTCTTTAGAAAATCAACTCGAAGAAGCAAATTCTTTAGAAAATCAAAAATAATTTAACCAATCGACCATGTAAACAGCCCCAAGGAACTCGATTTCTTGAAATGTTGAATAGTTGACTCAACAACCGACTGGTTTCAATGGTTGTTGCTCATTGTCTTAGCATTATGTTCAATCACGACACCTCTATTGCTTGGAATTTTTCGAATGTAAGACCAAATCCCACACTAAGTTCCAAGTCTATGTGCATAAGGTTTATTCTATCTTCTTCCCATTTATAATTTAGAGGGAACAAAATAAGTCTTGATCAATCTTCAGATAAAGTAATAACCATTTCACTTATATACTTCAGACTACAAGATATGAGCTAGAGCTGATCTATATATATGCATGTATGTACCAAATTTGTTTAATAGATGAAAGTGTAGTAGACTAACACTAAATTATTAAAGAATCAAAACAAAAATAAAAGTAATAAGAATAGAATTAGGAAAGCGAGTAAAATGATTTTATTACTTGAATTGAAATTGATACAAATTTTATTTTGGCAGAGGGAGAGAGAGAATGACTACATTGCCTTAGCTCTTTGGCTCACCTAGTTTATGTTTTAAAGTCTCTATTTATAGATATTACAATCCATAATATTCCTCTACTCTAAACTCATGAATTATGCGTTAAATTTTTCTTATCCTACATTAGCTACCCTCCTATTAAGTAGTTCATTGATTTTGACTTCATATTTTTCACATTTTAAATATAGCCTACAACTTAATTATCCTTTAACACTATATTTTCTAGAAATTATAAATAGATTTAACTTTAGCTCTTTAACGCCCCTCTTAATTTGTAATTTATAGTTATTTTCTTAAGTAAGTAAATATTTCTATTGGAATGGCTTTGGCAATATATCTATTAGTTGGTCATTGGTTGGAACGAAGTCCAGCTTGATCCCCTTGTCTTCGGCGAGCTCTATAATGAAATGATGTTGAATCTCGACATGATTGGTTCTTGCATCAAATGCTGAATTTTTTGTCATGGAAATGGCTGACATTCTTCTTTTTCTTGTGACAGATTTGATAAGATCATTCAAAACCAAACTTCTTTACATATAGTGCTTGTAACTGATATATACTCAGTTTTAGATGATAATAATGCAATAGTCTCATGTTTCTTGTATGACTAAGAAATAACCTTCAATCCCAAGTGCAAACATATCATGACATGCTCTTTCGAACATTAATAAATCCTGCCAATCGTTGTTAGTATAACCAGCAAGTGTAGCAAGTGTATTCTTTTTTCTTCTTAATACTTGATGCCAAAAATTCTCTGTTCTTTATAGATATCTGGGGATGCACTCTGTTATTGCATAATGTAACTTAATTGGAGTACTCATAAATCAAGAAACAACACTTACTGCATATAATATGTCAGATCTTGTATTTGTGAGATACATCAAGGATCTAACTAGGCTTCTGTACATTTGATATGCTCACCTCCTATGCTATATCTTGCATGGATAACTTCTTGTTCACTGTTATTAGTGTGGCTACTAACTTACAATCTAATATGTGAAATTTCTTCAGTAAATCTTCACAATAATTTTTCTGTCTAATAACTATTTCTTTTTCATTTTGTTTATTTTGTTTAACTTGAATGCTAAGAAAAAGGAATCATGGGAAGGCATGCATATAGAATTAGTCGTAAGGTTGTCAATTTTTGCTTCCCATCCGTGCATCATTTTACTGTGACTAATGGTACACTAATGTCTAGTACTTTTTGGAGTTTACCCTAGTGACTAAAGTAAGAATAAGAGAGATAAGAGAGTTAACATATGTCGTGGGAGAATTAAGAGAGATAAAACACTTTTTGAGAGGGTGGAGTTGAGACCTTTTGATAATTCGATGCTCTGCTTGATTTTTTTAGCATGTAAAATGTAAAGAAAACTATTCGTTATGCTCCTACTGTGAGAGGAAGGAAATGAGCTATTTGAGTCGTTGATAGTTTCTTACTTTATTCTGTATAGCTTATTCCTTATGTATTTTGCAAGGGTATTCATCCAAACTATTGTCGATAGAATCGTGAAAGGGATTCTTGCGTGGGTCTCCTATCCCTTGTTTGTCTTTTTCTTTTCTTCTGCTTCTTTACTTTTTTTGTTTTTATTTATGTAGTTCTATTAACTATTCGCTAATGGAACGCGGAGGGCGTTAGTCTGTCGTTTTTCACTTCAAAAAAAATGTAAAGAAAACTAGCTAATGAAATGTGCATCACCATTTACTGTTTGAAAAATGGATATGATCTTCCACTGATTTAAGGTGAAGATTCAGAAAAATAAGACCTGCACATCAAGCAACCACTACAAGGTGAGGCTGAATGAATGCTCTGGTTCCCCCTTAAATAGTACAGTAAAATTTTAAGTTTTACAGATATAAAACTTTAGAACCAAAACATTCTTCTATTGATATTTAACTTTATTTATTATTTTTTTTATTGTATAGAAGATTAATAACCCTGCTAACTACTTATAAGTAAGTTATTTCTGAAAGTGTTAATTTGTTGATCAGCTTATGCATAATATTATGAAAATTAGTCTCAGAATTATCAATGTAACAAATTGTCCTTAACCTTCCAAGTTGAAAGTTGCCATGCATGCTACACCTACATGGTTATAAGTCAACACCCAAAGAGCTAGGTGGCGCCGGAGGCGAGGATCGAAGGAGGAGGCGCCAGTGCGAGGGATAGGCAACGGAAACAGGGCCGATGGAGGCGAGGGCGAGGGAGACGGGAGGCAGGCAATGGCAGCAAGAGCGAGGTGTAATGCCTCATTTTCCATAGTGTGGAAAACTGGAACATTCGGCGTCGAATGATAACTCTACAAATCTCAGTAATCATTACAGTTATATTACAGCGGAAATATTGACCAAAAAATAAAAATAAATAATAAATTTTTAGTCAAATTTATAATAATATCTTTTTGCTTATATTAATAAAATGTAGCCATATGTACTAATTACATCTTTATATAAGAAAATATATACTAAAGAGATCGTATATTTCATAACTCTGCCTACTCTTGAAAATATGTTACGTCATGCTTTGTATTTAGCGGGTCTACTGCTAGATAATATTATGCGTCTATCCATACATAACTAGAATCGTCAGTAAAGCGATCCAAAAATATATAATAAAATATATGAAATAATAATATCTTGAAAATATAAAATGTTATACAATTAAAATAAGTAAAAATCTCATATCTTAACATATTAGGTGATTTATCATTAATATTTTAGTTAATATTTTTTAATTATGGTATTCGGAAATTTAGGAATATATTAATTTAAGTTATCTGAACACATCCCCGTGTACCCCGGGAAAATAGAACATTAATTTAATCGGAGCCCATCCCGATCCTTTCAAAAATGGAAAACAGTGATAGTTTTAATCGAAGTTTATCCCAATCCTCCTAAAAAATGGAAAACAGTGGCGCAGTTATGTTCAGCCATCAAGTCATGTGAATTCTCAATTTTTCTCATAAACCCAGTATATGTCAATTTTAGTTTCTATTGTCAATTCTAGTATCAATCGGTCATTTCAGTAAATTCAGTTCCGTATATTAATTGGTGATAATCATTAAATTTCAATGTTTAGTAACAACAGCAAAAATATTAAGGAATAATATAACAGTACAGTGATTAACAAGCTATTATCAATCATATATTATAATAGGTCGGTATCTTATTATATCTTGTTTTAATATTCATTGAGTTTTATGTACATAATTCATTCAACAAATAAAAAAGAAAAATATAGAAAATAAAGTATATTTATTAGCATGTTTACAATAAGTTATAAAACTCACTTTGGCCTTGATTTAGGATGAAATTTTTGGCCTGAGCGACAAAATCTCTAAAGTTCTCATAAACTCTCCTTGGTTGAATCCTGTTCTCTTTTCTCTATTTCTCTTCTTTCTCTCATATTTTGTTACTCTTACTTTTTTTTGTTTGGAAATAGAGGACTTGTTGGGGCCTATTTATAGGGGATTAAAATTCCTATTCCTACTCATAGTAGGAAAGTTCTATATGACTTCTAATCAGATTCATTATCTTAATTAAAGATGGAATTTCAAAAGGTATAAAAACCAAATTTAAATAGGATTCCTAAAAGATATGAAAATCAAATTTAAATAGGAATCCTAAAAGATATAGAAACCAAATTTAAATCCGAATCCTAATAGGCATAAGAACCAAATTAAATTACATCTAATTAATTGGATGAGAGTTGAATCCTATATTAATTAGACTAATATATTTTATACCTCAACTAGGATTTGGATTGGGTTTTTATTTTGATTCAATATTAGAATTCTATTGGTTAAAGGAAATCAAATAAATTATTATCTTGATCTTTTTTTGTATAAGAATCAATTTAAATAAATCCTACTTATTTTCTTAATCAAAATTACTTAATTAGACAAGTTAGATTGGATGCGAGATGGGTATTTATAAGGTCAAAATATGTTTTTAAAATAAAATATTATTTTTAATTAATTGTAAAATTTGAAAATACGGCGTGAAAAAAGTGGGTGTTACGGAGGGCAATGAAGGCGGAGGCAGAGGGTGGTTATAGAGGCAGGCTAGATTATGGAGTAGGGCTCAAAGGGGGAAGTGGGGATGGAGGTCGCGTTAGATGAAAAGAAGAGAGAGAGAGATGGAGGGAGGGCTAGAATTGGAAAAAATTGATCGTAGAGGGTAAATATGAGATGATTCAGAATTAGATGTAGGCATAGCGAGTAATGTGGGCGTCTTGAGGAAATTAGTGTGCAAAGAATTTCCTCTTCAAAATCAGAAGTAGGCAGAGCGAGTAATGTGGGCATCTTGAGAAAATTAGTGTGCATAGAATTTCCCCTTCAGTTTTCGCAGAATTTCGTCTCCAAACTTTATTGAGATTTGACTTCTTCATTTAGCTTCACAAAACTACTCTAGTTTCCTATCATATAGTTACTGTAATCACTGTCCAAATACAAATATCTATTGCTTTTAATTAAGCATTAAGACAAAAGTAAAATAAATAATTTGTTTCACTATATTTAGCTTCATTATTTTTATGAGACCAATAATCTTTTTTAAAGTGATAAGCAATTTTGCATTTAGAGCGTTTATATTTGCAATCTTCTATATTGTGATTCAGACTTCTCACGAATTTGGCAATAGGAGGAAAATATACTCTTTGAAAAACTTTTCCTTTTCTTATACCTTCTTACTGGTGCATGATCATATTTTTCAATCTTCTTTTGTTTCTGGTCTCCTTTCTATTGCTATTTTTGAAAATATCACCTTTCCTTTATTTTCTTTTCTGATTCTACTCCTCTCTTTGCTGACGATTGCACTTTTGTTTGAAAAGTTTGCTCCGTTTTTCTGCTTGAGACCCGCTCCTTCTAAACTCATGTGAATCCAAAGAAGCTATTAATTCATAGAAGTTTAATTTTGATAAATCTTTAGATTCTTCAATGACAGCTATAATATGGTCTCTTGAAGAGAGTAAATTTCTTAGTATTTTCTCAATTGTTTTCTTTTCTTCAATTATGTCCCTGTAACTTCTAGTATATTGAAAAATTCTTTCATAGATTTATTATCATTCAACTGAACATTATCCAATTCTCTCTAAAGAGTTTATAGTTTGATAGATATTGTCTTGTCAAAACCTTTAAACTCTTACTTGAGAATATTCTAAACCCACTTTGATTTGAAAACGGTCATAATTCTAGGAAAGATAGCTTTGCTTACCACTTGTTGAATAAAGAGAAGCATCTTCGCATTCTCATTCTTGTTTGCTTTAAACTCCTTTTGCTTGGCTGATATCCATGATGCAGGTATTGTTAAAGCTTTAGCTTGGTGGTATCCATCTCAATAAGTTCCCAATATTCTTAGGAGTTGAAAAGAATCTTCATTTAAGACTCCAAAAATTATAATTTTCAACACCAAATATAGGAACAAGGTTTTGAGAGTACTTGAATAAGGACGATGCAAACAAAGAAGATACAGCCAAGAAAATTAGATATATGATGGCAAAGAATGACTATAAGGCTTTTAGAGTGAGAATGAACCTTGTTCTGATACCAAAATTTTTGGAACAGAAGAAAGTGTTGTGCATTAATACCAAATTATTAAAGAATTGAAATAGAGATGAAAATAATAAGAATAGAATTAGGAGATGGATTAAAACGATTTTATTTCTTTAATTGGAAATGAGACGTACAAATTTAATTTTATTTTGGAACAGGAAGAGTGGATGGCTAGTTTGCCTTAATTCTCTGGCTTATACAGCTTATGTTTCAAAGCCTCTATTTGTAGAGATTACAATCCATAATATTTCATCTACTCTAAACTCATGAATCATATGTTAAATATTTTTTTCCACCCCACCTTAGCCACTCTTATTAATTAGTCCATTGATTTTGACTTCAAATTTTTCATGTTTTAAATGTAGCCTACAACTTAATTACCCTTTCACACTACATTTCTTAGAAATTACAAATTACAGTCTTAACTCTCTAACAAAATTTACATATGGTAATGAAAATGTAATATCGTTTCTCGTGGTTTGTGGTCACATAATTATTTAGCTTGCCCTTTACATGTTGGTATATGTAGTTAATTGGTGAGATTCACAAATTTTACCCAGATTACTTTTTACACGTCACCAATTTATTAATGGTAGGGACCAAGAGATGCTTTAGGCCCACAAATGACTTAAGGTGGAAGCTGCCACCCCTTATGGTCTGCTGTAATTGTGTACTTGAAAAGAGGACCACAAAGATTGATGGCCCAAGCTAAAACTAGTTCTGATTGATTTATGGCCTTCCTTTTTTTTTTAGCTTCGGCATTTTCTCGACACAGTCAAATAAAAATCTTGTCTGATAGAATCAATGTCACACTTGGGGCCCAGACATAACTGGCGGCCCAATAGATATGGATTAGGTAGGCCGATTTTGGGTCCCCACTGAAAAGATCTAAGGCCTACAATTTCAACAAAATGGTCTATGTAGTTGAAAAAGAAGAAGTTCATTAAGTAAGATTAGTATTAACTATGATGAAAGTGACAAAAAGCTTGGTATAGATTCTGTAAAGTAATTAGATAGGTGGCTGGTGGGGATTTGAATTTTCAACGAAGATGGAAAGAATTTATTAGGGTAGTCCACTTCTTTCTTCATCTAGATCTTCTGCATGTGCCTTGTATCTCTGGGGACTTTACTCCTCCACTTAAGTACAATAATATTTTAAGAGTACAATTAATTTGGAAGTATTTTTTAGTAATTATGGCAAGCTAAAATACTTTGTATTTCACTAATAACGTAGAAAATTCTAAATGCACTCACTAATTTTCTAAGAACCCAGCGGAATAGTTCAATTTGACTACAAGTTTGCCACTATAATCTATTGAGAAATATATTACCATTTTCTTCAATTTTATTACAAGTTTGCCTTTTCATTTTTCTATCATATTTTTTTTTTTTTCCTAAATCTCTCTCAAATTGAAATCCTAACTATTCTTAATACTCCAAAAATAAAAAGAATTTAAATCCTAATCATTCTCAATAATAAAAAAAATAAAAATAAAAAATTAAATAAAAATTAATCAAGAGAATTGCTTTTTAGACGATTTTTTAAAAGAAACTAGGGATTAGAGAGTGGTTAGGGTTTTGAGAGGGATGGTCGAGCAAATGGAGGCAGATAGGGTCAAGCCACCGAAAGGAGGAGGAGGCAAGGTCACGAGGCTAGGGAAGTGGATGCGACGATGGTCGATTAGAGGCAACAAGAGAGAAAAGAGTGCCAAAGGAGTGAGAAAAGAAAAGGAAAAATTAAAAATAAGAATTACTTAGGAATATAGTTGATTATTCTAAGGAAAGAAATCCTTACTTTTAAACTTTATGGTAATTGTACTTACAAAGTGATGATACTTAGAAAATTGGTAGGTGTATTTAAAATCTCCCTAATAAGATAACAAGATATCACTGAACATGTAAATAAAATGCAAATTGCATATTCCAATAAATAAGGACTAATATATAATTTTGAATACAATTATTACTTTACTAGTACGATACATAAGGGGCACATTCTGATCATATACAGAGTGGATATGAAATTCATCATATCCATATTTGTCTCAATTGTATAACCGAGTAAGGAAATAGATCAATATGAACAAAAAACAATTTGCTAATTATTCAACCAAGTATTTCTTTTCAATTAGAGAAAGATCATCTTTTAAGGATTTTGCTCCTATATATGTCGTAAATTATGACAAAACTCGTGAAGATTTGGTCTAAGTACTTCAGCATAAATCGAACTCAATGTTGATAAAGACCATTGCAATAGATATGGAGGATACACTAATTTAATGAAGGCACAATGAGAATCTTAGGATGGTGTACTATAAAATTATAGAACTTTGAACGTCCTTCATAATGACTCCAAGATCAGTTCAAATGGAGTTCGGACATAAATGTTATGGTTGCTCAAAGTAGTAAGAATTGATGAAAGTTATGCAGCAACATCAATTTCAAGCCAAGTTTTGAAGATGATATAAAAAGAATTGGAAAAAAGAAGAATTTGAGTCTTCTTTTCAATGGCATCTAGATTGCCCAAATCGGATTTCATGATCAAAACTTATACCCATTTTTTGAAGAGCTATTGAAGTGGCTGCTGAAAAGGGTTGTCACAGCAAACACTGAGATATCACAATAAAAGATACTTGATGCGACTGTTGAAGAGGCTATCAGCAACAGCAATGGCTGTTGAAGGGGTCTTTGGACAATGAAAAAATACGAGTAATGTATTTTTGGATGATTTTCTTATGGAATTTAATTTGGACTATAATTTCTTTTAGATCTCTGGTTTAACTTCGATGGATAGGATTAAATAAGAATTTAATGAGTTTATTTAGAGGGAGTGAATTCTATTTATATGTCGTCATCTTCAATGAAGAAGGTAGGGAAAAAAATTAGAGAACTTCTCAAGAAGAACGCAAAGAATATTTTTATTGAAGAAGAAAGAGTTTTGGTTCTGGTTGATTACGAGTAAAAAAGTGTAGTTATTTTAATTTATTTTGTGCACTCGTAATCTAATTTTGATGATTAATAGAAAAAATTAATGATAAATTATTTTTATTAATCAAACTCTCCACTTTAATATTTTTATAGTACTGTATAGTTTTTTGTTTTTGCAGGGTTCTATATAGAAGAAAATCGAAAAATCAAAGCGCATCTGAAATATCAGTCCAGACTGGCCATTTTACAGGTTAGGCTGTCGACAATCACTTATAGGCTGTCGACAGCCATTGATTGAGCTAGAAACCTGAGAGCCATTTTAAATGGGGCAGTTGATAGAACTTCGGACAGCCACAACAACAAAAGCTAATATTTGAGGATTTTTGAAGTAAAGAGAGGTTTCTTATAAATAGAATTCTTGCTAGGTTTTTGTAACGCTCCATTTTCCGGAGGGATACGAAAACGGGGTAAGTTACCGGCGGGCACGTGTAAGTCGACGTGCACGAGACCTATAAATATGTAAAAGAAGAAATGAATGGAACTGAATACTAGTCATCAACCAGGATCTTGAAAGTTAGTCTACTGCCATATAAAAGAGAAGATATACATGTCTAAGATAAGCAGCAACAAGTACAATACTGATACAAAATTTAGAAATAAAGTCCCAAAGGGGTGATACATACCAAACCAAAAATACAAAAACGGAGGCCTATAAATCTATTGCTGCTCGGTCTGCTCTAGAAAGTACGGATCATGCAGTGGCGGATCCTCGCTCACATCTTCAGTACCTGAGCATGTGGGGGAGCTCAGGGTCAAACCCGGCAAGTAAAATAATAAGAAGTACGGAGCGTGTAATATAAACAAATAGGTAAGATATGGGTATGGATATTAAACTATGCGCATGTGTGGAAAATATTAAATGATCAAGTAATGATATCAAGAAAGAATGTACATGCTATCAAGTATGGAGACTAATGGTGAATAAATAGACTTGTATGGTAGGGAGCATGAAATATGTACTAACAAGTAAAATATGAATTGATGTAAAAAGCATATGCACATGCATGGTGAACTAATTGGTGAAGAAATAGATCTATATCGTATGTGATCGATATCAAGTACGGAGACTAATACATATCAAGTCTAGGTTAATATCATATTTTATTTTATATTTTGAACTAAGTGGTGAAGAAATGACTTGTATCATAGGGAGTGTGCAATATGCACTAAAAAGTAAAATATGACTTGATGTAAAAAACATATGCACATGTATGAAAACAGTAATGATTAAGTAGCAATATCAAGTAGGGATATACATGCATATTAAGTCTAACTTAATATCATATTTTATTTTATATTTTAAACTAACTGGTGAAGAAATAAACCTGTATCGTGAAAGTATCCGTGCATACCCGGGACCCGGCCAAGATACTGGCACAGAACTAGCCGTGCCGCTAAGCACTCAAACAGATACCGATTACTGAGTAATCAGTCGTCCCATCAACATGGACTAAACAAGAGATGATGGCTCAGTACCATCCGGGTGCCCCCGCGGATGGGCCCCTATTTCGGTTGCGCAACCTATCCTAAATCTTTCACGATACAATATTTATCCACCTTTTAGCTCTCCCATAACCCAAGATTTCAAGTTATATTACATGCAAATCAATCCGGAATATGATAAACTAATCATGTCAAGATTAATACATATACATATCTAGTAACAAGCAAGATGTGGTCCATATCAAAATCAAGTTAACAGGCAAGTTAGGATCCATGGCACCATCAAGACATGCATATATACTAACAAGGAAAATTCGGAATATTTTCATGTATCTTGTACAAGTAATTAGTATGTATATGTCGAAGTAAATATGATGGAATGTCAAAATCAAGTTAACAGGCAAGTCAAGATCCATGACACTATCAAGACGTGTATGTACTAATAAGAAAAATTCGGCATAATTTCGTATATGTTGTACAAGTAACTAGTATGTATGTGTTAATGTAAGTATGATGGAGTATAGAATGTTAGAATGAATGTTATGAAAATGATCATGTATGTAAACTATACATAAATACAAGTATATATATAAATACGTATGTGAGTTTTAAGATGTAAAGATACCTAGGATGATCATATATGTGAATCATGCATATACAATTATGCATATAAACACATATATAATTTCATGTATGTTGTACAAGTTACTAGTACGTATATGTTAAGGCAAGCATGATAGTCATAGAATATTAAAATGTGTTATGCAAATAATGATCATGTATGTAAACCATGCAATACAATTATGCATATAAACACATTAGGCAAGTGGGTACTAAATTTGTAAGGATAGGAATTAAATATGCTTAACACTTTTATAACAATTAGTTTAACAACATATTGATTTTCTAAATTCTAGTATGATTTCATAGTATGGAAAATAGCAAATTTGTTAAATCTTAGACATGTATATATATATATATATATATATATATATATATATATATATATATATATATATATATATATATATATATATATATATGTGTGTGTGTGTGTGTGTGTGTGTATATATTTAAACATAGATTAATATAGAAAGAATTATGACCTAACATAATATCTCGTATGAAAGAAATATTTTAACAATTTAATGTAGAAACTTATTTATTTGAAATCTTCTTTTTAAAACATGATTATGAATACATATATATATATATATATACCTATGTTCTAATGGCAAGTGGAAAATGATTTAAAAATCATTGCATTATATATAAAGAACTTATATGGAAAATTCAAATGTATATCCAAACATGATGAGTATTCATAAAGGTAGTATTTTTATAATTTAAAAATAAAGAATATAGTTTAACTTTACAACTTGTAGTTTAAGAATGAGAGATTATAAATAAAATGATAAATTTGATATATAAACATAGGGTAAAGTATAAAAAATCATATTTTTATTTTTCTAGAATAATCATAGAGATTTTTGTATAGAGATATTATATTTTTAAGTTTTAACAAATCAAGATTCTAAGTTAACCATAAACAATTAGAATTAGAAATAAAATATGAGAGGGGATGTGATTTTACTTGCTTTGATAGGTTAAGGAAGGTAAGCCTATCTTGAGGCTAAAGAGCTTCTCTTTTTATTCTTTTTCTCCTCTTTTCTTCTCTTTTCTTCTTCTTCTTCTTCTCTTTTCTTCTTCTTCTCCTCTTGAGTTGGAGTAGAAAAAAATAAAAGGAAGAGATGAATGAAAAATAAAGGAGAGAAAACAAATGAAAGGAGGGGAAGAAAAAGATATAAATAAAGGAGAGATATGGGGTAACATGATGGTTTGTTATTCTTGACCAAAGGACAAGTATGGTGAAGGAGGTATGGGTGAATAAAAACAAAATAGGAATAGGACAAATGAATACTAATAATAGGTTATTAAAGTTATTTAAAATTATAATTTCAAATTAAACTAACCCAAAAAAAAGTCAAACTTTATTTTTACAAGTCAAAAGAAGAGAGACTAGTAAAAATATGTATAGGACCCACCGGTAATTAAAATAATATTATTTTAAGTGACTATCTTAAAAATTTTAAGAAAATCACAAAAATATAGAAAAATAAGACAAACACAACACATTCATTTTGGGATTAATCTGATATCAAGAATTTAACTTATGATGAAATTAGGTTGTTACAGTTTTTGAGAGGCTATAAATATCCAACGTAATTCAGAGTTTTGAGAGATATATGAGATATAGGTAGAGAAATTGTAGTTTTACATTTTTAATTTTGTACTCTTTTATAGTTATTAATAAAATAATCTTCTTTATTTTTATATTGATAGCTATGATGAGTATTAGTAGTTAAATTCTTGCATTGGTTCAGATGAAGTAACGAACTTTAGAAAATTTACTGATATGTACTTTATTTGCTTATCATGCTTGATTGATTTATGTAAAATTAATATTTTTGGTTCCCTATTAACTTGTTAGATTTTAAATATAATTTTGAATCGGATGATATATAATTTGATGATATATTCATTACTTATTTTTTTTTATATACCTTAAACTCTTTTGGTATAGTGTATGCTTAGATTTTGAATATTTATTTTTATTATTTATATGTCATACTTAGATAAATTCAAAATATATATAGGATCAACTGGGAAAAAATAGTCAAACCATCAAATTTACAACTTTATTTGATTTTGTGCATTAAACATATATTTTCTGATTGTAAAAAGACTACATAATCTATGCAACTGATGTAAATAAGCATAAGTATATTCAATAAATTATTTTATGGGGAGTTAACATATCTGAACAACAATTTTTTTGAGTAATTAAAAATTCTTTAATCTTTAGTTTTAGTTAAAATTTAATCTTTTTATTCTGTAAATTATTTAATTATTGTTTAATATAATAATTAAAATAATTTTCAAGAGAACGATTTTGAGTTACTACCCTTATACTACTTATCAATCTCTTATATCAGAGAGTGTACAATTTATATCATTGTCAAGTTTTTGGTACTATTGCAAGACCATTACTATTGTGTTATATTTTAGTATAGATGTAATGCTTCCGTTTTTCTGTTACTTCCCAAAACGGAGGATACTACTTAAAATAATAAAAGACAACCCAACAGTTACAGAATTTTGAAATAACGATAACTATAGCCATATTCAGATTAATAAATAACATGTTTGAAACTTAAAAGATTTATTTATACAAGAGTTAATTATATAAGATAGTATACTACTCTGAATATGAACATAAAAAATCAAAAGAGAAAAGCAGTGCCTAGACAGAAAGAAATATAAAAAATATATAAAGGTTCTCTAAAAAATACTTCACCACTTACTATCGTCAGTTTGTTCAATGAAGTATAGATCGTCGGTTGGGGCTGATTCCTCTTCTTTATCTTCCAAATCCAGATTCAGAACTCAGGAGATTAAACACAGTAAGTAACACAAAATAAAAAAATATGTGTACTATCATAGTGTTGGACATAAGGAGTATGTGAATAAATTATGTAGGTGTTAATCGTATTGCATAAATAATAAATAATAAAAATAATAAGAAACTATATAAATCATTCATAACTAATATATAAATATAATGTAAAAGTCTGGGGCACATTCGTGTTCGTATTGAAACTAATAATGGATATGATGACATGCTGTTTTTCATATTGTATAAGTATCCATGCATACTCAAGTTCGGATCTAAACCCATGACGCTGAACCTTGACAAACCGCTAAGTGCCACTAGACAAATCACATACTATGAAATAATAACAGATGTCACTGTTAGGGGATTTAAATATCAGACTATAGCTCAATATCACACGATATTGCTGTAGTTTATGTCCTAAATATTTAAGTAGAAATGGCCAAGTAGATTCTCATATGATACTATTCATATCCATTACGTAGTTTTCTCCAATCCTTGTATCATGGTATAATACATACACAAATCAACAGAAACACCATGGCTATTTAAGTCAAACTATACATATTCATAATTACTATAAATTAGCATTCAAGAATCAATTTAATTCAGGATCATACATACACATATCTTAAGAGTATTCTATTTTCATGTAATCACAATACATGAAACTCGTCAAATGTTCAAGAGTAATTACTTTCATTATGTATCATGGATTTTTGGTTATTGAAACTACATGTCCAATTGCTTGTCATGTGTCACTATAATATAATGTGTTATTTGTATATTTTGCTCTTATTGGGGTAATTATTTTCATTACTAAAATGTTTAAAAACAGATTATCCATCAAAATCTGAATTGCTTATTCAGCAAATAAACATATAGTCTATACCCAGACAATACTGAACTTATTATTTGCTAATTAGTATTATTAAAATATTAATGTGCTAAATGCTAATGTGCAACTTAATTGCAGAGTAATTATTTTTATTATTAAAATATTTAAAAATGTTTACTGTATGCGAAAATTAACATTGTATGCTCAATGATCCCAAATAACAAGTAATTGGAGCTCTACTGTAAGGGACAATTAACATTCAATGTGTGTTAACATAATAAAGGTAAGAATTGGAGCTCAAAATAAGATAATCAGTTGTATAAATATAAAGTTATTTTCATTAGCATTTAGCATTAGTTAGCCAATTTTAAATTAAGTACGGACAATGTGCATGGAAATAAAATAAACATATGTGAGAATAAAAATAAATTTAAAATTTTCAAAGTCTTAAATGGAAACAACAATTTGACATGTAATGGTCTTTAGGCTTAACATATTAAATAATATGACTATACCATAATGCGATTAAAATTAAATATCTTTATTATTTTTCACAAATTTAACATCTCCAACTGAACGTGTCTCCATCAGTAAATCCATGCAACATTCTTATTCATGCAACTAAACTATAAGCATTAAAGTGTCATTTAGAAAATTACACTGATTCAAGAACAAATAAAATCAATATAAAAAAAAATTAAAAAAATTATCAACTCTATGTAAAGAGGAGGAAGAAGAAAAAAAAGGAAGAGTGTTGTTACTTACAGCATGACCGCTCCCCTAAATTTTCCTAGGCTCAGATGTAGCTGGCTTGAACTCTCTCTATTTTTTTTTTTTTTTAGGAAAAGGAATAATTGATGATGGTTTTACATTTATATACATATGTTTAACTAGTTTTATAATGTTTAAACTTATCCTAACACTCTCCTACCATGACACCTAATCAACCAGTAGTGCCACCTAGCCAAGCATTGCCACCCTTAGTCCCTTAACTGATAGCACTCAACATCAACCGCCTCATGTTTTTGGTTTATTTTTGTTTATTATTGTTTATTTTTTATTAATTTAATAATTTTGGTTCCGTGTAATGTTATCCAATTGTTACCAAATTAATAAAGACCATAATACTCAATGAGAGAAATACTAAAAAATTATCCATTTATAATTTCGATGTTTGAAATGAAAGAAATAAAAATTTAAAATAATTAGAAAAATAATTTAATATTTTAAAATTAATAAAATTCAGAAATATTTTTAAACTTCCAGGATAAAATATTTAAAATCATAAATATTAGAAAACTGATAACTGCGAAGATCGAATATTAGTTGGAGTTATGAATTTAAATTTACGCTCAACAAAAGTCATTTCGGTGATCAAATTGACCTACGGTAACCCTAATTTGGCGCGTTCAGACTCAAAGAAAAGATACGGGTAGTACAAATTTTAAGATATTATATCCTACCTACCTAACAAAAGAATTTTTTCTTGAATATCTAAATTAAGAGATATGACAGAATATACGGGTATTTATGAATATACAAATAAATTAATAATACCTGATCATGAGAAAATTTATATACTTTATTCTAATGTCTTTCTCAATCTCCCAAGTAGAATCTCTTGATGATTTGTGCATCCCACAAAACAAAAGCCAATGGTATCACTTTGTTCTTAAGAACTTTTTTTCGCTAGCCGATGATCATTATAGTGTTGCTAATGGAGCTTATTGTCGTAACGGGTTTTGGTCAACCGAAACGGGTCCAAAACCAGCCCAAACTCATTATGATATAATATATATATGGGGTGTGATGCTAGGGTTTTGTATAAGCCGAAAAATTGGAGCTGAAAAGAAGCCGAAAAGAAATAAAAGAAAATTGCAGCTGCTGCTGTTGTTTTGCAGCCAAAGAAACAGGGCTAACACAAAGGAAATTATTTGATACAAATAATTGGTGGTGTGGCTGAGTAAAAGGAGTTGCTGCTCTTTTGTTTTCGGGGTGAAGTTTTTCGGCGAAGGGCAAATTATTTTTTGGTGGCAGGCTGCAAATTCTTGGCCGACAAATAAAGAGAAGGTGGCGACTTCCTTTGGATTTTCGGTGGCAGAAGCAAAGAGGTAAATCACTGCATCAAGAGGTTAGGGTTTGATCTCAAAATCTTGTGTGATTTCTTTGTGATTTCTCTTGTGGTTGAAAAACTAGAAAGTTGTAATTCTCTTTTGATATAGTGGAAGTTTTTCGATCGTGTCTCCGTGGACGTAGGCATATTGCCGAACCACGTTAAATCTGCGTATTCTCTGTCTGTGCTATTTTTCTCTTTGGTTAACTATTTGATTCCGCTGGTTGTTGCATTAGTATTATTCCACCATCTTTTGCTAACAATTGGTATCAGAGCCCTGGTTCGGGTCATATTTCACTCAGATCGGTGCTTATTTTTAGTGGGAGTTATGGCGGAAGATAGGAAGAAAAAAATTAAAAAATTTGATGGGACAGATTTCCAATGGTGGAAATTGCAGATGGAAGATTATTTATATCAAAAAAATTTACATCAACCACTGTTTGGAGAAAAGCCAGAAAAGATAACAGATGAGGAGTGGGAATTGTTGAACAGGAGGGCTTTGGCGCAGATTCGATTGTGCCTGACAAAGCATGTTGTGTTCAACGTCTCCAAGGAGAAGACCACTTTATGTTTGATGTCAGTGTTGGCTAAATTTTATGAGAAGCCATCTGCTTCAAATAGACTGTTTCTAATGAAAAAGTTGTTCAACTTGAGGATGCCTTCTGATAGTTCAGTTGTTAATCATTTGAGCGAATTTAACACATTATGGACACAACTTGAATCCTTAGATTTTGTCTTTGCTGATGACATTAAAGCTTTGATATTTATGTGTTTGTTACCGGATCGTTGGAGTAATGTTGTTATGGCCATCAGCAATTCTTCCAATACTGCTCTTAAATTTAATGATGTTGTGAGTACAATCATGAATAATGAATTGATGAAAAAGAGTATGGATGAGAGCACAGTTTCTACAAGTACTGCTCTGTCGGTTGATAATGAGAGAAGGAAGGAAAGGGGTAGAAGTTTAAGCAGAGAGTCGAAGCAAAGAGAGAGATCAAAATCTAAGGGGAAGTTCAAGAAAAAGTTAGTGTATTGAAAATGTAAGACAGAGGGTCATATGAAGAAAGATTGTCCAAACAAAGATAAGGAAGGAGTGAATGTGGTGAATCCAAGTAAAGAGTATGATGACTTGTGCTTGTCTGCTCATACAGAATTGAGGTAAGATTTGTGGTTTGTAGATTCAGGGGTTTCGTTCCATTGCACTGCTCGCAAAGAATAGCTTGAGAATTATGTCCAAAGTGATTTTGGGCATGTGACAGTTGGTAATGGGCAGGAATGCAAGATTGTCGGTAAGGGGACAATTCAGTTAAAGTTGCATAATAGTAGAAAGTTGCTTTTACAAGAGGTCGGCACATACCAGATTTAAAGAAGAATTTGATATCTGTTAGCAAGCTGGATAGTGAAGGTTATCAAATCTCATTTGAGAAGAAACAGTGGAAGATCAGTAACGGAGCAATGGTAGTGGTCAAAGGTGAGAGAGTGGGAATTCTATATTTACTCTCAAGCTCGGTGGATCACGTTGTTTCTTTGGCCACCGCGAAGAACGAGAAGGCTACCTTATGGCATCAGAGGCTCGGTCACTTGAGCGAGAGCGGCATGAGGGTATTGCAATCCAGGGTATGTTGATAGATATGAAAGATGCTAACTTTGATTTCTGTGAGAACTGTGTATTTGGAAAGCAGAAAAGAGTTAGTTTTATAAAGAATGGTAAGGAGAAAAAAATCGAGAGATTGGAGTTGGTATATACAGATGTATGGGGGCCTTCTTTGGCGAAGTCTCTTGGAGGTAATTCTTATTTTGTCACTTTCATAGATGATGCAAGCAGGAAAACATGGGTGCTGGCACTTAAGCAGAAATCCGATGTCTTCAAGATTTTCAAGGTATGGAAAGCTCTTATTGAGAATGAAACAGGTTTGAAGGTGAAATGTCTGTTGTCAGACAATGGTGGGGAATTTTGCAATAGGGAGTTCGATGACTATTGCTCTATCCACGGGATCAGGAGAATAAAGACTGTACCGAGGACACCGCAGTAGAATGACGTGGCTGAGAGGATGAATAGAACCATTTTGTAGCGAGCTCGGAGTATGAGACTACAAGCAGGTTTGCCTTTGCAACTTTGGGGAGCCGCTGTAGATACGACAGTCTATCTGATCAACAGGAGTCCAGTTAGTGCTTTAGATGGAGGAATTCCAGATGAGGTATGGTCTGGTAAAACTGTGAATTATTCATTCTTAAAAGTGTTTGGTTGTATAGCATATGTACATGTGGATCATGAGATGAGAAAGAAGCTTGATTCTAAATCTCAGAAGTGTGCATTCATTGGATACGGTGACGACGAATATGGTTATCGCTTATGGGATTATGAGCATAACAAGGTAATTCGTAGCAGAGTTTTTAATGAGAGCTGTATGTATAAAGACCGAATGGAAAGTAAGAGTGACAATGCAGTGGAGAAAAAGCACTTGGAGCTGGATGAGCCACAGGATGGGATGGATCCCATGGATAAAAGAAAAGAAAAAATACCTACATCTGAAGGGGAAGAAATGACTATACCTGAGAATACACAAGCTTCAGATGAGACCGAACAGGAGAGAGAGCCATTGACTGAAATAGATGGTTCCAGTACTTCATCAGAGAGTGTTCCCACTTGAGAAGGAGGACGAGGATAAAGAAGCCAACCCAAAAACTTTGTCTTCCATTATATCATATTTTGTATACTGATGCATGTGAAGCAGAGAGTTACCAAGAAGCAATGCAGGACAAACTTCATCTTAAGTGGGAGCAAACCATGCGTGATGAAATGTCTTCTTTGGAGGAGAATCACACATGGAAATTAGTGAAGCGACCGAAAAAGATGAAACTATTGCATAACAAGTCGGTATACAGGGTAAAACATGAGGCAGGAGGGACACAAAGGTTCAAGGATAGACTTGTGGTGAAGGGATATGGTCAGAGAAAAGGTATTGACTTCAATGAAATATTTGTACATGTTGTCAAGATGACTTCTATCAGAACAATACTAAGTATTGTGGCTATGAAAGAATTATATTTAGAGCAGCTCGATATGAAAACTGCTTTCCTTCATGGTGATTTAGAGGAGGAAATATACATGGAATAGCCGAAGGGATATGAAGTTAAAAAAAGGAGAATTGGGTATGTCGACTAAAAAGGAGCTTGTATGGGTTGAAACAAGAGCCGAGGCAATGGTACTTGAAGTTCGACAATGTTGGATTCGAATTTTGTCAGAAGCAATTCAGATCATTGTATATATCTACAAAAGTTTAAGGATGGTAACATTATTATACTTACTTTGTATGTAGATGATATACTTGTGGCAGGTACATGCATGAAAAAAATCAATGATCTTAAAAGGAAGTTGGCAGGAAAATTCTCTATGAAGAACATGGGTGAGGCTAAACAACTTCTTGGAATGCAAATTACCCCAGATAAGAAAAATAAGAAATTGTCGTTATCTCAGGAGGGGTACATCAAGAAGGTATTGAAGAGATTAAATATGGAGAATGTAAAATCGGTAACTACAGCTCTTTGTGATCAGTTCAAACTGTCAAAAGAGTAAGGTGTTAAGACAGATGAGGAGACGACACATGGAGAATGTGCCTTATTTATCGGCCGTTGGGAGTCTCATGTATTCAATGGTGAGTACAAGATCAGATATTGCACATGCAGTGGGAGTAGTGAGTAGATTCATGAACCCTGGGAAGGAACATTGGCAAGTGGTGAAGTGGATTTTCAGGTATTTGAAAGGTACTTCAAATTATTGTTTGTGTTTTGGGGGTGATAACACTGATGTGCAAGATTTTGTGGATTCGGACCATGCGGATAATAGAGACAATGGCAGGAGCACCACTGGTTACGTCTTTACTGTAGGAGGGATAGCGGTAAGCTGGGTTTCAAGATTACAATCAATTGTTGCTTTATCTTCGACAGAAGCTGAGTATGTTGCAGCTGCAGAAGCAAGTAAGGAGTTTATTTGGTTGCAGCGATTGATAAGTGAGTTGGGTTTTGATAGAGTGGATTGCAGGTTGTTCAGTGATAGTCAGAGTGCAATTTATCTTGCTAAGAACTCAGCGTATCATTCACGGACTAAACATATTTACTTGAGATATCACTTCATTAGATCCTTGTTAGAGGATGGCCAATTGAAGTTAGAGAAGATTGAGGGCAACAAGAATCCTGCAGATATGTTGACAAAGCCGGTTGATGGGAAAATATTGAGCTATTGCTCAATTTTAGTGCATTTGTGTTGAATGCTAAAATCGGGACTTTAAACGATCGAGATAAAAGCTTTGGACACTAGAATTATCATGTACAGAGATTACAATTTTTGTAATAGGTCTCCAAGTGGGAGATTGTTGCTAATAAAGCCCATTGTCATAACGGGTTTTGGTCAACCAAAACGGGTCCAAAACCGGCCCAAACCCATTATGATATAATATATATATGAGGTGTGGTGCTAGGGTTTTGTATAAACCGAAAAATTGGAGCCGAAAAGAAGCCAAAAAGAAATAAAAGAAAATTGTAGCTGCTGCTGTTGTTTTGCAGCCAAAGAAACAGGGCTAACACAAAGGAAATTATTTGATACAAATAATTGGTAGTGTGGCTGAGTAAAAGGAGTTGCTGCTCTTTTGTTTTCGGGGTGAAGTTTTTCGGCGAAGGGCAAATTATTTTTCGGTGGCAGGCTGCAAATTCTTGGCTGACAAATAAAGAGAAGGTGGTGGCTTCCTTTGGATTTTCGGCGGCAGAAGTAAAGAGGTAAATTACTGCAACAAGAAGTTAGAATTTGATCTCAAAATCTTGTGTGATTTCTTTGTGATTTCTCTTGTGGTTGAAAAACTAGAAAGTTGTAATTCTCTTTTGATATAGTGGAAGTTTTTTTATCTTGTTCCCGTGGACATAGGCATATTACCGAACCACGTTAAATCTGCGTGTTCTCTGTCTCTACTATTTTTCTCTTTGGTTAACTATTTGATTCCGCTGGTTGTTACATTAGTATTATTCCGCTATTTTTTGCTAACATATAGGTTGTTTCTCATACTTTAGATTTGATTTCAAATTCATCTCGAACAGATCTATTATCTATGTTCTTCACCCAAGCATTTCTTCAACTATGATACAAGAAACATATCATGAACAGTTTCTATTTTTTGTGGTAATGATAATCTATAAGTGAGATTTCCAATTCTTTTCTTAAACTTAAATGGCGCGATGTATCTTGAACTTAGTTTTACTTTCTTGCCAAATCTAGTGATGCCTTTCATTGAGATATCTTGACAAATACCCTATCTCCAACTTCAAACTTCAATGGTTTCCTCCATTGATTTGCCTATTTCTTTTCTCTGTTTTGGACTACCTTCATATATTCTCTATTAACCTTCACTTACTCTCTAACTTGAGTAATCAGCTCCAGTCCCAAAATTATTTGTTTCCAAGCTCGTCCTTACACAATAGAGATCTGCATTTACGACCATACAAAGTTTCTAATGGTGCTATTTTGATAATCTTCTGATAACTATTATTATAAAAAAAATTCCATCATATACAAATAATCTTCCCAATATCCACCCAAATCCAACACATATGCCCTAAGCATGTCTTCAATAACATGAATAGTCCTTTCTGACTGGTCGTCCGTCTGTGGATGATAACATGAAGATAAATCCAAATGTATTTTCAAACTATTAACAGACTTTATCAATAGTGTAATCTGAATTCGGTATCTCTATCTGATACAATTCTAGATGAAACTCCATGTAACCTTACTATTTCTTACATAAAGCTCCTTACCCATACTTTCATCGATTGACCAATCCTGAATATGTGTCGATTTAGTCAATTGAGTTACAGTTACCCAAACCGCATTATTGTTCCTAGTGCTCCTTGGTAATCCTGTCACAAAATATATCGAAATCTGCTCACTTTGAAATTGCTAGTTGTTAAAACAATTCTTCCATCATCTGATATTTAGTCTTTACTTGTTGGTAAGTGGATGCAATTTTGGGTCTCACAAAAGCTTTGAGGCCTACAATTTTGGGTCCCACCAAAGAGGTTGGTGTAGATTCTATAAAGTAATTAGATAGGTGGCTGGTAGAGATTTGAATTGTAAACGAACATGGAAAGAATTTATTTAGTCCATTTTTCTCTTCATCTAGTTCTTCTGCATGTGCCTTTGGTCTCTGGGTGCTTTACTTCTGCAGCAAAGTACAGTAATACTTCAAGAGTACAATTAATTTGGAAGTATTTCTTTAATAATTATAGCAAGCTAAAATACTTTGTATTTCATTAATAATATAGAAAATTCTAAATGCACTCACTAATTTTCTAAGAACCCAACCGAAAAGTTCAATTTTACTACAAGTTTGCCACTATAAACTATTGACAAATTTATTACCATTTTCTTCAATTTTATTACAAGTTTGCCTTTTCATTTTTTCTATCATGTTTTTTTTCCCTAGTCTCTCTCAAATTGAAATACAAACTATTCTTAATAATCCAAAAATAAAAAAAATTAAATTCTAATAATTCTCAATAATAAAAAAATAAAATTAAATTAAAGTAGTCAAGAAAATTGCTTTTTAGAAGATTTTTTAAAAGAAACTAGGGATGTAAGAGTGGGTAGGATTTTGAGAGGGACAGTCAGGCAAGTACAAAGGCAGGGAGGGCCAAGCCACCGAAAAGGGGCGGAGGCAGGGTCAGGTGGCTAGGGAAGTGGACGCGACACGATCAATTGGAGGCAACAAGAGAGAAAAGAGAGCCAATGGAGTGAGAAAAGATAAAGGAAAAATTAAAAATAAGGATAACTTCAGAAGATAGTTGATTATTCTAAAAAAAAAAAAAAAGTAAAGTAAACTTTATGGTAAGTGTACTAACAAAGTAGTGATACTTAGAAAATTAGTCGGTATATTTAAAATCTCCCTAATAAGATAATAAGATATTACTGAACATGTAAATAAAATATAAATTACATATTCCAACAAATAAGGATTAATATAAAATTTTGAGTACAAATATTGCTTTACTAGTATGATGTAAGGGGCACATTGTGTCCATAGACGGATTGGACATGAAATTCATCATATCCATATTTGTCTCAATTGTATAACTGAGTAAGGAAATGGATCAATATGGACAACAAATAGTTTGCTAATTGTTTGACCAAGTATTTTTTTTCAATTTGAGAAAGATCATCTGTTAAGATTTTTGCTCTTATATATATTGTAAATTATGACAAAACTTGTGAAGATTTAGTCTAAGTACTTCAGTATAAACTAAACTTAATATTGACAAAGACCAATACAATAAATATAACGAATACACTAATTTGATTGAGGCACAACAAGAATCTTAGGATGGTGTACTATAAAATTGTAGAGCTCTGTACGTCCTTTGTAATAAAACCAAGATCAGTTAAAATAGAATTCAGATATGAATGTTATGGTACCTCAAAGTTGGAAAGATGTAGTAGTAAGAATTGATAAAAGTTATGCAGCAGTATCAATTTCAAGCTAAATTTTGAGGATGATATAGGAAGAATTGGAAAATTTTGTCACGAAGAATTTATAGAACTTTGAGTTTTCTTTCCAATGGCACCTGGATCACCAAAATTGGATTTCAGGATCAAAACTTATAGTCATTTTCTGAAGAGCTATTGTAGTGGCTGTTGAAAGGGTTGTCGACAGCCAACACTTAGATCTCACAATAAAAGGCAGTTGATGTGGCTATTGAAGAGGCTATCGACAGTAGCAATGGATGTTGAAGGGTTCTTTGGATAGCCCAACGAAAGAACACATGGGTAATGTATTTTTGGATGATTTTCTTGTAGAATTTAAATTGAACTATGGTTTCTTTTGGATCCTAGTTTAACGTCGATGGATAGGATTAAAATAGAATTTAAGAGTTTATTTAGAGGGAGTGAAATCTATTTATATGTCGTCATTTTTAACGAAGAAGGCAGGAAAAAATTGGAGAACTTCTCAAGAAGAACAAAAAAAATATTTTTATTGAAGAAGAAAGAGTTCTGGTTCGTGGTTGATTACAAGTGAAAAGTGTAGTTATTTTAGTTTATTTTATGCACTCGTAATCTAATTTTGTTGATTAAAACAAGAAATTAATAATAAATTATTTATTAATCAAACTCTCTACTTTAATATTTTCCTAGTGTTTTATAGTCTTTCTATAGGGTTTTATATAGAAGGAAATCGAAAAATCAAAGCACATCTAAAATATCAATCTAGACTCACCATTTTATAGGTTTGGCTGTTGATAGTCATCGACTGAACTAGAAACCTGAGAGCAACTTCAAATGGGACAGTTGACGAAACTTTGGACAGCCACGACCGTAGAAACTAATATTTTAGAATTTTTGAAGAAAAGAGAGTTTCCTTGTAATAGTATTCATGTTAGGTTTTTGAGAGGCTATAACTACCCAACGTAATTCAGAGTTTTGAGAGCTGTATGAGATATAGATAGAGAAATTATAGTTTTTTATTTTAATTTTGTACTCTTTCATAGTTATTAATAAAATAATCTATATTATTCTTATATTGATTGTTATAATGAGCTTGAGTGGCTAAATTCTTGCATTGGTTCAAATGAAGAAATGAATCTAAGAAAATTTACTGGTATGCATTTTATTTGCTTATCATCCTTGATTGATTTATGTAAAATTAATATTTTTGGCTCCCTATTAACTTATTAGGTTTTAAATATGACTTTTGAATCGAATGATATATAGTTTGATGATATATTTGTTACTTAATTTTTTATATACTGTAAACTCTTTAGGCACGGTGTATGATTAAACATTGAATGTATATTTTTATTATTCATATGTCATTCTTAAATGAATTCAAAAAATACATAGGATTAATGATGTGATAATTTAACTGCAAGCGTACAGTGACGTTTGTAGCGCTATACAGGTCGTCCCATAGAGATCTAAGGTGTTTTGCAATTCTTACTAATTTTATAGTCTAACGGATTAATAAAGAGTTCTAAGTTGGAGTTGAGAGTTATTCTAATTAGCCTAAGATCTAAAATCCACTAATTTCCAACCATATATTTACTTCTATTATCTTCTTCTATCATAAAAAAGTGATCTTTTATTTTAATTTTTACTTGAAGTGTCCTAAATATGAGTTATCAAGTGGTGTGCAAGTATAACACATCAAAAATACAACTTTTCATAAAAACAAACTAAATCGTTAGATAATTCGATAAAGAAAATAAAAATCAACAACTCCAAATCCTAACTAAGTATAAACTATCAAGAAACTTAACTCAAGTATAACCTATCAAAGAATTAATCTATGAGTTCTTGTATTTTAATCTTTTCATGGGAAAATCATATCTTTATTTATTTTAATTAGGAAGAAAAATACTAGAGAGCAATTACATGGTGGATTCTAGTTTTATCAACATCTTAGAGCTAAATTAAATTAGCTACACATGATTCTAGTAAGCAAAATTAAATTTCTATTCATAAAAGCAATTAAATCTAATTTAGAAAACAAATAAATCTATACTAGAAAGCAATTAAAAGATAATTACCTAAGAGAAAAATTGAAAAATAACAAAAATTACCTCTGGAGTCCGGTATTGTGGCCGTCACCCCTTCAGCAAAACCCTAATTTTATTAATGAAAAATTCGAGTATAAACTATATCCTAATTCTATATTAACTAATGCATTCAAAAAACCCTATAATATAAGGATACGGCCAATATATAGCTTTCGGAACTCAAACCTAATTCTAACAGAATTGAAAAAGTAAAAAATTACAACAAAATCACCAAAGAAAAATCAGCCTATGGGCCTATTTTTGTGTCGCTATTTGGCTGCAAATGCCACCAATTAGTGGCAATAATATGTCCAATTGTTCTGATTTTTCTCCTACACGAATCTCTTATCTTGTATACTTAATTCTCTTGTCTGTATTTGACTTCGACTCTCTGCAGTATTTTAATCTTGTAGTTTTACTCTCTTTGAACTCTTTTCTAGACTTTATTTTCTAATCCGGCTCTAATTTCATGCCATCTTCTTGTAGGAATCGAATTATCTGAAAAAGACACTAACAATAACCGAGTAGTATTTATTTATATACAAAAATAGATAAAATATGGGAGAAAAAATACAATATATAATACTCATCACACCTCCACACCTATGTTTTGCTAGTTCTCGAGCAAAACCTAATCCTCAAAAGAAAAAGAAAAATTCTAACTCACTTTCACAGGAATCGCGATTGCACTTAGTTCGTACAACAAACTTTTAAACCCCTAGGTTACCCTAATGGACGAGTTGTGTCTCGTAAAGCTTTGCAGTGAATATACCCACAAAATTCATGAATAAAATAGATTAAGGAGTAAAGAAAAGAAAAATAAGGAAACTGAAAACAAGAAAAATAAAAAAAATTATACAAGAGAAAGAAAAATCTTTTTTTATAGTAAGAAAAATCTTTTTTTATAGTATTTCTTCAATTAATCTTACTAATGTACAAACTTAACAACGCATTTAAATTATCAATTTTTAAATCGAGTATCATATCAGATACACTTATCATTTTAATCAAAAATTTAAATCCTCTCTTTCAATACCTACTAATAGATAATTCATTGGCTCCTATACAACTACATGCACGTGTGATAGTCTATTTTAGGTTTGGACTCCAACTCTAACTCATGATTCATCTCCTCTCTCATAATATTTTTTTCTTTTTTAAAAAAATATTTTACTTTTCATGCGAATATTTACGCTTTCTTAGGTACAAAGTACCTGATTACTCAGATCATACTCTCTCTCTCTCTGTCTCTCTTCCTCTTTTTTTAAGAATATTTTACTTTTCATGTGAATATTCCGCTTACTTAGGCGCAAAATACCCGATTACTCGTATCATACATTTTTTTCACTCTTGAGCCTATTGCCTTAATACCAGGTGCACCCCACTATTTTATCACTCTCGAAACTATTGTCTTAATACCAGACTCACCCATATTATTTTATTCTCACTTTTTTCTTTGTTTATATTGATTTAGAGAGAGAAAACTTACTCAATCATTATCATATTTGTCCTTAACTTAATAAACTATTATAAAGTAAAAAATAGATGTATACTTGCCTCAAAACTACTATTAGCTGTATTTATTTTTCGGATTTTAATCTTTTTCATAAAATTCAAAGTGTATCATCCAATCTACTTTCCTATCCAATTTTAAATCTAAATTTATTCATTTATCTGTAATTAGGTTGATCTATTGATGAAAACATATAAATAAATTTTTTCAATTTTTTTATTTTTTTCAGTTTTTAATTTTTTTAGTTAGTTACGCTAAAATCTACTCAAAGTGTAAAATAAAGAAACCCAAAAATCTAAAATTAAATAAAATTTCTATTAAAAAACTAAAAATGCTAGAAAAACACGAAGAAAATATCCTAACACACTCCTCCATACCTAAACTCGTATATGCCGTTATACGCAAATCAAGGGTGGTAAAATAAATAAGAAAACGATGATGCACATATTATGCATTTACTAGAAAATTCAAATCGGTTACGACCTCTTGATCGCTTTCCACTTTCATAATGTGTCCTTTTATATTTTGATATGGATTAACTTAGCCTTTTTGTCAATTTTGTATTTAATCTCTCCATCTTGTTTTTTATTTTTCTCAATTTATTTCTACCTTTCTTTTTTTATATAATAATAAAATTTTGAAGTTGAAAATCATACCTTTATTGTCAATATTTAACCCATAAGCATCTTTCATAGCAGTAAGTATTTTAGTTTTATCAACTTGTGAAATAACATACTCATTTTGATGTAGCGGAATCATAAACTCGATTTTGGATCGCCCTTTCAAATCATTAACTACTATAATCTCTTCCTTTTGTGCTTCCTTCCAATTTTCAAGTATTATAGGCTTGTCATGTAAATTTTCTTCAATCCTGTCATCAAAATTCTCAAAAAAAAATGCTATACTAGAGGACTTATCATTAGTCAAGTTATTATGAAGGAATAAATATTCTTCTTCCCAAATTTCTTCACAATTTTCACTAAAAGAAAGAAATGATAATATGTCACTAGCAAGCTCATCATGAGGCAAATCACCATGCAAAATTTTTTCTCATCACCAATTTCTTCATATTTATTTTCACAATGGTCTAAAATAGATAGATCACAATATTGAAGTATAGACTCATCATTGCACAAAATTATTTAACTCATTTTAAATCATATATACTTCAAAAGATGACTGAAGTGGTTGCTCGTTGGAGTAAGATATGTTCAAATAATTAGATGGCTGATCTCTAAAAAATTTAATTTAAGAAATCGCTTTGAGAAGATCTTTCATATAAGATACAGTTTGAGAGGATGAATTTTGAGAGGATAATTTTAATAAACTTTCTATACCTTCCTCAATTGTACATCTTCGTTTCTTAGACTCACGATTGTAATTTTTCTTATTTTTCTCAAATAATTGCACCTCGAGATCAGGAGTGAAATTTGAAGAAAGATATGATATATCTGTATACATATTTGATGACTAATATGAAGGTATATAAATTCTCATGACATGCATACCTCGCTTCTAATATTTTTAATCTTTCATCTAACATGTTCAATTGAGTATCTTGTTCGTGATTGAATATAGAATATGAAGATAAATAGTCTATAAAGAAAGAATCAGATGGAGAACTCTCTTGGTATGGCTCTTGATTATATGCAAAATTAGATTGATTTATTCATTCACAATTGTAATTTTGTATATAGAAAGCACTTGTAGGTTCATTATATGTGATATGAAATTGATTATAACATAATCCTAACGAACTTCCTATCCATGGACACTGATAATAATTATGATAAGGATCACGACAATGATAGCAACCAGTTGAATTTTGAAACATTTTTTTAAAATTTTTTTTAAATTTTTTTTGAAGAAGGTGGAGAGGGAAAGAGATGGAAAGGAAAAAATAATAAAAATTAAAATTTTATTTTCAAATATATTATTTTATTTTTTTATAGAACTAGGAACTCTCAATACAGAATAAGACAAAATTTGGGGGAGAAAATCTCTAGAATTGCCACTAAATAGTGGTAATTGCGATTATTTAGGGGCAAAATCAGGGAATTTACCTCTCTGGTTTTTGTAGTGCTCTTCCGAGACTCTTTTCTTTCCTTTTTGCTTCTTGTATCTAAAATTCCAGATCTATACACACTCAACACACACTGTTCGCCTGTAAAATGTTAGAAAAAGTAAGAAAAATACCGTCGATCTCCGGCAACAGCGCCAAAAACTTAATGTGATTATTTAACTACAAGTGTATAGTATCGGTTGTAGTGCTATACAGGTCGTCCCATAGGGATCTAATTTGCAATTCTTACCAATTCTATAGTCTAACGAATTAAAAAATAATTCTAAGTTGGAGTTGAGAGTTATTCAAATTAGTCTAGGATCTAAAACCCACTAGTTTCCAACCATATATTTACCTCCATTATCTTCTTCTATCATAAAAAAGTGACCTTTAAGTTTAATTTATACTTCAAGTATCCTAAACATGAGTTATCAAGTAGTCTGCAAGTATAATGCATCAAAAATAAAACTTTTCATAAAAGCAAACTAAATCATTAGATAATTTAATGAAGAAGATAAAAATCAACAACTCCAAACCCTAACTAAGCATAAGTTATCAATAAACTTCACTCAAATATAATCTATCAAAGTATTAATCTACGAGTTCTTGTATTTTAATCTTTCATGAAAAAATTATGTCTTTATCTATTTTAATTAGGAAGAGCAATTACATGGTAGATTCTAATTTCATCTACATCCTAGAGTTAAACTAAATTAACTACACATGATTCTAGTAATCAAAATTAAATTTCTATTCATGAAAGCAATTAAATCTAATCTAGAAAGTAAATAAATCTATACTAAAAAGCAATTAAAAGAGAATTACCTAAGAGAAAAATTGAAGAATAATAAAGGTTACCTCTGGAGTCCGGTATTGTGGCCGTCACCCCTTTAGCAAAATCCTAATTTTATTAATAAAAAATTTGAGTACAAACTATATCCTAATTCTATATTAACTACTGCATTAAAAAAAACCCTAAAATACAATGATACGGCCAATATATAGGCTTCGGAACTCAAATTCTAATTCTAATATAATTGAAAAACTACAAAATTATAAAGAAACCACCGAAGAAAAATCAGCCCGTGGGCCTACTTTTTGCAGCTATTTGGCGGCAAATGCCGCCAATTAGAGGCAATAATATGTCCATGTATTCTGATTTTTCTCCTGCACAAGTATCTTGTCTTATACACTTGATTCTCTTAACTGTATTTGAGTTTGGCTCTCTGCAGTATTTTAATCTTGTAGTTTTACTCTCTATGAACTCTTTTCTGGACTTGATTTTCTAATCTGATTATGATTTTATGTCATCTCCTTGTAAAATTCGGATTATCTAAAAAAGACACTAAATACCTGAGTAACATTTATTTATATACAAAAATAGATAAAATATGGGAGAAAAAATACAATATATGATACTCATCAATTAATCGGGAGAAGTTAGCCAAATTATCAAATTTACTACTTTATTTGATTTTGTACTTTAGAGATATATTTTCTAGTTGTAAAATGACTTTGTAATCTACGCAACTAAGATAAATAAGTATAAACATATCCAGTAAATTTTTATATGGGAGAGTTAACTAATCTGACCAGCAATTTCTTTTAAGCAATTAAAAAAATTAATCTTTAGTTTTAGTTAAAAATTTAATCTATCTATTCCGTAAATTATTTCTTTAGTGTCTAATATAATAATTAAAATAATTTTCGAGAGGACGATCTTGAGTTACCACTTTTGTACTACTTGTCGATCTCTTATATTTAAGAGTGTACAATTTAGATCCAGTCAAGTTTTTGGCACTATTGCCTGGGACGAATACTATTATATTACCTTTTAGTATTAGATGTAATGCTTCTGTTTTTCAATTGCTTCCCAAAATGGAGAGCGCTACATTAAACAGTATTAGACAACTCAATAGTCATAGGATTTTAAAATAATTGTAACTACTGTTACATTAAAGTGATAAATCATATGTTTAAACTGAAATTTTTTTATTAATACAAAGAGTTAATTATATAAAATGGCACACTACTCTAATGTGAACTAAAAAATTTAGAAAAGATAAGCAGTGCCTAGGGAAACAAATATATAAACAAAATATACAAAGGTTTTCTAGAGGATATTTTACCGCTTACTGTCGTCGACCTATTCAATGAAATATGGGTTGTCGATTGGTGCTGGTCTCCCTTCCTTTCCTTCTAAACCCAGGTTCAAAGCCTAAGGGATTAAATATAGCAAGTAACACAAAAGAAAAACATAAGTATACTATCATAGTACTAGAGATAAGTAGCATCAAATAAATTTTTAGTCATATGGCGTAAATAATAAATAATAAAATAACAGGAAACTATATAAATTATTCACAACTAATATGTAAATATCATGTAAAATAAAAAAGTCCAAGTCACGTTCATGTTAGTATTGAAACTAAATGGAAAATATAATGGTGTTGTTTTCCGTATATCCGTGACCCGATCCGAACCCATGGCGCTGAAGTATGATGGGTCAGTAGGTGCTGCTATATAAATCCCGTACTATGAAACAATAACGTACGTCACCATTAGGAGTACTTAAATATCAGACTATGGCTCAGTACCACGCGGTACTGCTCCAGTATAATTCTTCAACACCTAACTACAAATGGCTAACTAGATTCTCATACAATATGGTTTTATCCATCACGTAGTTTTCTCCAATCCCTGTATCATGACACAATACATACACAAATCAATAGAAACACTATGGCTGGCTAAGTCAAACTATATATATATATATATATATATATATATATATATATATATATATATATATATATATACACTAGAAATTAGAATTAAAGAATCAATTTAATTCAAGATCACGTACACACATATCTCATGGATACTCTATTTTCATTAATCACAATATATGAAACTTATCATTTGTTCCAGAGTAATTACTTTCAATGTATATCATGGATTTTGGTTATCAAAATTACATGTCCAATTGCTTTTCATGTGTAACATTAATATAATATGTTATTTGTGTATTTTACATTTTCTGGAGTAATTATTTTCATTACTAAAATGTTTAAAAAAAGAGATTATCCATCAAAAACTGAGTTGCTTATTCATCAAATAAACATATATTTCGTACCCAAATATTGCTTGCTAACTAGTATTATTAAAATGTTAATGTTCTAAATGCTAATGTGCAATTTAATTGCACAGTAATTATTTTTGTTATTAAAATGTTTTAAAAAATATTTACTGCAAGGATAATTAACATTGTATGCTCAATGATCCCAAATGACAAGTAAGTGGAGCTCAACTGCATGGGACAATTAACATTCGGTGTGTGTTAACATAATAAAGGTAAGAATAGGAGCTCAAAGTAAAACAATCAGTGGTATAAATATTAAGTTATTTTTATTAGTATTTAGCACTAGTTAGCCAATTTTAAATTAAGTTCAAATAATGTGCATGAAAATAGAATAAACATATGTGATAAGGAAAATATATTTAAAATTTTCAAAGCCTAGAATGGCAACAACAATTTCACATGTAATAGTCTTTAGGCTTAACATAGTAAATAATATGAATATACCATAAAGCAATTAAAGTCGAATATCCCTATTATTTTTTTCTCACAAATTTAACATCTCTAACTCAACGTGTCTTCATTGGTAAATTCATGCAATATTCTTATTCATGCAACTAAACTATAAGCATTTTAGTTTCATCTGTGAAATTACACTGATTCAACAACAAATAATATCAACATAAAAAAATAAAAGAAATTATCAATTGTATGTGAACAGGAAGAAGAAGAGGAAGTGCGTGTGTTACTTATAGCATGGCTTCTCCTCTAAATTTTCCAAGGTTCAGATGTTGCTGGCTTAAACACTGCTTTTTTTCCTTTTAGCAAGAGGTATAATTGATGAAGGTTAATACATTTATATACATATGTTTAATTAGTTTTATAATATTTAAACTTATCCTAACACCCTCCTACCATGACGCCTAATCAACCAAGTGTACCACTTAGCCAAGCGTTGCCACCCTTAGTCCCTTAGCTGACAACACACAACATCAACTACCTCATATTTTTGGTTTATTTTTATTTATTATTATTATTTATTTATTATTAATTTAATATTTTTATTCCATGTAACGTTATGCAATTATTACCTATTAATACAAGCCATAGTATTCAACGAAAGAAATACTAAAAAATTATCCATTTATCATTTCGATATCCGAAATGAGAAAAATAAAATTTTGAAGTAATTAGAAGAATAATTTAATATTTTAAAGTTAGTAAAATCAGGGAATATTTACAGGCTTGGCAATTTTTTTCAAATTATAAATATTAGAAAACTAATAACTGCAAAAATCGAATATTAGTTGGAATTGCGGATTTAAAGTTACGCTTACTGAAAGTCATTTTGATGACCAAATTGACCCACGGTAGCTCTAATTCGGCACATTCGGACTAAAAAAAAGGATACAAGTAGCACGAAGTTTTGTATACTATATTCATGTTTGGTGGTAATAATAATCATTAAGTGAGATTTCTAATTCTTTCCATGATCTCAAATGACACAGTGTATCATGGACTGAGGTGTACTTTCTTACCAAATCTGGTCACGCCTTTCATTGAAGATATCTTGATGAATACCCTATTTTCGACTTCAAAATCCAATAGTTTCCTCTGTTGATCTATCCATTTCTTTTATCTGTCTTGGACCGCCTTCATATATTCTCTGATAACATTCACTTGTTCAGCAAATTGAGTAATCAACTCCAGTCCTATGATATTTTGTTCTCTAACCTCGTTCCAACATGATGGGAATATGCACTTATGACCATACAAAGTTTTAAATGGTGTTATTTTGATACTATTCTGATAACTATTATTATAAGAAAATTCTGCCATATACAAATAATCTTCTCAAGATCTACTAAAATCCAATACACATACACTATTGGTCGTCCGTCTGTAGATAATAAGCTAAAGATAAATTCAAATGTATTTATGTGCTATCCATCAAACTCAGAGTGTGATCTGAATTTTGTATCTTTATCTAATACAAATCTGGTTGGAATTCCATGTAACCTTACAACTTCTTGCATAAACATTTTTGCCAATACTTCCATCGATTGATCAATCCTGAATAGGATAAAATAATCGATTTACAATCACCCAAATCACATTATTGTTCATGATTTCCTTGGTAATCTTATCACAAAATCTATCAAAATCTGCTCCTACTTTCACTCTAAAATTGCTAGTAGGTTAAGCAATTCTGCAATCATCTGATATTCAGTCTTTACTTGTTAACAAGTGGAACATCTAGACACATATCTAGCAATCTCCTTCAATTTGTACTTGCTTAATCTGCTCTATCAATGGTGACTATAATCGTAACTTATAAGTTGCATTGTCATTACTAGTAGAATTACTACTATTTCCATCCCTTTCATCTCCATTAAAACATCCTTTTGTTGAGTCAATTTCTCTGCGGCAACCCTCCTACTCAATGCATCTAATAGTGCGTTAACCTTTATTAGGTGATACTTTATTTCTAGATTATAGTCTGCTACAATTCCAACCATTGTCTCTATCTAATGTTCAATTCTTTTTGAGTAAAAATATATACTTTAAATTTTTATGATTAGTGTATATCTCCACTCTCTGTCTTAGCAGCTAGTGTCTCCAAATCTTTAGAGTATGAATTACTGCTGCCAAGTCCAAATCATGAGTCGGATAATTCCTCTCATGAGGTCTCAACTATTTTGATGCAAATTCAATTGCTCTCCCATTCTGTGTCAACACACATCTCAATTTCTGACTTGAAGCATCACTAAAACTTTTATTCCTCTAGAGTTGTCTAGAATTATTAGTATTAGTGCTATTATTAGTCTCTATTTCAATTCTTCAAATACCTTATTACATTCATCTGTTCAGATATATTCTACTCCCTTTCCAGTCAATTTAGTTAAGGGGATGCAATATTTTTAAAATCCTGTACAAATATTTTGTAATTCCAAGCCATTACTAGAAAACTCTGAATCTCTTATATTAATTTTGGCACAGACCAATGTATTACAGTTTCTATCTTTTTAGGATCGGCTGACATAATCTCTAGAAACTATATCGCCAAAGAAATCTACTTTATCCAACCAAAATTTAGATTTATCAAGTTTTCTATATAACTTTTACTCTTTGAAAGTCTATAAAACTATTCTCAAATACTCAGCATGCTCTTCTCTATTTATATAATAGATCAAGATATCATTAATAAATACCACCACAAACTGATCTAGATACTGAACAAAAATATTATTCATCAAATTTATAAATATTGTTGGTATATTAGTGATTCCAAATTGTATCACCAAATATTCGTAATGACCATGTCTAATTCTAAATGTAGTTTTTGGAATATATTTTATTTGGATCCATACTTGATAAAAACCTGAACGAAGATCTATCCTCGAAATACTTTTTCTCCTCCTACTTGATCAAATAGATTGCTTACTCTCGATAATGGATACTGATTGTTGATTGTTACTGCATTCAAACATCCTATAATCTACACATAATTTTTGACTCACATCTTTCTTTCCTTTCAATAATACTGAAGTTTCCCAAGATGAAATACTAGGTCTTACAAAAACCAACTTCAATAACTCATCTTCTTATCTCTTGACTTTATCTAATTCTACAATTCCCATTGCGTAAGGTGGCTTATAAACCGATTTAGCTCCAGAGATAATATCAATGGTAAATTCTACTCTACTGTCGTTAATGGTGGTAGTGCAGGTATCTACTCAGGAAATATACTATCAATTCTGATACAACTGAGATTATTCCTTCCTCTACTTCCATAGCTTCCAAAACTCCCTCTTTCGGGATACTTAGATTCTACTGATTTTAAGGATTGGTTTCCTCTAACAAACTCAAACTCTGAATGATTAAGAATCTAAAATATTACTCTTCTTATTTTATAATCCATTACTGCATGAAAAGTACTCAACCAGTCCATACCTAGGATAACATCATATCCTCCTTTATTTATAATTAGTAAGTTGGTATAAAATTCTCTACCATTAATCACTAAGGGACATAATCTATACTCCTTATTAGTCATGAAACTACCATTCTTAGTCTTTATGTCCCATCCTGCAGGTAAGATTGCACAATCAATAGAATTGTGAAAAACAAATATGAGAGATAAAACAGTGCGAAGCTTCAGAATTGAATAGAACAGTTGACGATGCATTGGCAATTAAAATCATACCTGCTATGACTCCCCAAGTAGTTTGAACTTCTTCAGCATTCATTAATCTAATTTGCCCCTGCCTCCATCCTACTTCCCCTTGGAGTCTAGTGTAGGTTGTTGTTATGTCTCTAAAAGTCTTCTTTGGTCCGGTCTTAAAACTCTCTGAGTTGATGTTATTACTGACCTGGCTGTTGGCTGGAATAGGACCCTAGGTACTACCTATTATTGAATCGTCGAACAGTCACTTACTCGATGATTGGCATACCCACATGCCAGACACAGCCCTTGGGTTCTTCTACATTCCTTTTGGGTATGTCTTATAGATTATTGAACTTTGATTTGGTATCATCTACTTCTTTGCTGCTAGAGGACCATCAAACCTCCTAGCAGATGAGCTTGGTCCTTGTCTAGATGACTTTTTAATTGTCACCGATCACCCCTCCTTAGATACTTACTCCAGGTGATATGCTACTTCGAATACCTCTGAGTAGGTCTTATAGTTATGACCTACTAGATGCTCTCTTAGATAGTTCCTCAGTCCTTACTGGAACATATGTGCTTGCACCTCTTCATTAGCTACCATGATGGGGGAAAAACAACTAGTCTCACAAACTCAGCTGCATATTTGTTCACTGTCCAATCTCCTTGTTGCAACTCCAGGAACTTCTTTCTCATCTCTGCTTCACTAATGCTTGGGAAAACCTGGTATGAAATATCTCCACAAACTTCTTCCAAGTTAGAGGATCCTGGTGCCTTACTTCTTTGGCCTACTACCATATTCTAGCTACATCAATCAACTGAATACAGGCCGCATCCACCCAATTCTCTTTGATATTCTTGCCGCCTTCAAAAGATTCTTCATATCCACAATCCATTACTCAGCTTTCAATGGTCCTTCTATCATAGAAAATACTACTTCTTGAAATTCAACACCATTCCTATCCTTTTCAGCTCTTTGGATTGTAGCATTCTCACTAGCAACATTGTTGTGGTCAATTGGGTAGCAACATTGTTGTGGCCAATTGGGTCTGTACTACTCTTCATACTCACAGAAAATTGGATCGGTATTATTCTATGATGGACCAAATATGAATCAATAAATGGAATACAAAGATAGACAATTCAAACACATAGGACACAATAGGTGAGGCACGATAGTAAATCAGGTCGATATGAGGAATAATTGTCAAGAATGAGTTACAGTCATATTCTTATGTGCTAGTAGTCCTAGGGTCTTCCACTAAAGCTGGCTCTAATACCACCCTGTAACGCCCATGTTTTTTAGCTGCTTTCCAAAATAAAAGATACTACTTAAAATAACACTAAATAACTCAACAGTCATAGGATGTTAAAATAACCGTAACTATCACATTCATATTGATAAATAACATGTCTGAAATTTAAAAGATTTTATTTATACAAAGAGTTACAAAAGATGGCACATTACTCTAAATATGAACACAAAAGAATCAAAAGAGAAAAGCAATGTCCAGTCAAAAAGAAATATAAATAGAATATATAAAGGTTTTCTAGAAGATATTTTACTACTTACTATTGACGGTTTGTTCAATGAAGTATGGGTTGTGAGTTAGGGTTGGTTCCCCTTCTTCGCCTTCCAAACCCAGGTTCAGAATCTAGCGGATTAAAATACAACAAGTAACACAAACGAAAGAAATATGTATACTATCATAGTACTAGAGATAAAGAGCATGTGAATAAATTTAGTAGGTGTCTGTCGTATTTCATAAATAATGAATAATAAGATAGCAAGAAACTATATAATCATTTACAAGTAACATGTAAATATCATGTAAAATTAAAAGGTCTGGATCACATTCATGTTAGTATTAAATCTAAATGATGGATAAGATGATGCGTTGTTTCTCATATTATATAAGTTCTCGTGCATACTTGGTACCTAGTCCGAACCCTTGGCACTGAATCATGACGCACTGCTAGATGTTGCTAGACAAATCACATATTATGAAATAATAACAAACGTCACCCTTAAAGGAAACTTAAATATCAGACTGTGGCTCAGTACTATACGGTGTTGCTGCAGTTCAAGTCCTTAATACCTAATTAGAAACAACTAGCTATATCCTCATTCGATGTGATTCTTATTTATCACATAGTTTTTCCCAATCCCTGTGTCATGGTACGCTACATACATGAATAAATAGAAACACCATGGCTGGTTAAGCCAAATTTTATACATATCCATCATTACTAGAAACTGTAGTTCAAAAATCAATTTAATTCAGGATTACGTACACATGTATCTCGAGAAAACTCTATTTTTATGTAATCACAATATATGAAACTTCTCATATGTTCCAGAAAAACTACTTACATTATGTAACATGGTTTATTGGTTATCAAAAATACATGTCCAGGTGCTTTTCATGGTAACTTTAATATAATGTGTTATTTGTGTATTTTTCTTTTATTGGAGTAATTATTTTTATTGTTAAAATGTTAAAGAAAAGAATTAACCATTAAAATTTGCTCCTTATTCATCAAATAAACATATGGTTTGTACCTAGATATTGTTGAACTTGTTACTTGCTAATTAGTATTATTAAAATATTAATGTGATAAATGCTAATTCGTATTATTAATAATACTTTAATAATTAGTATTATTAAAATAATAATATATCCAGAAATTGCTAAACTTGTTATTTGTTAATTAGTATTGTAGAATATTATTAAAATATTACTATGCAATAATTACTTAATTGCAGAGTTATTATTTTTATTATTAAAATATTTTTAAAATGTAGTAGGCATGGGAAAATTAACATTGTATGCTCAATGATCCCAAATGACAGGTAATTGGAGCTCTATTATACGGAACAATTAACATTGGGTGTCTGTTAACATAATAAAGATAAGAATAGGAGCTCAAAATAAGACAATCAACTATATAAAAATATAGTCATTTTTTAACATTTAGCACTTGTTAGCCAATTTTAAGTTAAGTTCAAACAACGTCCCTGGAAATAGAATAAACATATGTAACAAGGAAAATAAATTTAAGATTCTTAAATTCTTGAATGGCAACAATAATTTGACATGAAATGTGACTGATCTAAATCGTATACTCCCATGTGTAAGAGATCGACAAATAGTATAAGAGTGATAACCCAAGATCGTTCTCTAGATGATTGTTTTGATTATTGTGTTAGATATTAAAGAAAATAAATTGCGGAACTTAAAAAGAAAGATTGAATTTAATTAACTAAAACTAAAAATTGAAGGTTTAAATTACTTAAAATAAAGTTATTGTTCATATAAACTAATTCCCCATAGAATAATTTAATGAATGCATTTATACTTGTTTATCTCAGCTACATAGATTACGTGTTTTTTTTTACAATCAGAAAATATATTTTTAAAGCATAAATCAAACAAAGTTACAAACTTGATAATTTGAATAATTTTCCCAATAAATATATAAATTTTGAGTTTATCTAAAAATGAAATGTAAATAACAAAAATAAACATTGAAAGTCTAAGCATACACCGTGACTAAAAAGTCTACAGTATATCAAAAACTAAGTAACGAATATATCATCAAACAATAAATCATTAAAGACTTAAAATCATATATAAAACTAACAAGATAATGGGGAATCAAAAATATCAATTTTACGTAAATTAATTAAATTTAATAAGCAAATTTGTCACATACAAGTAATTTATCTAGGGTTTGTTACCTCATCTGATCCAACACAAGAATTTAGCCATTTATATTCATCATAGACATGAATAAAGAAAAAGAATTTCTTTTATTTGTTTATATAAAAGAGTACAAGAAGTAAAATCTCTAATATCTTCTAAATTGCTTCTATTGATTCACCTCATACCAAATTTTGAATTATATTGTATATTTATAGCTTCACAAAACCCCAAGAAGAATTTTATTTAAAAGGAAACTCTATTTTCTATATAAAAAAAAGGCCAAAAAATCAACTCTGTGGCAGTGGCTTTCCAAAGCCGCTTCGACTCCACTCTTGGTTTACTTCTAAGTTGCTGGTTGTCGACAGCCAACAGATAGCTATCGATAGCCAGACCTGTAAATTCACAATTTTGAATCGATATTCAAGGTACACTTTGATTCTTCGATTTTCTTGCGCATAGAACCCTGTAAAAAACTATAAAATACTTAAAATATCATAGTGGGTAATTTGATTAATAAAAAAATTATCAGTAATTTCTTATATTAATCACTAAAATCAAATTGTGACTAAAATAACTAAGTTTTTACTTGTAATCATAATGGTCTTTAGGCTTAACATATTAAATAATAAGAATATACCATTGATGAGTGTTATATATTATATATTTATATCCTCCATATTATCTATTTTTATATATAAATAATTCTACTTGGGTATTTTTATTGTGCTTTTTAGGTGAAATCTATTCCTATAAGAAAATGACATAAAGTCAGAGTCGGATTAGGAAACCAAGTCTAAAAAAGAGCTAAAAGTGAATAAAGCTATAGGATCATGAAGTTGTAGAGACCCAAATTTTATTATAGTCAATCCAATCAAAGAAAAAGAACAAGAGATTCACGTAGAAAACGTTGAGACCCAGAACATTATATTTTGCTGCCATTTAGCTGCAATTGTTGCCAATTAGTGGCATTGTGGGGTCCATATCTCATGACTTTTTTTGGGGTTTTCAATGTAATTTTGTAGTTACCCACTTGTACTCAGATTAGGATTTGGTTCTCCAAAACTTATATATTGGCCATGTCCTTGTAACCTTGGAGGGGATGCAATTTTCGTACTCGTAATTATCAAAAATTAAGGTTTGCCAAAGGGGTGACGTTCGCCATACCGAACTTCAGAGGTACCATTTGCTGCTTATCATTGTTTTTTTAGGTAATCTTCTTTTAATTGCTTTCTAATTTAGATTAATCTTTCTTTCTAAATTAGATTTTCTTGCTTTCATGAATGAAAATAGGATCTTGTTAATTAGAACCATGAGTAGCTAAATTAGTTTAGTTCTAGGATATAGATGAAACTAAGAATTAACCATGTAATTGCTTATTATTGTTTTCTTTCTAAAATAAAATAATAAAGACATGATTTTTTCATGAAAAGATTAAAATACAATAATACATAGATTAATAATTTGATAGGTTATACTTGAGTTAAATTTTTTGATATTCTACGCTTAGTTATGATTTGGGGTTGTTGATTTTCATCCTTTTTATAGAATTATTTAATGATTTAGTTTGTTTTTGCGCAAATTAGTATTGTTGATGAGTTATACTTGCGCACCACTTGATAACTCATACTTAGAACACTTTAATTAAAAGATTAAAACTAAAAGATCATTTTTATGATAAGAAAAAAATAATAAAAGTAATACTTTATTGTGAACTAGTAAATTCTATATCCTAGTCTAATTAGAATAATTTGAATTCAACTTAAAATCCTTTGTTAGTCCGTTAGAATAATAGGATTAGTAAGAATACAAAGCATCTAAGATCCTCATAGGAACGATATGTAAAGCTTTATAACCAACACTGTACACTTCCAGTAAATTATCACATCAAATTTTTAGAGTCGTTGTAGGGGATCGACGGTGTTTTTCTTGGTTTTTTTAACATTTTATGGGTTAACAAAGTTTGTTGAGTGTGTAGGGATCAAAAAGTGCAGATATAGGAAGTCAAACGGGATCAGAAGAGATTCAGAATTGCGTAGCAGAAAGCAGAGAGCCAATCTCTCTAGTTCTGCTGTAATTGGCAGCAAGAAGTGGTAGATCAGGTGAGTCCTGATCCCAATCTCTCTAAAGTTCTGTGTTTTGGTTTTGATTTTGTAAAAGAAATTTAAAAAAATAAAAACAATATAAACAAAAGGAAAACAAATTTTTCTTTGATCATATCTTTTCCACTGTTTTATCTTTACCACACCTCATTTCTTGTATTAGTTTAGAAAACCCATGCATCCACTTACAGTCGCTGGTTCATACCACATTAGACCCATGATCAATTTGGTCAACTAGTGAGATCAGATTTGTTCATAGGAGACAAGATGGACCAACCAATCACGATCCTTCAGGATCGATATTACCCATTGCGCACATTACTACCATCATGCATCAAACTCCCACACACAATGGGTAATCACTATGAATTGAAATTACAGTACAATAGCATGCTTCCTAAATTCATTGGTTTTGATTCTAAGGATGCATATCTCTTTATCAGTGAATTTCGGGAAATATGCGTGATGATTAAATTGCAATACTTATTGGAGGATGCAATTAAACTCCCTTTCATTCCAGTCGCTCTTAAAAACAACACCAAGAAGTGGTTGTACAGTATGTCTACTGATTCAATCACTATTTGAGATGAATTCATTGCAGTTTTTCTTAAGAAGTATTATCCCACGTACAAGATGACAAAAAATCGAAATCAAATTAATCAATTCCATGAAGTGCCGGGAGAACCCTTCTGGAAATACTTGGATCAGTTCAAAGATTTGTTAGCTCAATGCCCTCACCATGTGATAGAAAGTGGCAATTGTGTCAAATCGTGTACGAAAGACTCGATTATACATCCAAAACTCTTCTTGAGTCTATGTATCAAGAGGAGTTCATGAAAAAGAATGAGAATGAAGCGTGGTACTTTCTTGAGGACCAATAATGGAAAACTATACAATGGGATAGTCCCGCTGAGAAACCCAATGCATCAACATCTACAAATAAGGGTGAGATCTATAGTGTCGATAACTTGATAGTTACCGAAGCGAAAATTGCAGTTCTTATGCGAAGAATTGAGCTATTGGAGACTTTTAGTGCTCCACCAGTGGATCAAATCAACCAAATACAGGTCCCACATGCTTTAATTCTGGAACTCCAAATCACGTCATAGAGGAATGTCTACTGTTAGTGAATTTCATAGGTCCAACACTTGAACAGGCGAGCACATTATATCTAAGACCTATGAATAATCCTTAAGCTCTTACATACAATCTTGTTTGGAGGAACCATCCAAATCTCTCTTGGAATCAGGGGCAATATCAGGGAGCCCCCAACCCTAACATGCAGCCTCCAACCAATGGACAATTTCCATGATCAAATGTGAGTGTTTATCAACAACCAAATATTTCAATCATGGGAACAACCAGAACAAATCACCTACATAAAATCAATTACATCTACAACAGGGGTCTAACAACGATTAAGAAAAGCGACTATAATCACTTGAAAAGAGCGTTGAAAATATTCTCAAGTCCTCGTCCAACTTTGACACATATATGAAAAATCTCATAAAAGTATCAACTAATTTTATTCAAAAAACATATCAGCATCTGCTTGTGAACTCTCAGGCTATTAAGAATTTAGAGCAGCAAATTTGACAATTAGCGAGTCAAATGAGTGAACGTGACAAGGGTATTTTTCTAAGTCAACCCTTAACAAACCCTAACGCCAGTTTCTCTAACTCCAATCAGTCGCATATCAACTAAGTTAATGCCATTCACACGCTTCGCTCTCGCAAGCTGGTTGACAATCATGTAGCCATGCCACCTGATTCTACTCCTAGTACACGGCAGGTTACACTCTCTGATTTCATGATTCAATCACCACCTTATAATTCACCATCATCATCATCCCAAGATCCACCAATTAGCACGAAGAAGCGTCTGACCTCTCTGAATTTGATCATCCTATCAACCATACTTCTAAGCTGAAGGATCTCTATCCAAATCGACTAAAAAAAATTCTCCTCAGGTTGAGCATATCCTTGAGTTATTCAAACAAATTAAGATCATGTTCCTCTTCTTGATGCAATCTAACAAGTACCTGCTTATGCAAAATTCTTAAAGGATTTATGCACAAAAAAGAGAACAACAAATGTTCCAAAGAAAGTCTTCCTAACTGCTAACATCTCTAGCATCCTCTCTCAGTCAGTACCTGTAAAGTGCAAAGATCCTGAAAGTCCTACTGTCTCATACACCATAGGAACTATAATGATTGAAAGAGCTCTACTAGATTTAGGAGTAAGTGTTAACTTGCTTCCTTATTCAGTGTACCAGCAATTAGGACTGGAAGAATTGAGACCTACAAGGATATGTTACAGTTAGTCGATAGATCTGTGAAGAACCCCGACTGTGAAGAACCCTATAAGAGAGATTAATGACATTTTGATTAAGATTGTGAGTTTATTTCCTAGTTGATTTTACAGTTCTCAAGACTCAACTTATGGTGGACCCACAATATTGTATCCCAATTATTTTGGGATGTCCATTTCTGGCCACTTCTAATACTGTTATTAATTGTTAGAGTGGATCAATGAGACTTTTTTTGGAAATATGACATGTGGCTTGAATATATTCAATTTAGGGCACCAACTGACTGATCCACATGATGAGCCCCTAGAGGTGAATATGATCCAGGGGTTGTTTAGTGAGCACTAAGAGGAGAAATTCTTTGACGGGCTGAATAGTTTAGTTGATGAGAGTTTATTTTTGGATACACTCGATAAGTTATCTAATTATGTATTTTCCACTCGATGGGAAGTTCCACCTGAGTCATTGATGACTGAACTATGAATCTAGTTACGACCATCTATTGAGTGTCCACCTAAACTTGAGATTAAGACCATTCTAAGTCATCTTAAGTACGCTTTCTTAGGGGAACATGACGCACTACTAGTCATTAACTCTGCAGATTTAACTGAGACTCAAGAAAAAGAACTCATATCAGTATTGAAAGCACATAAGAAGCCATAGGCTAGAGTATGACCGATATACTATCTATTGTATAGCATAAAATTCATTTATTAGATAATGCACGGCCTACAAAAGATCCTCAGTATAAGTTGAATCCAGTAATGAAAGAGACTGTGAGGAAGGATATTCTTAAGTATCTTAACAATGAGATCATCTATCTTATTTTCGATAGTGTATGGGTGAGCCCAGTTCAAGTAGTGTCTAAGAAGTCCGGAGTCATTGTAGTCAAGAACGATGAAAATGAGCTTATCTCGACATACATGCATATGGGATGGCGAATTTGTATCGATTATAGAAAGTTGAATGCTACAACTATAAAGGATCACTTTTCCTTACCTTTCATTGATCAGATATTGGAACGGTTGGCCAGACATAAGTTATATTATTTTTTAGATGGATATTCTGGTTACAACTAAATTTTCATCGCTCTAGAGAATCAGGAAAAGGTCACGTTCACAGTCCATTTGGCACCTTTGCATATAGACGCATGCCCTTTGGGTTATGTAATGCGCCCGTCACATTCCAAGGGTGCATAGTGAGTATTTTTTCCGACATGGTTGAATGATTTCTCAAAAGATGGATGACTTCTCCACCTTCAGTGATTCATTCCAAGAGTGTCTGTATCATCTAGAATTAGTTCTCACGTATTGTCATGAGAAACATTTGACACTCAATCGGAAAAAATGTCATTTCATAGTAAAAAATGTCATAGTACTAGGGCATATCATCTCGAAGGATGGTATCGAGGTTGACAAAGCCAAAGTGGACCTCATTGTGAATCTTCCACCTCTATGATCAGTGAAAAATATACGCTCCTTTCTTAGCCATGCTGGATTTAGAAGATTTTCAAAGATTTTAGGAAAATTGTTAGGCCATTTACACATCTATTTGCCAAAGATGTGCCATTCAATTTCACACCTGATTGTATTAGAGCATTTGAGTAGCTCAAGAAGGCGCTTATCACCACGCCTATTATTCATGCGCTAGGCTGGAATCTACCCTTTGAACTTATGTGATGCATCTTATTATGCTATCGGTACCGTCCTTGAACAATGTATTAATAAGCATTCACATGTGATTTACTATGTGAGTAGGATACTCATTGACACCCAGTTGAAAACTCTACCATAGATAAAGAGATTTTGACAGTCGTCTTTGCGCTTAAAAAGGTTCGCTCCTACTTGATTTGATCATGGATTAGTATACACTGATCATGCTGCTTTGAAATATTTGTTGACCAAGAAAGATGAAAAAGTAAGGCTCATTCGATGGATCCTCTTATTATAAAAGTTTGATCTCGAGATATTAGACAAGAAAGGGCTGATAATCTATTAGTTGATCACTTGTCTTGCCTACCTAATGCTCCAACTAATTCTTACCTTATAAATGAATCATTTCCTGATAAGCGATTGCTTGCATTAATGCGTGAACCATGGTTTGCCAACATTGTGAATTATCTTGTGACCAAAGAGATTCCATCCCATTGGTCCAAGCAAAACCGATATGGATTCTTGTCCCAAGTAAAATTCTTTTATTGGGATAAACCATATTTGTACAAATATTATACAGACCGGATCATATATCGATGCATACGTGACGATGAGATACAAAGATCCTCTCTTTTATCATGATCTTACTTGTGGAGGACACTTTGGTCTAAAGAAAATGGCTGAAAAGGTATTGCAGAGTGGATTTTATTGGCCAATATTTTTTAAAGACGTTGTGGAATATTACAAAATATGCACATGATGTCAATTCATTAGCAAAATTTTATGGTGCTATATGTTGCCTCTACAATCTATCCTTGAGGTCGAGATATTCGATGTATGGGGTATAGATTTTATGGGACCGTTCCCAACTCATTTGGAAACTAATACATATTGGTCACTGTCGGTTATATTTCCAAATGTATAGAGGCAATTGCCACAAAATCGAATGACAATAAAGTTGTTGTTAGGTTCTTGAAAGAGAATATCTTTACTCGATTTGGTATTTCTCGAGCTATCATTAGTGATAACGGTACCCATTTGACTAAACAGTCATTTGAGGTGCTCATGCACTCCATTACCCATAAATTAACTACAACGTATCATCTTCAAACTAGTGGGTAAGTGGAAGTTTCCAATTGCCAAATAAAACTGAATCTAGAGAAGACAATGCAACACAATAGAAAAGATTGATAATGTAAGATAGCGGATGCATTATGGGCTTACCGTACCCCTTACAAAACCAATCTAGGCATGTCTTCTTATCGGTTGATATTTGAAAAAGTGTATCATTTACTGGTGGAGCTTGAGCATAAGGCTTTATGGGCCATCAAGTTCCTTAATTTTGAGCTTGAAAAAGTCAGCAAGCAGCGGAGGCTACAACTTAATGAGCTTGATGAGATTAGAAGGGATGCCTATAAGAATGCTAAGATTTATAAAGAGAAGACTAAAGTGTTTCATGACAATGCGATTATTCAAAAGTCATTTACAACAGGAAAAAAAGTTCTCTTATATAATTCGAGGCTACATTTATTCCCAAGAAAATTGAGGTCAAGATGGAATGGACTGTTCATTGTACGAGCTGTGCACCATCATGGCGCAATTGATCTAGAGAACACTAAAAACGGTAATATATTTAAAGTAAATGGTCAAATATTAAAACCATTTTTAGAGACTCGAGCGAGCGATCATGTAGAGGTCGTGATACTTCACAACCCAATTTATGCATAGGGGCATGTATTAATCTGTATATTAGAGTGTATATTATGTATATTGTGTATATCTGACATGATGCAGGGTAAAATAGAAGTTGAGAGCTGCGAGTAAAATTAGAGAAAAGGGAGGGGCTAGTTAAAATTTGCATCCCTATAAATTCCCCAAACTAGCCCCAACCCAACCCTAGCTGCCCTCATCTTCCCCAAAAATCCCCATTGTCCTCTTTGATTACTCCTTTTAGGTCAGTAGAGATTTATCAGTTTTTGTTCAAACTAGTGGTGTCCACAAGGCAGATCTACTCCTCATCTTCCTCTCCCAAGTGGATGTGCCCAAGATTCCCCCACATTGCCACCAATCAGCGGCAAAAACTGCCAATCAATGGCACTATTTGAGATTTTCCCTCTGAACTTCAGGGGAGGCGAGCTTTCTGAATCCTCTATTTACTGTTAAATTAAAAAAAATGTGGTCTCTGGTGTAGTCCAATGGCATAGTTTATTTGTGAAAAGTATTTTGGTGAGTTTTTACTGCATTTTCGGTATATTTTTTTATCCACCATAGAGACTTTGGGATAAAATTACTTATTATACATGCTCACTTCATTTTACATTCCAGAATTAGTAGAAAAGTTTTATGCGAGTTTTGTGAAATCCGATATTTCAGAGGATCGCAAAACCATTAAACTCTACTGGCGTGGAGAAATTTAGGATGTGCACGCAACGACTATCTCTGCATCCACTAGTATCCTCCTTCACTCTGGGAATCAAACTCCGGATGCGATTGAGGAATATCTTATATGGATGGATCCCAATTGCACATTGACACGTGATAGAAGGATCAGCAGCAAAATACTTTATCGCAATGTACATGTGACTTGCCGCCGGATTAACACCAATGTAATGGGGATTACACATATATCTTCATTTTAGACACTCACGTTACATATTGTTAATTGCATCATGTGTTAGGATACTCATTTTTGTATATGTACATAATTAGTTGACACCATTATAGATGCCAAGATGCGGTCGAGAACTAATTTGCCTCTAATGTGTCTGATTATACAATTCTGTCGCAGATTTATGTCAGTTGCAGAATTTGATGCATATAAATCCTCACGTGTGTCCATAGCCGTGGAGCATACATCGGTAACATATCACGATCTTGTTTCATAAGATTGGAACATAAATATGTTTGAAGAAGATATATATACCACCGATTTAACACAAGAGGAGGAAGATGATGCCTTCTTTGATTAAGACTTGCCAATGGATCCCACTGAGCAGATAAATATTGTTTGCCGTGGTCTTGAAAAAATATGGCGTCAACTGAAATAAATTAACCGTGGAGGAGATTTCACTATATGTGCGCATCACGTGCTGGGAGAATCAAGTAGGAGGCAGAGATGACAACACTGATGATTTGTGTAGGAGGGCATACACAAGTTTATATGTGGGGAGTGGGTTAGGAGATTTTCTTCGTGTTTTTCTAGAATTTTTAGTTTTTTCTAGAATTTTTATTTTATTTTTAGATTTTTGGATTTCTTTATTTTACGCTTTGGGTAGTTTTTAGGGTAATTTTTTTTTAAAAAATAAAAAAAGTAAAAAAATTTGAAAAAAGTTTAAAAAATACAAAAATACTTTCTTCAATAAATCAACCTAATTACAAATAAAAGAATAAATTTAGATTTGAAGTTTGATAGAATACTAGATTGGATAATACATTTAGAATTTTATTAAAAAAATAAAAATCCAAAAAATAAATACAGTTAATAGTAATTTTGAGATATGTATACATCTATTTTTCACTTCATAATAGTTTACTAGATTAAGGACAAAGCTAATAACGATTGAGTTGTTTTCTCTCTCTAAACAACAAAAAAAGGGATGAGCCTGGTATTAAGTCAATAATCCTTAAAAAAAAAAAAAAAGGATGAGTTTAGTATTAAGGTAATAATTCTTAAAAAAAATAAGAGTATGATTCGAGTAATCGGATATTTACCCCTAAGCAAGCATGAATCTTTGCATGAAAGGTGAAATATTATAAAAAAAAAAGAAACAAAAGAGAAAAAATTGTTTAGAGAGAAGAGATGTATCATGAGTTAGAGTTTGAGTTCAAAACCGAAATAGACTATCTCACGTGCACGTAGATGTATAGGAGCCAATGAATTATCCATTAGTGGATATTGAAATAGAGGATTTGAATTTTTGATTAAAATGATAGGTGTATTTGATATGATACTTGATTTGAAAACTGATAATTTAAATCCGTTCTTGAGTTTGTATATTAGTGAGATTGATTGAAGAAAATAACGAAAAAAAAGAAAAGATTTTTCTTTTTTTAATAATTTTTTTTATTTTTCATTTTTAGTTATCCTTATTTTTATTTTCTTAATTCCTTAATCTACCTTCTTCATGAATTTTACGTGTATATTCACTGCAAACCCTTATGAGACACCACTTGTCCACTAGGCTATCGTAGGGATTTAACGGCTTGTTGCACATACTAAGTGCAATCATGATTCCTGCGAAAATTATTTAAATTTTTTCCTTTTAGTTCTAGATTTTGCTCGAGAACTAGCAAAAAATAGGTGTAGGGGTGTAATGAGTGTTAAATATTGCATAATTATTTCCTCCATATTATCTATTTTTATATATAAATAATACTACTTGGGTATTTTTAGTGTGCTTTTCAAGTGTAATCTATTTCTATAAGAAGATGACAAAAACTCATAGCTGAATTAGGAAATCAAGTCTAGAAAAGAGTTAAAAGTGAATAAAACTACAGGATCATAAAGCTGTAGAGAGTCAAACTTCATTATAGTAAATCTAATGAAAGAAAAAGAATAAGAGATTCACATAGAAGAAAGTTGAGGTCCAGAACATTATATTTTGTTGCCATTTAGCTGCAATTGCTACCAATTAGAGGCACTATGGGGCCCATATCGCATGACTTTTTTACGGAGTTTTCAATATAATTTTGTAATTACTCACTTATACTCAGATTAGCGTTTGGTTCTCCGAGACCTATATATTGGTCATGTCCTTGTAACCTTGGAAGGGGATATAATTTTCGTACTCGTAATTATCAATAAAAATTAGAGTTTGCAGAAGGGGTGACAGCCGCTATACCAAACTCCAGAGGTACTATTTGCTGCTCATCATTGTTTCTTAGATAATCTTTTTTTAATTAGTTTCTAGTTTAGATTAATCTTACTTTCTAAATTAGTTTTTCTTAATTTTATGAATAAAAATAGGATCTTATTAATTAGAACCATGAGTAGTTAAATTAGTTTAGCTCTAGGATGTAGATGAAACTAAGAATCAAACATGTAATTACTTATTATTGTTTTCTTTTTAAAATAAAATAATAAAGACATAATTTTTCCATGAAAAAAATTAAAATACAACAATTCGTAGATTATTGCTTTGATAGGTTATACTTGAGTTAAATTTCTATATATCATATTCTTAGTTAGGGTTTGGGATTGTTGATTTTCAACTTTTTCATGCAATTATCTAATGATTTAGTTTGTTTTTATGCAAAGTAGTATATTTGATGAGTTATACTTTCACACCACTTGATAGTTCATAGTTAGAACACTTTAATTAAAAGATTAAAATTAAAAGATCAGTTTTTATGATAGGAAGAAGATAATAGAAGTAATACTTGATTGTGAACTAGTGGATTCTATATCCTAAATTAATTAGAATAACTTGAATTCAACTTATAATCCTTTGTTAGTCTGTTAGAATAATAGGATTAGAAAGAATGCAAAATATCTTAGTTCCTCATAGGAGTGACCTATAAAGCACTACAACCGATATTGTACGCTTGCAGTAAATTATCACATCAACCATAAAGCTATTAAAACCGAATATCTTTATTATTTTTTTCACAAATTTAATATCTCTAACTGAACATATCTCCATCGGTAAATTCATGCAAAATTTTTATCTATAATATAAGTATTAAAGTGTCATCTAGGAAATTACATTGATTCAACAAGAAGTAAAATCAATATAAAAATAATTAAAAGAAATTATCAATTCTAGGTAAACAGGAAAAAGAAGAGGAGTGTTTGTCATTTACAGTAGCACTGCTCCCCTAGATTTTCCTGGATTTAGACGTTGTTGACTTGAACTCTCTCTCTCTCTCCTTCTTCTTTTAGGAAGAGGAATAATTGATGATGGTTTTACATTTATATACATATGTTTAATTAGCTTTATAATGTATAAGCTTATCCTAACACTCATCTACCATGACACCTAATCAATAAGGAGTGCATCTAGCCAAGCCTTGCCACCCTTAGTCCCTTTGATGATAGCACACAACACCAACAACCTCATATTATTGTTTTATTTTTATTTATTTTTACTTTTTTTTAATAATTTAATAATTTTAGTTCCATATAACGTGCTCCAATTGTCACCAAATTAATACAGCACGTAGTAGAGAAATACTAGAAAATTATTCATTTATCATTTGAATATCTGGAATGAGAGAAATAAAATTTTGAAGTAATTAGAAGAATAATTTAATATTTTAACATTACTAAAATTTAGAAATATTTTTTAGACTTTCCGAATAAAATTTTAAAAATTATAAATATTAGAAAATTGATCATCGCAAAAACCGAATATTATTTGGAGTTACGGATTTAAAGTTACGGTCACTGAATGAACAAATCACCCATGGTAGCCCTAATTCAGCATGCTCGGGCTCAAAGGGTGGATATAGGTAGTACAAACTCTAGGATATTACAATAGATTATGGCTTCTAAGTCATTAATTTGTATGATTTTGAATTTGCATAATCAGTTAGAGGAGAACTTCTAACAATAGACACATTTGATTGTACTCAGATAGACAAATACTTCCAATCTACCAATCACTTCACAACATGTGCACTAATAATAACAATAACATGAATAATGGTAATAACACTGGATTTGGAGATAATAATACATACGATAACAACAGCCATCATGGAAGCAATGGAAGATCCTTACACAATTATCTACAACTTGATAGAACATCCGAACCTTCATGTATATTATTTCCTTTGAATATGGGATACTTTGAAATTAAATGTGGAGATGGATTTATTAAATTGGAAGAAACTGAAGATATAGTTGCACGATTAATTACAATCACAAAGAAATTTGAAGATTTGGTAACTAAGAAAATAGAAACAATTAAGGCAATAAAAAAATTTCAAAAGTTTGACACATTTGTGAATTATAAGGACATGTAATTCACAATTGTCCAACTCTTCCTACTTCTAAGGAAGTACTAAATGACAAGCTAATGTATTTAACATTGTTCATCAACCAGCAAATAATCCTTATTTACAAACCTATAGCGCAGTTAGAGGAACCATCCAAATGTTTAATGGAAGCAGAATCTTCAACAACAGTTTAACTATCAAAATAAGCCACCTTCTAATCTGACACCACGACAATACATCTAATCTTCTAATCAACCTTCGGTGAACAAACCACCAATGCAGCGGAATCTTAAGGATAATGTTATGCAAATATAGTAGAGAATGGACCAATGATCCAAGTGCAATAACAGTTTATTAAGTTGCAACAAATTATCAATAGCCAGAGTGTGACAGTCTTTAGTGATATACAATCTTAGATAAGCCACCTTAGTTTCGCTTTGCAATGAAGGAAAAGGTAAACTATCAACTTAACCAGAAGCCAGCTCTTCAAGTAATGTCGAATGTATAAATAATATTACTTCTTCAATTGTTAATGATATACCTGAGATATCTGCTGCAATTAGTTTGCAAAGTGGAAAGGTACTTGATGAGCTCGTTTCAAAAAGAGATATTGAGGAGAAATATGATGATGATTCAATAAACAAATCTAAAGACAACAATCCTAAAGAATCCACTTTCACAACTTACAGGCCTCCTGTACCTTTTCCCCAATGACTGAAAGCTAAAATTATTAACACATTTTATGCTGATATTTTAGAAATTTTCAAACAAGTACAGATCAATATCTCTCTGCTGGAAACAATTGAACAAGTCCCCTCATATGCAAAATTCTTGAAGGACTTGTGTACAATCAACAGATGCCACAAAACAGGTGAGTGCATTATTCCACTCTGAATTATCTCTTAAATGCAAGGATTTTAGATGTCTAATTATTTCATGTGTAATATGTCAACATAATATTGAAAAAGTTTTATTAGATTTTGGAGCTAGTGTAAATATTTTATCATATTCGGTTTACAAGCAACTTGGTTTAGGAGAACTTAAACATATACCTGTCACACTATAATTAGATGATAGGTCAGAAAGATATTCTAAAGGCGTCATAAAAGATGTCTTAGTATAGATTAAAAATTTCTATTCTCCGGTAGATTTTATAGTTATCAACACTGCACCTATAAAGAATTCACATGTTCACAACCCCATTATCCTCGGACATCCATTTTATTCTACGGCTAATGTGGCTATCAATTGTAGGAACGGTGTGGTGAAACTATCATTTGGAAACATGACCCTTGAGCTCAATATTTTTAATGCCTGTGAACAATCAAATATCGATAATGATGAATAGCACGACATTAATTATATTAAATAAATTCATAAAGAAGGAGATATTGTATCATTATGCATTTCTGATCCTTTGAAGCTTGCATTGAAAATGGATGATGCTTTCCTTGAGTGGCTCAAATCTGAACATACCGTTAATATCATAAAATATTTAACTAATACTCAATGTTTAAATGTTCAGGATGGGTTCCAAAAATGGAAGTATATGAAGAGTTATCTTAAAATATAAAGAAATTAATACCATTCGATATCCAATCACTAATACTTGAGTTAAAACTGCTACCCGAGGGTCTTAAGATGCATTTTTGGGACGTAAGAAAACCTTTCCAATGGTCATCTCAACGGATCTCGATGAGAATCAGGAATAACGACTACTCTTGACATTGCAAAAGTATAAGAGAACTCATGGATAGGATGTCGTGGACATCAAAGGTGTGGACCCCCTTTTTTGCACACGTTGTATCATTTTGAAAAATGGAGCCAAGCCAATAAGGCAAATACAATGAAGACTTAACCCCACCATGATGGAAGTGGTTAAAACCAAAGTGCTGAAACTTCTTGATGTGGCATTATATATCCAATTACTGATAGTAAGTGGGTAAGTCCAACTCAAGTTATTTTAAAGAAAAGTGTGGTAACAATTATTAAAATGAGGATGGAGAGATGACACCTACTCGTACAACTACAAGTTGGCTTATGTGTATTGGTTATAGAAAATTAGACCAAGTAATATGAAAAGATCACTTTTCATTACTATTTTTTGACCAAATACTTGAAAGAGTTGTTGAGCATAAATTTTATTGCTTTCTTAATGGTTATTTTGGCTATTATCAAATTGAAATTGCTTTTAAGAATCAAGAAAATACCACTTTTATCTGCTCCTTGGTGCATTTAGAAGAATGCCACTTGGATTATGCAATGTACCCGTAACATTTCAAAGGAGTATGATAAGTATCTTTAGCGTTATGGTTGAAGACTATCTGGAGGTATTCATAGATGATTTCTCTGTATTTGGAAATAATTTTGAATTATGTTTAACTAATCTAAGAGCTGTACTTGAAAGATGGCAACAGAAAAACTTGCTCCTAAATTGAGAAAAATGTCACTTTTTGAATACAAAGGATATTGCATTAGGTCATATAGTTTCATCTAAAAGGATAGAAGTAGATAAGGCTAAAATTAAGTCTATTTCCAAAATACCAATACCTAAAACTGTAAAAGATATATTTCGTTCTTAGGACATGCAAGCTTTTATAAAAGGTTTGTAATGGATTTTAGTACTATTGGCAGACCTCTTACTTTCTTGTGCAGGATGTGCAGTTAGAATGGATGCAAACATGCCAAATGTTTTCGGCACACTCAAGGAGATGCTTATCACAGCACTAATAATGCAACCTCTGAATTGGTTTTAACCATTTGAAATTATGTGTAATGCAAGTGACTATGTAATTAGAGCAGTACTAGAGCAATGAAGAAACAAAAAACCATATATGATCTACTATGCTAGCAAAACCCTCAATGTTGTACATACAAATTATATGACAATAGAAATGGAGTTTCAAGCTTATTCTTGATAAATTCCGTTTATATATTTTGAGCTCACACGTGGTTATTTTTACAAATCATTTAGCGTTCATATATCTTTTGTCAAAAAAGATACAAACCACGTTTAATCCGATGGATACTGTTACTCCAAGAGTACATTCTCAAAATTAGAAATGAAAAGGATTAGAGAATGTGGTTGTTGACCACCTATGTCATCAGACATTTGATGACGATAAGCTACCAATTTGGAATTCATTCCCTAATGAGCAGCTTTTTTCCATCAAAATAACTTCCTGGTATATTGATATTATTAACTTTCTTATTGTAGATGAAAAGCTAAACAACTGGAATGCACAAGATAAAAGACGATTCCTATATGAGATACGATTTTACTTTATGATGATCCTTACCTATTTAATTATTATTCAGATCAAATTATTAGGCGTTGTGTGCATGATGATGAGATCCAGAGTGTAATTACTTTATGTCATACAGAAATATGTGGGGCTATTTTTCATCCAAAAAGGCAGTAGCCAAAATTCTCCAATGTAGGTTTTACTGGCCTATTATGTTTAGATATTCACATTAATAATATAAAATTTGTGGGTCATGTCAAAAAGTAGGAGCGCTAACCCAGAAGAATGTTATGCCTCCAACCTTGCAATTGAAATATTCGATCGTCGGAACATTGACTTGATGGGACATCTTCTATTTCTAGCGGATATGTCTATATCCTTATAACAGTTGATTATGTCTCTAAACTAGTAGAAGCCACTGCATATAGAAACATTGATCAATAAACTATTATCAAATTTCTCAAGGAACATATATTGTTTAGATTTGTAGTTCTTAAAACAATAATAAGCAATGAGGGTTCTCATTTCTGCAACAAAATTTTTGAGAATTTAATAAAAAGTATCATATTACACACAAAATTTCTACACCTTATCACCACAGTCAAATAGAAAAGTTGAACTAGCCAAACTGCAAAGTTTGTTGTTTAGAAACATCAATGCTTTATAGGCTAACCGTACTGCATTTATAACACCCTTAGGTATGTTCCCATATAAAATATTTTAAGAAAAAGCTTGTCATTTCCCTATGGAGATTGAGTATAAGGCTTTTTGGGCAATCAAATCAGTTAATTTAACCTCTATACTGCAGGCCTATTATGAAAATTGCAAATAAATGAATTGGAAGAGTTAAAACGTGATACGTATGATAATTCATGCATTTTAAATGGTAAGATGAAAATATGACACGATCACCACATCACACGCCGTGTTTTTCATCCATCCGGCAAAGTGCTCTATGATTCACGCCTTCATCTATTTCTAGGAAAATTGCGTTCATAAGAGACTGGTCTATTTATTATTAAAACTATGTATCTGCATGGTACAATTGATATGAAAAACCCTAAAAATAGTCACACATTTAAGGCGAATGAAAAATGTCTGAAACACTACATGGAATTCCCAAATCATATCTCATGATTTCGTGGATCCTCCGACATCTCAATAAAATGAGCTTAATGGATACACATTGTATTTTATTCTATATAATGTACTAGATTTCCATTTTGTAGTTGATACACCATGAGTAGCATACCAAGATAATATCTAAGTACTCTTTCCTGTTTTTTTTTTTTTTTTTTTTTTTTTTTGCTTGTTCTTAATAGATTTAATAGACACATCAATTCATTGAGAACAATGAGTACTTTAAGATGGAGGGATTTCTTATTAAATTAACCTTAGTTTTAATACCCACAATGTTCTCATCAACTTTTCAAAATTTTCTAAACTGTGCAAAACTTTCTAATTATTTTTAGTTTTTTCTTCTAAAAATCTTCTACAAAAACAAAAATATTTTCTAACTATAGTTTAGTTACTAATTTTTAGAACTGGAAACTAACAATTAGTTTTTAAAATTAATATTAATCTAGGAATTAACACCTCTAAAAACTAAGTTTATATTAAAAAAATATTGGTTTAACAGTTCTCAATTGAGAGTAGTTGTTGAAGACGCTGTTGATTGTCATCGACTACAGGAAAAGAAATTTCTTGGCCGAGAGCGATTGTCAAAGCCACTGTCGATGTGGCTATCGACAACAGTCGACTGTCAACCCCCAATTATAAATAGTCGTATGAGTTCTTTTCTCAAAAATCAAACCCTAGCCTAACTTTCTGCAGCACCTATGAAGAATTTTGTCCCCTTTAGATAGCCAAAATCAACCCGGTGAGTTTTTCTTCAAATTTTCAAGAATCACTAAGCAAGTAAGTCTTCTTCTCTCTCATTTTACATGGGTTATTTTTTCATAAAAAGTATATTTTTGTCTCAAAAATCTAGATCTACAACTTATATGAAATAATTAGAGTGGATCGAAGATGGAAGTTTCTTCTTAGTAGATTTCGAGTTGATTGGCTAATTTTTCATGAATTATTGATGAATTTCATTGAATAATTGATAAAATATGCTAATTCAAGGGTAAAAATAAATAAAAAACACAACTTTTTAGCATAAAAATTTGTGGGTTGCAAAATTGAACACAGTATATCAAATTCATGTATTAAAAGTAAAATTAAAATGATATTTGATATTTGATAAATTTTTGGGAAGGAATTGGAATTTATAAATAAATAAAAAGAAAAAAATAATAATCACAAATAATTTCAAAACTAGTGATATTTTGCTAAGAAATATATTTTGTTATTGCTTTTAGGATGGGACCAAAAAAGCAAACCATTTAGAAAAGGGCAAGAGTAAAATCTTCAAATCCATCTCTTCCACAGAGACACAAGCCACTAAGGCAGCAAACAAAAAACTCTTGTAGAAGTATGAGAGTTCCCGGCTTTGGCCTGAATGAGGAGTTGACTATGAACAGATAAATGAGAATCTTTCATTTAGGGCACTAATGTATGGTGCAGGTTTGGAGGAATACACCTTGCATAAGTACACGCCGCCTTGTAACAAGATAGTACATGAATTCTATGCAAATCTATAACTGGCAATGGGCGACCAACTTGCATACTCTATAGTCAAGAGCGGGGAGATACCATTTACAAGGGAGGAATCTTATGAGCCATCCCTATCTTTGATGTGTTAACCATTATTTATTGATCGAGTTAATGAGAAACCAAGCAGCTCCGAAGTGTTTAGAAAACTTTGCACCAACATCAGTAAACATGCTTTCAATGAAAGTTATTTGAAAGTGGGATACTTGAGAAAGAGCTCCTTTTGGTTAGTCTTTTTATCAAATATAACATCATACCGTCCGCAACAACATAATTATATTCAAGGAACATGGTGTTATTGAATATGATTTTGCAATAGTGCTTCTTCAATGTCGCCTACATCATGCACTCTGCGATAATCTGATCCATGGGACAAAAAAATGAATGTATTCAGCACCCAAGAATGGCAAAACGAGTTCTAAATATGTTGTCTTCGATAACGAAGATTTGGCTTAGCAACAAAATTGATTTGTCATCAACTAACACAATCACTCGTCAAATACTGCCATTATTGGATACGACCATTCGGAGGAGCATGAGCTCCCGACAGGCCCAATAGGAACTGAAAGTACAACAAGAGTATGAAGAAGAAGCTACCCCGCTAGCCGGTCACAGAGCACAAGATCAAAGGCAAGGAGGTTCAACAGCTCTGGCGGCTCAACCATTAGAGATTACACTCCAAATTTTGAATGAGTTGATAAAAAGAATGTCCAATATATTCAACAAAAAGCTACAAGTCATCAGGACACGGCAAACCCGAGCTAAGCGATGTCAAGAGTGCCACTTTCGGCTCTTGACCAAGGTGTACCAAGATATCAACTTTCGGCTCCTGACTAGTGAAGATGCTATCATCTCTCCTAATGACAATGAGCCAATGCGCCAGGAAACATAGGGTCCTGCCAGTGTCAAAGATACAAGTGCAAAAAAGGAAAAGTTCAACAACATCGTTCATATCAACTATTTGTAAACAAAACCAAGTGTTTTCTAACCTTAACCTTTTGTTTTTATTTTAGTGTATTCTTAGCATGGTTATATTCATGATGCAGTAAGGACACTGCACAATTTAAGTTGGGGATTAGGCAGATATACTTTACTGTATCATATGTATCACAACTAATTAACAAAATCATAAAATAATATATAAAAATTAAAAAATTCTCCAAATTGTTTTGTTTCTTTGAAGTAAAAAAGTAAGATTAAAATTATTTTACATGGTATATTTATGAGATTGACATCTTAATATTGATGCTTATATGATAATAATTTTTACCTAAACCTGATTTTGAAATTTAATCCGATAATAAAATATATGGATACCTAAAGTTTGAATTTGCACTTTAAACACTTAAACGATGAGTCATGAAAAGTTGATAACAAAGAAAAACTTAAAAGGAAGACCTATCTTATATATGTAAAATAAAAAATTAAAAAAAAATTGGAGTGAGCATGGTATTAAGGCAAAGATCTTCTGAAAAAAAGGAAAGAAAGATAGATAAATGAGAGAAAGTAAGTGTTAAGTAGTTGGATTCATACACCTCAGTAAGCATGCATATTTACACAAACGATACTTATGGATTTTTATTATAAGTATGAGTTAAGTAACTGGATATTTGTGCCTCGGGAAAAATAAGTTTTCACTTGAACGGCAAGCGTTTTATTAATATTATATATATATATATATATATATATATATATATATATATATATATATATATATATATATATATAAAGTTTTGCTAGATTTAGGGACTAGTGCAAATTTTTTACCAGAATCGGTTTACAAGCACCAAGGTCTTAGAGAACTTAAACCTATACTAGTCACAGTACATTTAGCTTATAGGTCGTAAAGGCTTCCTAAGAGCACTGTGGAAAATGTTTAAGTGCAGATTAAGTACTTGTATTTTCCTATAGATTTTATAGTTATCGACACTGCACCTGTAAAGAATTCATGTCTTCATATTCTAGTTATCCTCCGACATCTATTCTTAGCTATGGCTAATGCAGTTATAAATTGTAGGAATAGTGTGGTGAAATTTTCATTCAGAAATATGAAACTTGAACTTAATATTTTTAATGTTTACGAACAACCAATTATAAATAATGATGAATTGCAAGATATTAATTACATTGAACAAATCCATAATGAAGAAGATATTATATCATTGTGTATGTCTGATCCTTTGGAGATGGCATATGATGACTTCCTTGATTATCTAAAACCTGAACATGTCACTGAAATTAGAAAAGACATTTAACTGATGCTCAATGTTGGAATATTACGAGATGGATCCCAACAAAGGAACTGTATGAAGAGTTATCTCAAATTACAAAATAAAAAAATGATAACATCTGACATCCAAGCACCAACACTTGAGCTAAAACAGTTACTTGAAGATCTTAAATATGCATTTTTGGGATCTAAGGAAACTTTTCCAGTAGTCATCTCAGTGTATCTTGATGAGAGTCAAGAAGAACAGTTACTATCAATATTGTGAAAGTATAAAGGAGCTCTTGGATGGAATATGGTGGATATCAAAGTTATGAATTCCCTTATTTACACACATGGCATTACTTTGGAAGATAGAACCAAGCCTATTAAGCAAATACAACGAAAGTTAAACCTTGCTATGAAGGAAGTGGTTAAAACTAAAATGTTGAAACTACTTGATGCTGACATCATCTATCCAATTGCTGATAGTAAATGGATAAATCCAACCCAAATTATTCTCAAAAAAGTAGGGTACCAGTAATTAAAAATGAGGATGGAGAGATAATACTCACTCGTACTACTACAAGTTGACGTATGTGCATCGATTATCGAAAGCAAAATCAAGTAACAAGCAAAGATCATTTTCCATCACAATTTCTTGACCAAATACTTGAAAGAGTTACTGGCATGAGTTTTATTATTTTTGAGTTACTGGGCATGAGTTTTATTTTTTATGGTTATTCTAGTTATTATCATATTGAAATTACTTTAAAGGACCAGAAAAAGATAACTTTTACTTGTCCTTTTAGTACTCTTGCTTTTAGAAGAATGACATTTGGATTATGTAACACGCATGCAATATTTTAAATATGTATGATAAGTATTTTTAGCAATATAATTGAAGATTATCTAGAGGTATTTATAGATGATTTTTCTGTAGTTGGAAATAATTTCAAATTTTGTTTAACTACTTTAGGATCTATGCTTGAAAGATGTCAATAGAAAAAGCTATTCCTAAATTGAAAAAAAAAATGCTACTTTATAATTACAAAAGGTATTGTGTTAGGCCATATAGTTTCATCTCAAGGGATGGAAGTAGATAACGTTAAGGTTGAGTCTATTTCCAAAATACCGATATCTAAAATCGTGAAAGACATGTATTCGTTCTTAGAATATGCAGGCTTCTATAGAAGGTTCATAAATGATTGTAATATTATTGCTAGACCACTTTCTCACTTTTTTGTGCAAGATGTGCAGTGTGAATGGATATAGGCATGCCAAATAGCTTTCGAAACACTTAAGGAGATGTTCATTGCTGCGCCAATAAGGTAACCTCCAATTAGTCACTTCCATTCGAGATCATGTGAGATGCAAACAATTATATAATTGGAGTTGTACTAGGGCAACGAAAATATATAAAGCCCTACGTGGTCTACTATGCGAGTAAAACTCTCAATGACACTCAGACGAATTATATCAAAACAGAGAAGCAGTTTCTAGCTGTAGTTTTTAATCTTGATAAATTTTGTTCATATATTTTAGGTTCACATGTAGTTAGTTTTATAGATCATTCGACATTCAAATATCGTTTATTAAAGAAAGATGCAAAGCCAAGACTAATATGATGGATATTGTTGCTTCAAGAGTTTGATCTTAAAATCAATGATAAAAAAGAAATAGAGAATGTGCTTGTAGACCACGTCTCTCGACTAACATTTGAAAACAATAAGCTACTAATTAGAGACTCGTTTCCTGATGAGTAGCTATTTTCAATCTAAACAACTCCCTGGTATGTTAACATTATTAATTTTCGTGTAGCAAGTAAAATGCTAAATCACTGGAGTGCGCAAGACAAATGACAATTCTTATGCGAGGCACGTTAATTTTTTTTAGGACCCTTAATTAACTAAATATTACTCAGATCAAATCATTAGGCATTGTATATATGATGATGAGATTCAAAGTATAATTGCTTTCTATCATACAGAAGCATGTAGGGAGCACTTTTCATCTAAAAAGACGGTAGGCAAAATACTCTAATGAGGTTTTATTGCTTACTATGTTTAGAGATGCTTATAAATTTTGCAAATGATACAAGTCATGTCAGAAATTAGGAGCGTTAATTAGAAAGAATGATATGCCTCTAACATATATATTTACAATTGAGATATTCGATTGTTGGGGCATTGACTTCATGGGACCTTTTCCTATTTCTAATGGATATATTTATATCCTCGTATCGGTTGATTATGTCTCTAAATAGATAGAAACTGCAGCATGTAGAAATAATAATCAACAGACTATTATTAAATTTTTATAGGAACATATATCATCCAGATTTGGAGTTTCTAAATCCATAATAAGCGTTGGTGTTCTCATTTCTATAACAAAACCATTGAGAATTTAATGAGGAAGAATCATATCATGCATAAGATTTTTACACCTTATCACCCACAGTCAAATGAATAAGTCAAACTAGCTAATAGGGAAATCAAATAAATACTAGAGAAACAATTAGTCCGTCTCGTAAAAATTAATCGTTTAGACTAACCGATACTTTATAGACTTACCATACTACATATAAAACACCCTTGGCATGTCTCCATATAGAATAGTTTATAGTAAAACTTATTATTTGCCTGTAGAGATAGAGTATAAGGCATATTGGCCAATCAAATCAATAAATCTCAATCTTAATTTAGCTGGCCTATTACGAATACTATAAATAAATAAGTTGGAAGAGATAAGACGTGATGCATATGACAATTCATGTATTTCAAGGAGAAAATGAGAATATGGTATGATCACCATATCACACACCGTGTTTTTTATCATTCTAACAAAGTGCTTCTTTATGATTCATACCTTCATGTATTTCCAAAAAAAAAATGCGTTCACGATGGACATAACTGCTCACAGTTAAGATTGTGTATCCACATAGCGTAATCGATATCCAAAATCCAAAGAATGGTCATACGTTCAAAGTAAATGGGAAACGATTAAAGCACTACTTAGAATTTTTGACGCAATCGGAGAAATCTCACAATCTAGTGGATCCTCCGACATCTCATTGATACGAGGTAAATGGAGACACAATGTTTATTATTATAAATTATGTACTGACAATTTTATTTTGCAGTTGTTACGTTATGAGTATCGAACCGAGATAATTTCTAAACACTCTCTTAAATTTTAACTTGTTCTTGATTAGTTAAATAGTTATATTGATCCATTGAGGACAATGTATATTTTAAGTTGGGGGATTGCTTATAAAGATAACTTAGTTTTTATACCCATGATGATTTCAATGATTTTGTTTTAAAAAAATCTTTCTTTTTTTCTTTTTTCTTCAAAATTTTCAATATAAAAATCTTTCACAGTTATTAACTTTAGAATTGGAAACTAACTTTTAGTTTAGAATTAATTCTAGAACTAGGAATTAACAACTAGATATTAGGAATAATATTAGTTTAAGAACTAAGAATTAACAAAAATGGCTTGACAACAGTTCTCAACAGTGGAACATTGTCAAAGCCACTGTCAATAGCAGAGCCCTATAAAAGAAAAAAAAAAATCTGCCTAAAAGTGACTGTCAAAATGGCTATCGACAGCCATCGATAGAGAGCCCCAATTATAAAAAAAATTTGAGTTTTTTCTCCACAACTAAACCTTAAGCTTCTTTCTACAGCACCCTAAGCCCAAAAATCTCTCCTTTCGACAGTAAAAACTATTTTCGTGTATTTTTAATTTTTATTGATCTTCAAGTAAGTAAATTCTCTTCTCTTTAACTTGCTCATTATAAGCAGATTTTTGTCTCAAAAACTCAGATATACGATTTATATGAATGAATTTGAGTAAATTAATGTTAGATCCTTACTTCTTAATAGATTTGGGATGGTTTAGCAAATTTATGAGGATTTTGACGAATTTCATAGAATAATTAAAATTATATGATAAAATCAAGGGTAAAATAGATAAAATCTTAACTTTTTAGCATCATATTTTATGGGTTGCTTGAATATCATATATCAAATTCATGCAATAATAGTAAAATTAAAGTGGAGTTTGATAATTTTTGGAAGAAGAATGGGGAAAATACAGAATTATGTAATTGAATTTAATTAAAAAGGGAAAGGAAAAAATTAAATAGAAATATAATAATCATATATAATATATGTGATAGATTCATGCTTAATTTTTGGAGAAATACTAATATCTTGTTAAGTTGTGTATTTTATTAATTTTTGCAGAATGGGACCAAAGAAGCAAACAGTTTGTAAGATGCTAAGAGTGGAATCCTCTGGCCCATATTCATCACAGAGGACAAGATCTACAAAAAAAAAATAAGAAAATTTTAGAGAAGTATGAAGACTTTAAAGTTTGAGCCGAACGAACAGTCGATTACTCAAAGATAAACGAGAACTTAGCCTTCAGAATATAGATGCAGGTTGTAGAGTTAGAAGCATATATGAGATATACACACACGTCGGCATGTAATGAGATCGTGCGTGAGTTCTATGTTAATCTGCAATTGGCATTTGAGGATCAACATGAATACTCCATAATAAGAGGCAGGAAAGTGTCATTCACAAGACAAGAGATTTTAAGTGCAATTCCTGTACCTGATGTGCTTGAGGAGCAACATCATTTGTGGATATTGTGAATGATATACCAAGCGGCTCCTGTCAGGTCAAAAAGCTCTACAAGAATCTCAACAATATTGCATTCGATGAGAGTTTCTTGAAAGTGGGCTATGTTAGAAAGGATTACATCTCAGTAAGCCTGTTTATTAAATATAACACTTTACCATTGTCTGCAACAATACTATATTCAAGGAATGTGGTGTTATTGAACATAATTCTGGAAAGGCGAGCGTCCAATGTCGCATCTATTATGTACTTCACGATAGTTCAATGCATGGGTCAAGACCATGAATTTATCCAGCATCCGAGAATGGTAAAGCCACACTTAGTTATGCTATCTTTGATAAAGAAAATTTGCATGAATAATAAAGTCCATCCATCACGAAATGACACATTTGAACCTCCTATGAAACCATTTACGGTACAACAATGAGAAGAAGTATGAGTGTTCGACATGCGCAGCAGAAACAGCAGGTACAACAAGAGCAACAACATGTTGCTACCCCACCTACCGGTCACGAGAACAAAATCAAGAACATGGAGAGTAAGGGCAAGAACAAGGAGATGCAAAAGCTGTGGTGGCCCGACTAAAATAATTAACACTCCATATGCTAAATGAGTCGATCATGAGAATGATAGACGCATTCACTACAAGGTTACAAGTTATCGAAGAATGACAAGTCCGAACAGAGCATCATCAATAATGTCACTATCAGCTTCTTACCAAAGTATTCAGACGAATGGCTGGTGAGGATGCCCCTATTTTTGCAGATGAAGACGAAGGGACGACCTAGGGGACCATAGGTTTCTACAGGTATCAAAGGCACAAGTGACAAAGAGGTCTTCAGAAGACGCGTCATTGATATAGACTACAAAAGAGAGTGAGTTTTTTTTTTTTTTAAAGAACCAACAAAGTCAGGTATATTCTAACCTTAACCTCTTATATTATTTTTTAGTATATTATTTTCATAATTATATTCTTGATGCATTGAGGACTTGCATAATATAAGTTGGGAGGTGGGATAGATACACTATATTTTACTGTATCATAGCTAACTAACATATTTTTAAAAAATTTTAAAAATTTTCAATTCTTTGAAGTAAAAAAGTAAAAATAGAAGTATTTTACATTATGTATTTATGAGATAATTATCTGAATTTTGATATTTATATGATAGTAGTTTTTATGTAGTCTTAACTGAGAATTTATATCCGACAATAAGATATATGTATACTTAAGTTTAGAATTGATTATGCACTCTGAACACTTACACAATGAGCCATGATGAGTTGATGACAAAGAAAAAACTTAAAAATAAGACATGCCATATGTATATAAAAAAATAAAAAAAATAAAAAAGAAAAAGAAGTGAGCCTAGTATTAAGGTAATATACTTCGAATATATAATAGAACATATATAGTAAATAAATAAGAGAAAGTAAGAGTTAAGTAGTTGGGTTCCTGCACCTTGGTAAGCGTACGTATTCACACGAATAATACTTAAGGACTTTTATTATAGATATGATCTGAATCATGGATATTTCTGCCTCAGTTGTTAGCAGTGAAAATTTCTAAGTAAATAGAGTTTTCCACAACAGAACGCTGAGCTAACTCCGCAGCTCCGCGTTTGGCTATATTAGCCTCGCGTTTGAACAAAACGCGGAGCTATTCAATAGCTCCGCGTTAGTTCCGCGTTCTGGTTCTTTAGCTCCGCATTTTTGATGACTTTAACTCCGCGTGAGCAGATAACCAGAATCTCAAATTGATTGAGATTATGATTTGGGTTTATCCAAATACTCAAATTAAGTCCGATCAGAACTCTAAATCAAGAGATTTAAATCAAAACTACGATATTTGATTGGAATCCTTGATGAGAACAAATTATATTTAGATAGAAACTCTTACATGATCCTAAAGCTATAAATACCCTCTTGGGGAAGCCCTAGTGGTCTTTTTTCGGGTTTTCTTTTCTTCTTGGAGAATTCAAGTTACGTATAGAGCCTTGAGTTTGTGAAAGACTAGAGAAGATAGTCTACAGTCGGCCATCATCTTCAAGATAGAAGATCTCGACGTTCGATCGTCCAAAGGAGCTGCTTGACAGATCCCACAATTCATTGTAAAAGAGTGAGATTAAAATATAAAATCCTCTCGTTTGTTCTCTTTATCTTCCTTGTTCACTTTTATTGTAATCTAAGTTGTATTCAATGGAAGGAAAGTGAAGAAATTCCGTTTTGAATAAACTGGTGACCATAGTGGGAACCGTCTCTTTCATAAAAGAAGAGATTGTGGCGCAATCGGACGTCAATATGATCGGATCCGACGTAGACATGCTGGTCGTTGAAATCGACCAGCAGAAGTACGAGGAGTACCTCTCCTCTGAATCATCAGGTAACCTGAACGAGACACGACACTATCATCGCGTGTGCTCCAATACCCGAGCAACGGGTAAAAAGGAGTCCACCGAGGAATGGGGATCCTTGGAGACCACAGCCATAGAGCCTGTGTTCGGACAGGAAATCTTAGCAGAGGATGACCTCCCTACTGCCGAAGAAAATATGAGAACTGGATTGACCAGAACCCAACTCCGAAATAGAAATCGGAATGCAAGGCGTAAAGCCCTCAAAGCCCACCTTGGACGCGGAGCTAACACCAAAAAACGCGAGGCTATAGTCCTCGCAAACTGGCTCGCGCTAATCGCGAGACCAGTCATTATCGCGTTAAATGCGAAGTTACCACTTGCTTTAATCGCAAGGAAAAGCCAACATGTGATACTCCACGCGAGGTTATTACTGAGCCTAGCGAGAAACGCAAAGCCAGTTAGATTTATGTTAGTCGCAAAATTCCTGACACTTGCGAGAAACGTGAGTATAATATTTCCTTAAAGCCAGCATGTGATTTTCCATGCGAGGCTACTACTGAGCCTAGCGAGAAATGCGAAGCCAGTAATACTTGCGAGAAACGCAAGATCTCTTACACTCGCGAGGAACGCGAGGATAAATATTCATTAAAGTCAGCATGTGATTTTCCATGCGAGGCTACTACTGGGCTTAGCGAGAAATGCGAAGCCAGTAGCACTTGCAAGAAACGCAAGATTTCTTGCACTCGCGAGAAACGCGAGGATAAAAATTCATTACAGCCAGCGTGTGATTTTTCACGCGAGGCTAATACTGAGCCTAGCGAGAAACGCGAAGCCAGTAATACTTGCGAGAAACGCAAGATTCTCCGCAAAAATTGCGAAGACGATTGGCAAATTATTGTTAATCGTAAAAATCACGCTAGACGCGAAGTTATGACTTGCGTTAATCGCAAGGGTAAGCCAGCGTGGAGAAATTTTCCTCCACGCGGGGCTATTATTCCAGAAAATAAACTTCTGAAGGCACGCCAGGCCAGAGTAAAACGCAAGGCTAGCGTAGCAAAACGCGGAGCTATTTTTCAGCCCCACGAGATAAAATGCGGAGCTAATTTTCAGCCCCGCGTTCCAAAACGCGAAGCTGTTTCTAAGCTCAGTGTAGATCAACCCGACTACAGAATCAGGGTTGATCGTCGCGTCAGTGGACCAGAACTGGACTCCAGTGATCCTAAGAAGCGTCAGTGAGTTCCTAGACCCTCTCAAAGGTTGGATGAGTCCCATGACTCCATGGTTAAGGTCACGGAACTCAGGGAGTATCTATTCAAGAAGAGAGGCATAGAACAAGTTCAAACTGAACCTGTCTGTCACTGCCAGCAACTTATGACAGCGGTATCCGCTGTAATGGACAACTATGGTTGCAGCAAGAGCAGGGTATCGGTGGTCGACCGATTAACTGAGTCGGATAAAAACCCTACTAAGAAGATAAAAACCGCTTCCCTAAAAGAATGGAGAGCTGTAACCTCCAATATGGTGGGAAAAGGGAAGAAGATTATAGAGACGGATGGTGATTCAGAATCGAGTGATGAAGAACGTCATCACATCACTCGACTGAAATCAAGAGCCGTCGCGCCTCAAAACTATAAGAGGCTTGTAAGAGGTTCTTATGACGATGACAGCGATAACTCAGCTATAGCCTCACCTCGTTCCTTTGCGTCATCTCGACTATAAAAGTCAGCATCACATATGGCGGATAAATCTGACGACATCAATCAGAGATTTGAAGTTTAAGAAAGAATGATTCAAGAGCAACAAAAGATGATTGAAGATCTTAAAATGATGCTCTCAAAATTTGTTGAGGATAATGCCAGAAAGGACAAAGAAACTCTGTTCAATAAAATGAACGAAGAGGAAAAAGAAGAAAAAGCCCCCTTGATGCACGAGGACGAGGATAGATTTTCTTTTCATGATCCACAATGAGAGAAAATAGAAAAATTGCAAAGTCAACTCAAAGCATTAATGCATAAAAAGGAGTTGAAAGAATCGGGGGTCTCAAGACCATACCCATCTGAATGGGATATGGTACTATACCCTCAAAAGTATAAGCCGCTCAAATTAGAGTCATATGACGAAAAGGGATCTCCCAGTCAACACATTTATTATTTCTTGTCCCAAGCAGGACATTTGATGGGTAATGACCCAATAATGACCAAGATATTCGCAAGTACCTTACGAGGGCCTGCCTTTACTTGGTTTATACAGCTGCCCCCAGGTACTATTAATGTCTGGCTTGATGTTGAGAAACTATTTCTCTCACGTTTCTTTGAGGATGATACCGAGATTACGGTTCATTCCCTCCTTGCAACTAAACAAGGGGAACAAGAAACAGTAAAAGACTTCATAGAAAGGTTCCGGGAGAAGTCCGTGCATTACAAACACGGAATGGTCCAGGAAACTCTAGTCGAGACATGTCGACATAACCTTAAGACTAACGTGCTCCTAAAAATGGGGGCCATAGAGTCTAAGACATGGAGAGATTTGCTTAAGTAAGGAGAACAAGCCGAAAACTTGATTCGTCAAGTTGAAGAGTCTCGTGGATCAAGGAGTATTGGAAGCAGTAGGCCATACGCCCAAAATAACAATAAGAACAAAGGGAAAGCGGCGATGGTGTCAGAAGCTACTCCACAGAAGTCAAATCCTCTACCAAGCCCAAAGTCCCAAAATCAGAAGGGCACAAGGCAAAATAGACCTCAGCAGGAGAAGACTTATACTTTTAAGGCGGAACAGACGCCTATACTCTTTCATCTCCTCCTGAGGAAGGGAATGTTGAAACTTTCAGAAAATAGAAAATCGGAGGACGCTGGTAAGACCAACGACCCTAATTATTGCCTCTATCACCGGAATGTTGGACACCCTACTAGGGATTGTTACCCTCTTAAGAACAAAATCCAAGCACTGATAGAAGCTGGAGTGCTGACGCTTAAAGAGGAACAAAAGGAAGTCACCACCAATATGGTAACCATAGTGGTCGGAACCCATGAGTTCCCTGCAGGGGTGACCCCAATTCCAAAGGGTAAATTGGTTACAAAAAACCATGACCCACATAATAAGGCTCAAGAAGGACTTGTCCCTGTAACAACCCAAAAGGGGGAAGTTATGTGGGTTCACCCTGATTTACTACAGGATGAGCAGTGGACTACCACAGGGGGTCAAAGGAAAAAGCGGACTGTCAATGCCATTTCTGCAGAGATAAAGGAAGAATATATAGCTTCGGAAGCCTTCACAGATTCTGAAGAAGAGCCCGAAACTATGGCCACTTATCAAGATAGGACAGGCCCTTCCGGCACTTGATCTGGAAAAACATATCTCAAGGACTACACTAGAGTAGACCCGAAAGATATATATGTGGAACTTGCAAAACCTACCAAAAAAGAAAAGACTTCGCTTCCAGAAGAATCCTATTAGAGATGAAGGAGCCAAGGAGACTACCTTCAAATTTTACATAATAGCTCAGCTGGCTAATATTCCAGTATGAGTAACGCTTTACGAATTGTTGAGATTATCAAAATCAACACGTGAAGTATTAAGAGAGGCTCTGGCAGACTCTGAGTTATTCTTAGCTCAGATTGTCGAGCTGGCCGATGAGGAACGGGACTCTTGCCCCAGCTGTCATCAAGTGAGGAGGCAGGTCCCACAAATTACTTTCTCTTCGGAAGACATGCAGGTAATAAATATAAAGCATCATAGGCCTTTATATTTCACCGGATATGTCGAATCCACCAAGGTGGAACGCATTCAAATCGATCCGGGGTCTGCACTAAGTGTTATTCCCAGAAGGCTAATGCAGCTATTAGGAATATCTCCTCATCGTTTGACGCCTACAAACACTATTATCTACGGATTCAATGCTAACAACAGCCATCCTCTTGGCAAAATCCGACTGCGGTGCCAAATTGGAGATTTAAACACGGAGGTTACATGCTATGTTATAGACGCAGATACGTCTTATAACATCTTATTGGGACGGCCTTGGATCCATGCCTACATGATAGTCCCATCGACTCTCCACCAATGTATGAAGTACTGTGATGAACAGTGAGAAGTCCGGACACTAGTTGCAGATAGGCAACCATTCAAGGGACTAGATAATTATTTCACGGATGCCAGGCTCTACAAACCGGTCCATGAGGTCCCGTGCGACGATCGCAGCAGGCTTCAAAAGCCCAATGACAGCGGCAATGAAGCCGACACGGAGTACGAATCTCCCGAAGATAATAATGAGGGTGATTATGAAATCAATCCTCACATAGGATTTAATTTAAATTTTGATAATAATGTAGCGATGTAGTAGAAAGTGAGTGGATTATCAATGAAAACATAAAATTAGTCTACGACCCTGCTATAGCTACTAAATCTGAACTCTATTGTACTTCCACTGAAGTGGATGGCCTATCCGAACTTGAAGTTCTGGCGGCATACCATTTGCCACTTAGGTTGTCCCTCCTCTCTCGGTCTAAAATAATTAAGGGAAAAGTTCACTTCTTTGAAGTGCCTCCTCGACAAAGGTCCCAAAAGCCGATCATATTTGGCAGAGTAATTACGTCACCTCAACGAAGACAAAGCAATGAAAGTGATGAACAAACATCACCTCAATTTCACTTATATGAACATAAATCCCAGCAAATGATGGAGAAAATGGGTTATAATCTCACCCAAAAACCGGGATTAAACTTTGGAAAAGGGCAACGGAATCTCATACCCTCATTTAGACCGAGAGGAAAGAGTCCAGATTATAATCAAAAGACTCACAGGGGGTTGGGCTATGTATCTACTCCTCCCTCATCACCATCCGGATAAGAAGAAAGTTCTTCGGCTAATGACGAATCACCACCACTTGATCATGACTCAGATCTAAGTACCGGTGCTTGGTTTCAATCTTTGACAGCCAATATGATTTCATCCGCACTAGAAAGCGACGAGGAACCAATTGATATTCAAGATGATTCCTGGGCTAAGCATATGGATACTCTCTGGGATGTCCACTTTGAACAGCGTGATCCACCCACAGAAGACAAATTAGTACAAGTCAACATGGGTACGGAAGAAAACCCGAACCCATCTTCATAAGCGACACGCTAACTCCCTTGGAAAATGAGGAACTTATATCTCTCATCAAAGAGTATATAGACGTGTTTGCATGGAGTTATGAAGACATGCCCGCGCTTGATCCTTAAATTGCCACACACCGGTTAAATATTAAAGAAGACGCCAAACCAGTTAAACAACAGCAAAGGCGTTTTCAACCGGAATTAATGGAGGCAATAGTTTCTGAGGTCAACAAGCTTATAAAATCAGGATTCATCCGTGAAAAGCAACATCCTGATTGGGTGGCTAACATAGTGCCGGTTCGAAAGAAGAACGGCAAAATCCGGATATGCATCGATTTTCAAGATCTGAACGCTGCATGTCCCAAGGATGAATTTCCACTCCCCATCACCGATGTGATGATTGATAATACTTGCGGTTATGAGAAGATGTCCTTTATGGATGGCTTCTCAGGATATAACCAGATTAAAATGCACCCAGATGATGAAAGCACACAGCTTTCATAATACCGCTGGGGGTATACTGTATACGGTGATGCCTTTTGGATTAAAGAACGCAGGTGCCACCTACCAACGAGCGATGAATGCCATATTCAAAGAACACCTGCGCAAAACAGTGGAGTGCTATGTGGATGACTTAGCGGTCAAAAGCAGAAATGAAGAAGATCATCTTTAAGATTTAAGAACAGTCTTCGATCTTATACAGAAACATCATCTGAAGATGAATTCCACTAAGTCTTTTATGGGGGTGTCCAGCGAAAAATTCCTTGGATTCATAATAACCTCAAAAGGAATTTTTCTTGACCCCGAAAAGGTGAAAGCAATTAATGAAATTCCATCGCCCCGCAATCTTAAGGAATTAAGGGGGTTACCGGGAAAGTTAGCCTATATCTGGCCTTCATCTCCAATTTATCAGGGCGATGCCAGCCATTCTCTAGACTCATGAAAAAAGGGGGTTTCTTTCGTATGGGATGAGGCATGTCAACAGGCGTTTGACGATCTCAAAGAATATCTCACTAAACCTCATGTTCTTATGGTACCGATCCCTGGGCAGCCATTCCTTATATATGTAAGAGCCATGGATGATGCTTTAGGAGCATTACTTGCTCAATATAATGAGCACGGCCATGAACATGCCCTCTATTACTTAAGTAGGAAAATGGTCAGAGCCTAGCGACGGTATACCCCGATCGAAAAAGAATGTTTAGCCCTAGTGTTCGCCGTTCAGAAAATGCGACACTATCTTTCAAGGCGAACAATTCATGTCATCTCACGGGTCAATCCCTTAAAGATTTTGATGACAAAATCGGGATCCTTAAACGGTCGATTGGCAAAATGGGCATTATTGCTATCTGCTAGTCCTCGAGCAAAACCTAAATCTAAAAAGAAAAATAAAAATCCTAACTCACTTTCGCAGGAATCACGATTGCACTTAGCACGTGCAATAAGCCTTTAAACCCCTAGGTTACCCTAGTGGACAAGTGTTGTCTCGTGAGGGTTTGCAGTGAATATACCCCCAAAATTCAAGAAGAAAATAGATTAAGGAATAAAGAAAAGAAAAATAAGGATAACCGAAAATCAAGAAAAATAGAAATTTTATACAAAGGAAAGAAAAATCTTTTTTTTTATGATATTTTCATCAATTAATCTCACTAATATACAAACTCAAGAACGCATTTAGATTATCAATTTTCAAATCGAGCGTCATATCAGATACACTTATCATTTTAATCAAAAATTTAAATCCTATCTTTCAATACCTACTAACAGATAATTCATTGGCTCCTATACAACTACATGCACGTGTGATAGTTTATTTCGGCCTTAGACTCAAACTCTAACTCATGATTCATCTCCTCTCTCATAACAAATTTTTTTCTTTTTTTTTTCTTTTTTTTTTAAGAATATTTCACCTTTCATGCGAATATTCATGCTTGCTTAGGCGCAACATACCCGATTACTTGGTTCATACTCTTTTCGATTTTCTTTTTCTTTTTTTTTTTGGAATATTTCACCTTTCATGCGAATATTTACACTTACTTAGGCGCAAAGTACCCGATTACTCAGATCATACTCTTTTTTTCACTCTTGAGGCTATTGCCTTAATACCAGGCGCACCCCATTATTTTATCACTCTCTTTTTTTTTCTTTTTTTTTCTTTTTTTCTCTTTTTTTGTGTTTAGAGAGAGAAAACTTACTCAATCGTTATCATCTTTTTCCTTAATCTAATAAACTATTGTGAAGTAAAAAATAGATGTATATTTGCCTCAAAACTACTGTTAGCAATATTTATTTTTTAGATTTTGATCTTTTTCATAAAATTCAAAGTGTATCATCCAATCTACTCTCCTATCTAATTTCAAATCTAAATTTGTTCCTTTATCTGTAAGTAGTTTGATCTATTGATAAAAATACATAAATTTTTTTTAATTTATTTTTCTTTTCAGTTTTTTTTTAATTTTTTTCAGTTAGTTACCCTAAAAACTAACCAAAGTGTAAAATAAAGAAACCCAAAAATCTAAAAAAAAAAATCATAAAAACAAAAATAAAATCCTAAAAATCCTAAAAAATAAAAATCTCCTAATCTACTCCCCCACACCTAAACTTGTGTATGCCCTCATACACAAACCAAGGGTGGTAAAATAAAAAAAGAAAACTATTATACAAATATTATACACTTATTAGAAAATTCAAACGGTTACGACCTCTTGATCGCTTTCCACTCTCATAATATGTCCTTTTATGTTTTGATATGGATGTACTTAGCCTTTTTGTCAGTTTTGCATTTAATCTCTCCATCTTATTTTTGATTTTTCTCAATTTTTTTCTACTTTTCTTTTTTTTATTCAATAATAAAATTTTGAGGTTGGAAAGCGTACCTTTACCATCGTTCGTATTCCATCCACGAGCATCTTTCATATTTGTAAGTATTTTGGTTTTATCAACGTGTGAAACAACATACTCACTTTGGTATTGTGGAATCATTAGCTCAATTTTGGAGGGCTCTTTTAAGTCATCAGGTACCATGATCTCTTCTTTTTGATGTTCCTTCCTTTCCTCAATTGTTAGGAGCTTGTCATGCAAATTTTCTTCAAACCTATCATCAAAATTCTCAAAAGAAAATGCCATACTAGTAGACTTATCATTAGTCAAGTTATTATGAATGGATAAAAATTCTTCTTCACAAATTTCTTCACAATTTCCATCAAAAGAATCAAATGATAATGTGTCACTAGCAAGCAAAATATTTTCTTTATTACTGGTTTCTTCATAATTATTGCCACAATGGTCTAAAATAGGTTGATCGCAATGTTGAATTATAGACTCATCATGCACAAAACTATTTAATTCATTTTGAATCATATCTACTTCAGAAGATGACTGGAGTGATTGCTCGTTTGAGTCAGATACGTTCAAACTATTAGATGGTTGATCTATAAAAAGTTTAGCTTGAGAAATCGCTTTGAGAAGATCTTCCATACAAGATTCAATTTTAGAGGATGATTTTTGAGATGATGATTTCAGCAAAACTTCCATATCTTCCTCTATTCTACATTTTCGTTCCTCAGACTCATGATCGTAATTTTCCTTATTTTTCTCAAATGATTGCATCTCGAGATCATGAGTGAAATTTGAAGAATGATATGATGGATCCATGTACATATTTGATGACAGATATGAAGTGGTTGGAGGTAGATTCTCATGACATACATATCTCGCTTCTAATCTTTTTAATCTTTCATCTAACATGTTCAATTGAATATCTTGTTCATGATTGAATGTAGAACATGAAGATAAATAGCCCATAAAGAAAGGATCAGATGGAGGATTATCTTGATATGGCTCTTGATTATATGCAAAATTAGAATTATTCATCCATTCATAATTGTAATTTTGTGTATAAGAAGCGCTCGTAGGTTTATTATATGTATTGTGAATTTGTTTATGACCTAGTCCTAGCGAACTTCCTATCCATGGACACTGATAATAATTATGGTATGGATCACGACAATGATTGCAACCAGTTTGATTTTGAAACATTTTTTTTTAATTTTTTTTTTGTTTGTTTTGAAGAAGGCGGAGAGGGAAAGAGATGGAAAAGAAAAAATAAAAACAATTGAAATATGATTTTTATAATTTTTTATTATTTTTTTTTGTAGAATCAAGAACTTACAGATACAGGAAAAGAAACAGGACGAGCTAAGCGTTTTGAGTTCACGACAAAATTTAGAGAACCAAATTCTCTCTTTTCGCTGCTAATTAGCGGCATATACCGCTATTTAGCGATACTTAAGGTACGAAACGCCACAAAATTTTCCTGATATATGTATTTCATGTCTCTGGTTCAGTAAAAAAATAAAAAAAAATTATCTTTTTTTTTTTATTTCTTTTCCATCTCTCTCCCTCTCCACCTTTTTCAAAAAAAAATTAAAAAAAAAAGGTTTCAAAATCAAACTGGTTGCTATCAAAAACTTGATGTGATAAATTACTGCAAGCGCACAGTGTCGGTGTAGCGCTGTACAGGTCGTCCCACAGGGATCTAGGGTGTTTTTGTGATTCTTACTCTTTCCTTAGTCTAGCGGATTAACAAAGGATTCTAGGTTGAAGTTGGATTAATCTAAATCGCCTAGGATCTAGAATCCACTAGTTTCCAACCATGTATTTACTTCTACTATCTTCTTCTTTCATAAAAATTTGATCTTTTTAGTTTAATCTTTATTTAAAGTGCCCTAAGTATGAGCTATCAAGTGGTGTGCAAGTATAACTCATCAAAGATACTACTTCTCATAAAAACAAACTAAATCTTTAGATAATTCAATGAAAAAGATAAAATCAACAACCCCAAACCCTAACTAAGTATAGGCTATCAAGAAACCTAATTCAAGTATAACCTATCAAAGTCTTAATCTTCGAGTTCTTGTATTTTAAACTTTTTATAGAAGAATCATGTCTTTATTATTTTTATTTAAGAAGAAAATACTAGAGAGCAATTACATGGTGGATCCTAACTTCATCTACATCCTAGAGCTAAACTAATTAGCTACTCATGATTCTAGAAAGCAATTAAATCTAATCTAGAAAGCAAATAAATCTATACTAGAAAGCAATTAAATCTATCTAAAAAGCAAATAAAGATTAGAAAACAATGGCTTACCTCTGGAGCACGGTATTGTGGCCGCCACCCTTTCAGCAAAACCCTAATTTTATTAATGGAAGACGAGTACAAACTAAATCCTAATCTACATTAACTACTGCATAAAACCTAGAATACAAGGATACGGCCAATATATAGGCTTTGGAAATCAAACCCTAATTCTAAAAGAACTATAAAGCTAAAAAATTACATCAAAGCCAGGGAAGAAAATTCAGCATGTGGGGCCCATATTTGGCCGCTAAATAACGGTCAAAACCGCTAAATAGCGGTTTTATTTCGAGTAAATCAATTGAAATTTCTTCCACGTGCGTCTCGTGTCTTTTTAATTATATTTCCTTGACTTTATTTGACTTTTCATCTCTGTAACATCTTAGTCTCGTAGTTTTCTCACTTTAGAAACTTTTCGGACTCTGATTTCCTACTCCAACATTGATTTCTTGCCATCTCCTTGTACGAATCGAATTACCTGAAAAAGGCACTAAAAATACCCGAGTAGCATTTATTTATATACAAAAATAGATAAAGTATGAGAGGAAAAATACAATATAAAAACTTGATGTGATAAATTACTGCAAGCGCACAGTGTCGGTGTAGCGCTGTACAGGTCGTCCCACAGGGATCTAGGGTATTTTTGCGATTCTTACTCTTTCCTTAGTCTAGCGGATTAACAAAGGATTCTAGGTTGAAGTTGGATTAATCTAAATCGCCTAGGATCTAGAATCCACTAGTTTCCAACCATGTATTTACTTCTACTATCTTCTTCTTTCATAAAAATTTGATCTTTTTAGTTTAATCTTTATTTAAAGTGCCCTAAGTATGAGCTATCAAGTGGTGTGCAAGCATAACTCATCAAAGATACTACCTCTCATAAAAACAAACTAAATCTCTAGATAATTCAATGAAAAAGATAAAATCAACAACCCCAAACCCTAACTAAGCATAGGCTATCAAGAAACCTAATTCAAGTATAACCTATCAAAGTCTTAATTTTCGAGTTCTTGTATTTTAATCCTTTTAGAGAAAAATCATGTCTTTATTTATTTTTATTCAAGAAGAAAATACTAGAGAGCAATTACATGATGGATCCTAACTTCATCTACATCCTAGAGCTAAACTAATTAGCTACTCATGATTCTAGAAAGCAATTAAATCTAATCTAGAAAGCAAATAAATCTATACTAGAAAGCAGTTAAATCTATCTAAAAAACAAATAAAGATTAGAAAACAATGGCTTACCTCTGGAGCACGGTATTGTGGCCGCCACCCCTTCAGCAAAACCCTAATTTTATTAATGGAAGACGAGTACAAACTAAATCCTAATCTACATTAACTACTGCATAAAACCTAGAATACAAGGATACGGCCAATATATAGGCTTCGGAAATCACACCCTAATCCTAGCAGAACTCTAAATTCACAAAATTACATCGAATCCAGGGAAGAAAATTCAGCATGTGGGGCCCACATTTGGCCGCTAAATGGCGGCTAAAACCGCTAAATAGCGGTTTTATTTCGAGTAACTCAATTGAAATTTCTTCCACGTCCGTTTCGTGTCTTGATCATTATATTTCCTTGATGTATTTGACTTTACATCTCTGTAACATCGTAATCTCGTAGTTTTTCTCACTTTAGAAACTTTTCGGACTCTGATTTCCTACTCCAACATTGATTTCTTGCCATCTCCTTGTATGAATCGAATTACCTGAAAAAGGCACTAAGAATACCCGAGTAGCATTTATTTATATACAAAAATAGATAAAGTATGAGAGGAAAAATACAATATATGATATTCATCACTATCGCCATATGATATACACTTCGTCCCTCAAAAAGCCATGAAGGGACAGGCGATCGCTGATTTCCTAGCAGACCATCCAATTTGGTCAAATTCCAAACAGACGTCAGAGGTCAACACAGTTAGCAAAGAACCATGGCAAATGTTCTTTAATGGTGCTGCCAGACGATCTGCTGCTGGAGTAGGGGTTGTGCTAATATCCCCACATAAACATATATTGCCTAACGGTTATTCATTAACAGAACCATACACGAATAATGTGGCGGAATACAACGCGCTCATTATCGGCTTAAAAATGGCTCTGCAACTGGGGGTGAACTATTTAGAGGCATATGGAGACTCTAAACTCATCGTCAACCAGATGACAGGCGAGTATGAAGTCAGACATGAAGCCCTCATCCCTTACCATCAGCTAGCCATCGAGCTAGCAGGGTATTTCGAGCAATTTTATATATATCATGTATCTCGGAATGAGAACGTTTATGCAGATGCTCTTGCTGCATTAGCCGCAACATTGGCAATCCCGCCAGGTGAAGCTAAAAGCATCACTATTGGTAGCAGAGAACTCCTCCACCCAGATATGGTATTCCAAACTAAGGAGGTGTGCCAGACAGGCTTAATTCTGGAACCCCGTGATTGGCGATTTCCGTTTGTGGATTATGCTTGGGATATTGCCAGAAGATCCTAGGGAAGCCACCTCGATAAGGAGGAAGGCCCAGAGATTTTATTATGACCATAAGCTTCAGACTTTATATAAAAAGTCAAAAGATGGTCTACTGCTACACTACATATCAAAAGCATAAGCAGATGAAGTGCTGAGAGAAACACATAATGGAGTGTGTGGAGCTCATCAGCCCAGTCCAAAACTCGGAGACCGCATAAGAAGGCTGGGGTGCTACTGGCCGAAAATGATTAAGAGGCAACGGCATACGCTAAACGGTGCCATGAATGCCAAGTGCATGCCAATTTTATTCATCAACCCCCAGAATACTTGCACAATATCATTGCAGTTGGCCATTTGAGGCATGGGGAATGGATATTGTAAGACCAATAACTCCCCCGTCGTCCAAAGGACATCGGTTTATTCTTGCAATAACCGATTATTTTTCAAGATGGGCCGAAGCCATGCCCATGAGAGAGGTAAAAACGACATATGTGATCAAGTTTATTAAACATCATGTCATTTACCATTTTGGCATCTCCCGACGGATCATTCATGATAATGGACCGCAATTCATCAGCCAGGGATTCTCAAGATTCTGCGATAAGTTCATAATCAAAGATATTGCTTCAACGCCATATAACCCTGTAGCAAATGGGCTAGCTGAAGCTTTCAACAAGACAATCATTAAACTCCTTCGGAAGTTCATCTCTTCCAATAAACGAGACTGGGATGAAAAGCTGGGAGAATATTTATGGGCTTATCGCACCACGTTCGTACCCCGACAAAAGCTATCCCGTTCTCCTTGGTTTATGGAAGTGAGGCCGTCTTGCCTCTTGAAATCCAGATACCATCATTAAGAGTGACTTTAGCCATAAAGATGACGACAAAAGAGCGCCATCAACAAAGATTGCAAGAACTAGAGGCATTAGATGAAAAACGTCTCAGAGCTCAACAACAAATTGAGTTGTATCAAGCCTGAATCTCGCAAACGTTCAATAAGAACGTTAAACCAAGAACCTTTATACAAGGAGACTTGGTTCTGGCTGTTAAAAGGCCAATGGTTCTAACCCACAAGACTAAGGGTAAATTTGAACCCAAGTGGGAATGACCGTTTGTTGTGGAGACGGTATACTCTAGTGGAGCCTATCGCTTAATGAATCAGAACGGCGATAGAATGATGATGCCGATCAACGGCAAATTTCTAAAGAAAAACTATGCTTAAACTAAACCAGAATGATGACAGAATAACTATCACATCTAGTTCAGATCCCAAGGAGTATAACCATCCACTTGTTCAAGTTACGCAGATGAGCACTTGAACTTCTTACTGAGGCATGCCCAATTTGGCACCTCTGCCGAAATCTGTTGATCCTAACCCGGTCATCTTGGTGTGCCCAGTTCAAGTTACGCATGAGAGCCGTGAACCGCTTCCACTTGTTCAAGTTACGCAGATGATCACTTGAACCTCTTACTTAGGCATGCGCAATTGGGCGCCTCTGTCGAAATCTGATGAATCCTAACCCGATCATCTTGGTGTGCCCAGTTCAAGTTACGCGTGGGAGCCTTGAACCGCCTCCATTTGTTCAAGTTACACAGATGAGCACTTGAACTCCTTCTTACTAGGCATTCGCAATTTGGTGCCTCTGCCGAAATCTGATAATTCTAACCCGGTCATCTTGGTGTGCCCAGTTCAAGTTACGCATAAGAGCGTTGAACCGCCTCCACTTGTTCAAGTTACGCAGATGAGCACTTAAACTTCTTACTTAGGCATGCGCAATTTGGCGCCTCTGCTGAAATCTGATGAATTCTAACCCGATCATCTTGGTGTGCCCAGTTCAAGATACGCATGAGAGTCTTGAACCGCCTCCACTTGTTCAAGTTACATAGATGAGCACTTAAACTTCTTACTTAAGCATGCGCAATTTGGCGCCTCTGCCGAAATCTGATGATCCTAACCTGGTCATCTTGGTGTGCCCAGTTCAAATTATGCATGAGAGCCTTGAACCGCCTCCGCTTGTTCAAGTTACGCAGATGAGCACTTGAACTTCTTACTTAGGCATGCGCAATTGGGCGCCTCTGTCGAAATCTGATGAATCCTAACCCGATCATCTGGGTGTGCCCAGTTCAAGTTACGCATGAGAGCCTTGAACCGCCTCCATTTGTTCAAGTTACGCAGATGAGCACTTGAACTCCTTACTAGGCATGCGTGATTTGGCGCCTCTGCCGAAATCAGATGAATCCTAACCTGATCATCTTGGTGTGCCCAGTTCAAGTTACGCATGAAAGCCTTAAACCGCCTCCATTTGTTCAAGTTACGCAGATGAGCACTTGAACTCCTTACTAGGCATGCGCAATTTGGCGCCTCTACCGAAATCTGATGAATCCTAACCCGATCATCTTGGTGTGCCCAGTTCAAGTTACGCATGAGAGCCTTGAACTGCCTCCACTTGTTCAAGTTACGCAGATGAGAACTTGAACTTCTTACTTAGGCATCGCAATTGGGCGCCTCTGCCGAAAATTGGTGATCTTTACCTGATTACCTCGGTATTAGCAGTCTAAGTTACGCAAATGAGCCTTGGACTACTTTACCTAAACAACTAAATCATTTTGATGACAAGTTATCTGTTGTGCAAACAAATTTTGTAGCCAACAGGTAAAAGAATCAAAAGATTACCTTTATTTCATCAACAAAAGAATGAAGTTACAAAAATTTTCTCTTTTATTACAAGTTCTTATTACAAAAAGTATGAAGAATAAAAGAATAGAAGAAAATTATAGGTCTCCTAGGAGCCTCAACTTATTTGTCGCCTCATCAATTACTCGACGACGAGTTTCCTCCAGAGAGTATTGAGCCTGCCGGCGTAAATCATCATCATTTATTGTCAGTTGCTGGGCCAACCACTGACGAGATTCTTCAATAGTGCGGCTTCTTATTGTGCCTTCTTGTTCAAGTTGTTCTCGTTGGAGGATCAACTCTTCCCGTTTCTTAACGGATTCTCTTAGCCGAGATTCGCTGGCCTCCAGAATGGCTCGGGCCTTAGCAATAGTCTCTCTGGCTCTGAGGATAGCGCCTGACTCCCCTCAATCTCAAAATCCACTACCTTTAGCCCCCTGAGGACTGATTCCTGGTTAGCTTGGAGTTCTGCCAACTCCCGGGACCAGACTTCCTCTTGGCCCCTCAATTCCTCTTGCCGGGCCGTCAACTCTACCTGAAGACGCTCCAACTCGATCTCAGTGATCGCTTCCACATCCGCTTGGCGAACTGTGCTTAGCGTATTCACCTGATCTTATAAAGCTTCGAGACGGGCGCGATAAGGAGCTGATCGGTCTTGTCCCCCAATCCTTTCAATATTATCCAGATAACTAGACAACATAGGACGTCCAAGATTAAAGAAATCTCTTACATCAAGAATCATCCCGATACACCTCCTTAGTAGCCGCATAAAATCATTTACACTGTGGTTGAAGAACTCTTCAAGAGGGTCCACAGTATCTGTATTTAAAGTAGGCAGTGTTAAGGAAGATGTCACTGGGGGAGGGATAGTGTCCGTTGGGGTCGAGGAAGAATAAGCCCGTCCCTGTACCAGATTCATAACATGCGGGGCCAGTAAAGCCAGTATAGACTTGGTGAATTGGGAACCCGAGGAGAAGCATCATTGGTACAGATCACTCGAGCAGTGCCACCAGCAGGGGTAGACGATGGTGTGTCTTCACCCGAAGCTCCTCCCGTGGTAGAGGTGGATTCGAATGAGAACTTCAAATTTTCTTCATCTCCCGCCGGCGAAGGAATTGGGGCTGGAGGAGTCACCAACGGCTCAACGGCCATTATCGTTGATGATGTCAATACGGCTAGCTGAGGAGCAGAGGGCACACCAACAACCACCGGAAAAGTTTCTTCAGAGCAGACCCCGGGTGTCGGAGATGGAAGACTTGGAGATGGGGGAGCCTCTCTTGCTGCGGCCGTAATGACAACTTATGTTTTGTCATCACTCCCTAGTTCATCAATGGGAGGAATCGATGTTGGGACCGAGCTGGGAGTTGTCGTAAAGTAGTCTACGTCAAACTCATTGGCAGAACTACCTAATCCACCCGCTGAGCCAGTGGTGCCCGAATAATCTACTCTCTTCTCAGACTCTCCCCTGGTAGTCGAGAGCATCGGTGAATGAGGCTGACCACCTACAGAAAGCAAACAAATAGTGTCACATATAAGGAAAAGGGACAAAAGATAGAATAAAAGAGCCTTACCAGGAGAAACAAACCCAGTGGTCGGACTTAAGGGGGGAGCCATCGCTATTTCCAGAAGAACATCCGTTTCGCTACCTAGGGGTTGCGTCGCAAGGTGTTCAGCAGATTCTGCGGTTGGGGAAGTCGGGACTTCAGCAGCACTTAGGACTTCAGTGGGTCTACTCTCCTCTGCCGGCACCGAAGGCAGAGTTGAAGCCAACAAATCTGAAGCAAACTTAGCCGCCACCTCTTGAGGGACTAAGAGCGTTCCCGGGGCTAATTTCTTCTTCTTCTTCGCCGGTTCACCTCTTGCAGGTCTGCGGCGTTTGACAGTTGGACTCCGAAGACGAGCAACCAAGTCCTGAGGGGCACCGCTAGCATCAGCGTCATCCTCACCATTATCTTCATCAGAGTCATCAACATCTGATGGATCAACTGTCGCACCAAGGAATTCATCCATCCCTTTCACCCTCACCCTTTTGGCTCCTTTGCGGCTAGCATAGAAGGCCTCTATCTCCTTGCAGCAACTGCGATTGATGGAGAAGTTGGGCACTTCAGCATTAGCAATGCTGTACCAGGTACAGAAGTTTAACACCATGCTGAGCTCCGGCGATTTCAAGGGTAGCATGAATTCTGCTCCGGTTCCTCCAGCAACAAAATGGAACCAGCCCCGTGCCCCTGCATACAGATTTCTCTCGTACGCCAATTTTTTGTTTGGATTTCCTACATAGAGCTGCGTATATCCAAATTGACGGGCAAATCTGCTCGGGATATACGGCTCTATATAGCACATGGTGTCTTTCCTATACACCAAGTGTCCGGGGTGGATATTTAACAACCATCAGAAGACCCCAGAAGATAAGCTGGTGAACTGGTCTGCTCCCAAAATATCTTTAAATTTAGATCCATACTCTCCCCCAGGGAAGTCCGAGAAGCAGCGGAAGATCTCATAGTTCTGATGATGACGAAGTGTTCTGCAGATTTGAGACATGTAGTTGCTCTTCCAGACAGAGCGCTCATACTTCTCTATGAAGTATGGCTTGTCAGCTGGGTTGAAATCCGCAGCACTCATCAGTGATGGGCAATGCATGACTAGCCACGCCATTAAGTATGTATAGGGCATCTCTACCCTTGGGTTCGGTGTTTTCACCGTGGCTGCTTCTTTGACCGCTTTACCCTTTCCAGCTTTACCTTTGGTCTTCTCTACTGGCATAAAGCTGTTGCAAAGGGCCCGGAGCCGCTCTGGAGGTTGGCAACCATCGCTGGTAATAGCCCAAATGGTCGTCCATAGGCCAATAGAACGACCGGATAGACGACGTTCTTGGCAATAGCTTCCTTGGGCAGCGAAGGGACAACACATCTCTTCAGCCATAACATTAAGAAACGAGCAAGGAGACCCCTCTTAAAGATAGGGAACTGGGCTTGATAATGGAAGCTCTGAAAGACCGTGTCAGGATCAAATCCTCCTTCATTTGATTCGGTCGTATATGTTGTGGCTTCCAACTTGGAGATGCGCTCCTTTATTTCTTCAACACTTGTGGGTGGGCGTCCCCGAATCATTGGGAGACTTTCCTTCAAATTAATGAAGAGGTAATCAGCCCACTTCTTATGGCCAATTCCCTGATTTCTTACTCCAATAAGGTCGGCGCAAATATGATAGTGGCACATCATGTCCCAGTAAGTCTGGTGATGTGCTCATCCCCTACTTTCAGCATCTTCAATTCTTCAGCAGTAGGGATTTATTCCTCATATGGGACTTCGCCCATTGATAAACCCGACACCTCAAACATCTCATGGAGAGCAAATCCAAGCTCACCCACTGGTGTAAAAAAGGTGTCGGTCTCAGAGTTGTACATCTCTAGCAGGCAGAATAAGTGGTATGCACTTTGAGGCAAGTCAAACTGGACATTTCTAATGGCTTTGTACAAGCTAATTTTCTTTAGCGTCTGCTCATGGATGTCCAGTATGTGTTTGACAAGTCTAAACCACCACATGTTACCCGAAGAGTGGACCCATCCAAGCATTCTAAAGTCTTTGGTAGGGTACTGACCACCCTTAGTCAAAAATTCGCTAAGAAAAGTCTTAGCACGAATCGGGACTTTACCGACAAGGTATTCTTTGGTGACTCTGTCTGGGAGGAGCCCCGTAATACATCTAGGGGGACCGTCTTGAAAAGCCCCATTTTGCGCCGAATTTGCCGGTCGCAACACTATCATATTCACGAGTAAGCTCAAACTCCAACTCGCGGTGGGAAGATAGCCTTTGGAGATATACCAAAGGGTAGCTATGCTCCATGTCAGGAAGAAACATGAGTAGATCCCCGACCTGGTACAGCCATTTACCCTCTTCTTCAAAGAGGATCTTACCCGAGTGCTCTATAGCATCTCCAAAAAGGAACCCCGGCTTCTCCAATGCCTCCCGGCTTGTGGCTTCAAAAGGAGCATCCGTAATGATCTCCCGTGCAGTAGCAGGGCTGTATTTGATTAGTTTCTCCCTGCATTATCTCAAGTCCGGCTTGTACGCAGCAAAAACAATCATGAAGCGAAACTGGGTGACTGAGTCTGCACCCCCGCCGTAGCCAAAGTGATGCCCTTAAGAGATTGGATCCACTGAGTAGCCAACTGCAAAAGAGGGATTAAGAGTTAGGAAAATTTCTACAAATCAGAAAATTTTTCTAAGTATGAAAATGCAGAACTAGGGATAACTCCGCGCGAAGATAAGAAAATAGCCTCGCATTTTAGAAAAACGCGAGGATGATAAAATAACTTTGCGCTTACAAACGCGAAGCTAAAATTCTAACCTCGCGTCCAAACGTTAGCAAAAATAACTTCGCGTTTAAAACGCGGAGAAAACGCGATAGTTTCGCGTGGAGGAAGATCAGAGATCTTTTCCTTCTTCTCTAAGCCATTTAGCCGGAGTACGGCGATCTCGCCGATAAAAGAGAAGATTGGCCTGTTAAAACCGAGCCAAATCACTCTCTAAATGTTCTACAAAGCCCCAAAAGTGAGGTTCTTACGTCCGATGGACGAAGCATGAACTGGCTCGCTGCTGCCACGGCCGCTGCCGCCGTTGCTTGCGCCGGCCGTGGATGGCGAGGCTGCGTGGGAAGAAGCGTGAGTCTTGGGAGCCATTGATCTTGAAGAAAATGGATAGAAATCGACGAAAAATTTGGAGAAATAGATCGGGTCGCCTGGTCGCCTGGAATCGCCTGAGCTCTAGTCGCCGGAATTCTTGAAATCTCTTCGAATGAAGTAAGGAAGAGAAAAGGGTTTAAAGCTCCATTTAAATGAAGAAAACCGCCTCTTGATGTTCGGCGCGAAAATCGGAGCGACTAATTGATCAGTTACTCCCAAAAACGCGAATCTATTTAGCTTCGCATGGTCATCTAAAATGCGAAGTTATTAACTCCGCGCAACTATGCAAAACGCGAAGCTAACTTAGTATTTTAGCTACGCGTTTCAATGAAGCTTGGACTTGGCAAGCGTTATTTGGCGCCTCTGCCAAAGTCTGATAAATCATCACTTAATTATCTTGGCGTGTGCAGTTCAAGTTACGCATCAGAACCTTGAATTGCCCCCATCAAACTTAGACATATGCAATTAGACGCCTCTGTCTAAATTAAATGATCCTTAGCTGATCATTTCAGGTATTAACAAATCTAAGTTACGCAAATGAGTCTTAGATTGTTTTACCAAAACAATGAGCCATCTATTTGTTGAGCAAGCAAAATTCTTGAAGCCAACAGATAAAAGAGAAAAAGAGTCATCTTTATTCATGAAACAAAAGGTTACAGAAGAAGAGGGAGTTATAGCTCTCCCAAAAAAAGCTTCAACATATTCATCAACTAATCAATAACCTGACAACAAGTCTCCATGGAGTGTTGAAATTCTCTGGTTCACATGAAAAAGATCTCCTCTGCAAATGTCAACTATGATCTGTTTAAAGTTCTTAATGGATTATCTGAAGATACTGCTACAAGAATCCTAATGAAGATGCACAAGTTGGATTCGACATGCTACAAGTCCTTAGATGATCACCTCTATCGCTTTGGAAAGTGACAGAGATTGTCATCTAACAGAAATGGTCCTCAAAAAAACTTAATGGGCTGCCGCAGAGTTCTTGTAACTCCTTCAAAAGTTTATCTTTTGGAGCCAGAGCTTGAAACCTGCAACTATATTGTAAAGTATATGCTTCTGGTTTCCTTAGAGTTACTTTTGCTGATGAAGACTGGTAGAGCCACATGCACTCCTCTTCAAAAAGGATCTGATCTGAATACCCTACTGCAAAAGAAGAATCAAGAGTTAGAGAAAAACTCGAAAAATATTCTAAGTATAAAAACGCAGACTTAAAAAAATAGCCTCGAGTTAAAATAACCTCGCGATTGAAACGCGACTGCTAGTCAAAATAACCTCGCGATTGAAACGCGACTGCTAGTCAAAATAGCCTCGCGATTGAAAGGCGACTGCTAGTTAAAATAGCCTCGCAATTGAAACGCGACTGCTAGTTAAAATAGCCCCGTGTTTCAAACGCGAGGATGACGCGATAACTTCGCGTAGAAGAAGACCAGAGTTCTTCTCCGTCTTCTCTCTTCTTCCCAGGCCTTACGGCCGGAGAACGGCGATCTCGCCGGTTCAAAAATAGTTAGTCGGTTAAAACAGAGCCAAAATACTCCAAAATTGATCTAAGAAGTCTGAAAGTTAAGAATTTCTACCTCCAATTGATGAAGCATTGATTGGCTCGCCATTGTGGCCACTGCCTCGGCCGTCGCCTCCGCTGCTAGCGCCGGTCGCCGATGGTGAGGAGGTGCGCGACGCCGTACTCTTCTTAGATGACATCCTAGTGATGGAAAATCTTTGGAAAGTCGAAGGAAGTTCCGTTGAAGATCATTCTTTCAAATTGACTCGCCTGAGTCGCCTGAGCTCTGAGCCCTTGAAAATCTTCGGATGAAATGAAGGAGAAGAAGAGCTAGAGGCTCTATTTAAATTATCCGCCTCTTGGTATTCGGCGCCAAAGTCAGAGCAGGATTAATTACTGAGCAATTTACTAAGTAATTACTGCGTAATTAATGAGCAGTTACTTGCCAAATAGCGAAGCTATTTAGCTCCGCGCAAGTGAATAAAACGCGAGGTAAACTTGGTATTTTAACTCTGCGTTGAAAGATCCAAAGTATTTCAAAATTTACTAAGTTCTAAACCATTTTGAAAACTTCGGAGAGGGTTCTGTTGGCAGTGAAAATTTCTAAGTAAATAGAGTTTTTCACAACAGAACGCGGAGCTAACTCCGCAGCTCCGCGTTTGGCTATATTAGCCTTGCGTTTGAACAAAACGCGGAGCTATTTAATAGCTCCGCGTTAGTTCCGCATTCTAGTTCTTTAGCTCCGCGTTTTTGATGACTTTAACTCCGCGTGAGCAGATAACCAGAATCTCAAATTGATTGAGATTACGATTTGTGCTTATCCAAATACTCAAATTAAGTCCGATCAGAACTCTAAATCAAGATATTTAAATCAAAACTAAGATATTTGATTGGAATCCTTGATGAGAATAAATTCTATTTAGATATAAACTCTTACATGATCCTAAGGCTATAAATACCCTCTTAGGGAAGCCCTAGTGGTCTTTTTTCGGGTTTTCTTTTCTTCTTGGAGAATTCAAGTTACGCATAGAGCCTTGAGTTCGTGAAAGACCAGAGAAGATCGTCTACAGTCGGCCATCATCTTCAAGAGAGAAGATCTCGACGTTCGATCGTCCAAAGGAGCTGCTTGACAGATCCCATTGCCACAGATCCCACAATTCATTGTAAAAGAGAGAGATTAAAATATAAAATCCTCTCGTTTGTTCTCTTTATCTTCCTTGTTCACTTTCATTGTAATCTAAGTTGTATTCAATAGAAGGAAAGCGAAGAAATTCCTCTGCGAACATCAGTAAGTATGAATATTCACATGAAAGGCATGTTTCTATGAAAAAAGAAAAAATATAATATATATGAAAGGGTTCTTATAAGTTTGATTGGAGTTTGAGACTTGATAAGGCTTATACACACGCTCACAAGAGTGCATAAGAGTGGATAATTGAATGTAAGAGTATATCTATAATACAATTTAAATTATCATAATAGATACATAAAAGTATTAGATTATAAGTGATTTATTAATATTAACATTTTCATAAATATTTATATATGTATCTCTAATTGAGTTTGATATGGAAAAGAAGTGAAAAGGCAAAAATATATAATAATAGTATAGATAGTTAATAGGATACTAACATTTTCATTTTCTTTATTTTACACTTATTCTTATTTTTATTTTTATTTATTGACCACAAAGATTTATTGATGTGAGTAACATCACTGGAAATCTTCACGAGACAATACTTGTCTACTAGGGTAATCTAGGAGTTTAACGGCTAGCTGCATGTGCTAAATGTAATCGTGATTTCTATGAAAATGAGTTAGAATTTATTTTTCTTTTCAGGTTTTTAGTCTATTTTCTTAGTTTATAAATATGCTAGGGACTAGCAAAACTCAAGTTGCGGGTGTGATTACACTTGAAAAGTGTAATTGCTTAGTTTATTTTATTCAAGTGTAATCTAATTTTTTTATTAATATAAAAAATAATAAAAATTATTTTTATTAATCAAATTTTTCGCTATGATGTTTTTCTAGTGTTTTATAGCATTTTTGCAAGGTTTTATATGCAAGAAAATCGAAATATCCAAGCGTGTCTCAAATATTAGCTTAGAATTATAAATTTACAGGATTGACTATTAACAGCTAGTAGAGAGCTGTCCACAGCGGTCGACTGTATGAAGGACCCTAGAGTTGTTGTCGGTAGACCTATCGAAGGGAGCAGCCGCAGTTTGATTTTCTGAGAATTTTTTGAAATAATTTAGAGTTTCCTTTTAAATAGAACTCTTACTAGGGTTTTGTAAAGTTATAAATAGTTAATGTAACTCAAATTTTGAAATGCTTATGAATGTTTAGGAGAGAGTTTTATAGTTTTTATGTTTAAGATTTAGTTTTTGTACTCATTCATAAAAATCAATATCAATGGCTATATGAGTATGAGTGGTTAAATTCTTGAGTCGGTTCAGATGTAATAACAAACCCTAAGTGATTTACTAGTATGTATTTTTCTATATTTATTGATTTTAATTGGTTTATGTGAAATTAGTATTTTTGATTCTCAATTATATTTGAACGAATAAAAATATAATTTTGAGTCTTTGATGTTTTAATATTTGATAATATATTTGTTGCTTAGTTATATATATATATATATATATATATATATATATATATATATATATATATATATATATATATATATATATATATATATATATACCGTAGACTTTTTAGGCACGGTGTGTGCTTAGACTTTGAATGTTTATTTTTGTTATTCATATTGCATGCTTATATAAATTCAAAATTCATATAGAATTAACTGAGAAGAGTTATTCAAAATATTAAGTTTGCAACTTTATATATTTTGTACTTCATTTGTAGGAATATCGTGTGATATATGCAACTGAGATAAACAATGCATAAATATACACAGTAAAATATCATATTGGGAGTTACATCTATCTGACCAATAATTTTAATTAAAGTAAATTTATATTCTTGTTAGTTTATATGAAAACTTTAAACACAACACTAATGAAGTTAGTTTGATGATTCATTTCACATAGATAATAGGTATGAAAACTTAATCACGTAACCACCAACGGCACTGATCAACATACTTCGTAATTTTACTAGGTGTAAAAAGTGGATAAGTCTGGTTCAAAATATACTATGTTTCGAAGAAGTTGGTTTCAGAGGTCAGAGTTTAACTAGGGTTAATGACCTGCCAACGGGCCAATTATCAAGCTATAATTTTTTAAAAAAGAAAAAAAAAAAAAAAAAAAAAAAAAGAGTTTGGCAATTAAATTGAAGTGTCGCCGTCTTTATGACATCACCTCTCTTCCTTTGGGTGGGCCGGGCCTCAATTTGGACCCATGTGAAGCTGTCTATACGTTTTGTCCATAACAACCCCACTTCAAATTTCTTTTGTGGAGCCCCCTCTCCCATCAACCTTTTCACTTGCCCACCCCTCGTTCCTCATATACACCGCAACACATCATAGCATGCAATCATTCAGCGCCCCGCCTCCCACCGGCAACGCATAAAAGAAAAAATGCGACATTTTTTTCCAATTAGCTAAACAAAACTACATATCCCCCCCCCCCACCCCCCCAAAAAAAAAAAAAAAAAAAAAAAAAAAGATTACCTACCCAAAAGTCCCCATGCAATAATTATGAAGAAAATATTCTAAAATAAAAGGAAGAAAAAGAAAATATATCAACATAGCGAATCACGAGAAAAACCAAAGCAACTCACTTTCTTTTTTGTTTTTTAACCTTTAGCCATCTCTCACTCTAGCATTTGACTGAGTGCTTCTAATCATCCAACTCTTTTTTTTTTTTTTTTTCCTAAAAGGACTTCCCCTATTTAAGCAGGCTCTCCCTACATTTTATCTCTTGGGCGCTTACATGAAACAAACCGGACTGAGTTTTTGAGACATGATGGCCCTAGACAACAGCTATCTCCTCTTCTCCTCCCAACAACTCCCCTTGCTCCTTGATAACACTTGTGATCCACACTACTCTTTTGGACTTGGACTTGGAGGAGATAATGAGCTCAACAATATTATGCCTACTCTTGGTACATATCAACTTCTGATAAACTCTTTCCTCTCTCACTCTCTAAATATCTCAATTATACATGCATGTGTGCTCCGAGTTTTGATCATATAAATATATAGATATCGACTCGCCGATGTCATCCGAAACGTCGACCGGGTACTTGCAAGACGCGGTGGCACAATGGAGCAACGGGTGCAAAAGGAGACGGTTGGGCTCAAGCTCAAGCTCAAGCTCCCCTTGTGATCATGAAATGTTCATGGGTGAAGATATCCAACAACTCTTTCAGGTGATTAATTATTCTAAAATTTTGAAATTTTAATTAGATTGGTTTTTTTTTTTTTTCACATTTCAGTGCATTTCTTGAGTTATATGTTTGTATTTTGTGTAGGGTTTCTGGGATTCAACCTGCTCTGGTGATCCCTTGGGGAGCTTGAATTGCAATATGGTTGAAGACACCAGTAATCTTTCAGGTGAGTTACTTTAATTATTATGTTGTAATTGCTGACAATTTATTAAGTGAGTGAACTGTTGCACAAGAGCAGCCAATTTCTTTGATTGCTTAATTAGGATAATTGTGGATCTTAATTTATTTTGTAAATAAATTGGAAAATATTTTTACCAGCAAAAATACAAAGCAAATGGACATGTAATATGTCCTAGTAATTTTGCGGGCATAAGAAATGGAAAATTCTAAAGTCAAGAGCAGGTCGGGAAATTTGATTTCGAAGTTTTTCATTAGAAAAATAATTAAATGCATCTTTGTAATTTGTCAATTATGTTCATTTTTTCCATGTCTTTTTGGTGTCGGGTGAAATTAAAAAATTTTCAATTGTCATTTCACTTTATACAGTCAATATGGACAATTGGACATCCCCTTGATCATTGAGACTATACATGAGTAAAGGGAGTGTATATAGAGACGTGTGAAGCAATAATATATGGTACATTACTTTAAGAAAAAGTGGCTTTCTACAGAATGAAACTGTATAATCAGCTTAATTAATCTATGATTATTTAATTAAGAACCATTACGTACAATTAATATTCTTTTTTTTTTTTTAGAGCATGTATACAACATAGAAACATAGAATTGGATAAGAAAGCCCTCAACTCTAAAGGCATTTGAGGTTGAGTTGAGTTAGAGCATACACTGCAGATAAGAGGAATAGTGTGTCCATTTTCACAAAGATAGTCTTGAAACTGTAACAAAAAGCTTTCCTATATAATAGATGCAAAGTGAAAAATTAATAAATTTCTTATGTTATGTTAATTAATATTAAACAATTTTTTCTCATTTATAATTCCCTTCTGATATATATGTCAGGTGACAACCTACAGAATTGCTCATCACAAGTGGTCCAACAAGAGCTCATCTCTTCTCCTTCTTCCTCTCAAAAGGAGCCCACGCATCAAAACTCAGATATAAAGGACAACAAAAATTCAATGGGATACGTAGGCACCCTTAAAGGCCTTCATGCTCTCAAAGGTATTTATTTATTTATTTATTTATTTATTTATCAGAGAGAAAACCTCATAAATTCTTGCAATTTATTATTATTATTATTATTATTATTATTTTTAATTACTGGCAGAAAAGGAGAATGAGCAACAGGAGCAAGATAGGAGAAGGAAAATGAAGAAGGTGGTGTACCCCTTCACGGTGCTGAAGCCAGCAGGGTTGGAGGGGGATGTGACCCTGGCTGATATCAATGAGAGGATCCTCATGCGCCCGACCCGGCCCGTTAAGCACCCGGTGGGCGAGTTCGCCTTTGGCCCATGCGTGTCGACCGTCGATGGCCAAGGGCTCTCCGGCAAGGTGGTGGTAGGGCTCACAAGGATCCACACTCAGGGGAGGGGAACCATTACGATTATAAGGACAAGAGGGTGAATTGGAGTTCTTTTTCTTTTTTCCTTTTCTTTTTCTTTTTCCTTTTTTCCTCTTTTAGGTTGTAATATGTGTATAGCTAGGTGAGCACATATATATGTTTCGTATAATTGTATTTTATTTCTATAGATATATAATATAGTTGCTAGTAGTTGGATATATATTTAAAGATCGTTTGTCTACAATTTAATGTTACATTTTATTACTTATCTTTGCATAGATTTCAGAGGTTTAAATAAGTAGATACTATTTGATAGAAATAAATGGAGAAAGATTATCAATGTGATCGATCCGGCGTGATTCTCTTTTGGTTCGTATAGCCTATCTCAAGTAGTTGGGATAAAAGACTTAGTTATTATTGTTGTATCTTTGCATCGACCAAAAAGAACAGTAGATTTGCCAACCACACGCTGTACTGTATAGTTAGCATTTGTCCCTCTCATATATGGTGGCGTATGTCCTTTTTCAAATTGAATAGAGGACAATTTCAAGTTTTGAACAAAATTACTCCAGATCTTCACTTAGCATACGGTAAAAGTAATAGGGTGAGGATAATTGGTACTATATATTTAAAAATATAAATTAATTTTAATTATAATCTGTTAAAAAGTATACGACTTTTTTTATTTTTATTAACAAAAAAGTCAAAGTATGATGTGACATGAAAAAAAAAATTACGAGAGAACAAAATATAGTTTTGACTTTTCCAAGATGTTGTGTTCTCAATGATTAAAAAAAAATAATAATAATCCTAATGTTTAAATCATTGAAATGTCTTTAGTTTTCAGGATTAAAACACCCTACAAGATAAACTACTTCTTAGTCGACAAAATTAGTAATTCACTCATTTTAATTACCTTTTTAATCTTCTTTAATAAGCATGCTTATTTTATTTTTTTCGTGCACCGGCCCTATACTCCAACGAAGATATAGTTTGTCTATTAAAAAAAAAATGAGAGAATCCCAAAATCATATGCAATGTTTGATTCTTTATTCTGATCATAAATAAATAAATAAAACATCCAAGTCAAGCTTGGCAAGTACTTGAGAGTATTTTTTGTTATATCTAAGAACCAATGCTCGACCTATGCATATATGAGAGTTAATATATAAAATCATAATTTTACACTAAAAGTCTTTTGAGGAAGAATAGAAGCGTATGTGAGATATTAATCCTTAATTCAAACTACATCATAGAAGTTTAAATATTCAAACAAGTGTTGTTTTTGTCTTTAATTTTATCAAGACTACCGTTATAGATATTTTTATATATTTATTTTAATCATTCATTTCATTGTTTGCCAATCACATACCAACGACCCAATATGAATTTTTTTCCAAGCTACGGACCCGCATCAATTACAAATTGTTTACATGTAGCTAGGGTACCCCATTACTAAATAAATTTTTAGTCTGATCATATATCATTTGTAAACACAAAGAAAGAGAACGTGACATATCACATCTCAAGGGCCCTCAAGTGAAATGTTGCATGATTGAATCTCTCACTCTCATGACTATCATGAATGAGTAATGACTTATTTCAAAATAACTAACATAATCTTTTTCTCATTATTTGAAGAGACATCTGCTCTATATAGTCAACACTTGAATTTAAGCATTTAGAATATGTACAAACTCATTGTTGACATGGCATGACCCAATTGAAGAGTTTGAAGTTAATTGGGAAACATGTTCCTAGTTTCTTACAAAATATTGAGAGAAATGAGGAGAGATGGAAGTGTATCAGTTGGGCTATATCTATAGCCATAGAGTTCAATAGTATCTAAAATAGAACAAGAGCATTTTTAAAGAATCTAGACTATATGTAGGCTTGGTGGCAACACTATCTACACCTTAGAATTAGGCTCAACCTAGAAATGGCCAGGTGTACTTGATGTCTGACTCATTTTGTATATTTTGAAAAGAATACAGATTTTTCAATTCAAGATAAGCGAAAAGATTGACAAACAAGGAAAAGGAAATATTAACTCAACATTAGTAAGTTTTTTTGGTTTTTTTTTTTTTCTTTTTTCAATATCTAACTTAATTATCATTCAATAGGTATAGTTGATCCCATCATCTTTGAACATAGACAGCTTAGAGGGGTATATTAGGTTTAGTATAATATCCCTATCTCGAATAGTCTCGTATCATATATGAGACGTGAGTTAATATAATTTATAATGATTCTCATAAACTCATAAAGTAATTATAATTAACCATTTTGAGAGATGAATCCATTACTAATTATATAGAGGACTTTACAAATGGTATCAAATAGATCAAGGTTCAAACGAAAATATGCAAAATTAAGGGTCGTATTAAGAATTAAGTGCCTCACTTAGCATAGTATTTACCCCTAACCATGTAGTGTTTCACTACCTCATATTCTTATGCAGGAACTTCTGACATTTGGTCTATATAGGCCAGAACTTTTGCTTGCATTGTATTATGCATGATTACACATAAATATCTCTTTTTGGCTCTCTCTTCAGCGCTATGCCATCTTTAGGAGGTCAACCTTCACAAGCAATTTTTTTTTTTTAAAAATGTACTTATTCTGGTGTGGATGACAGGCAGGTAGGACCTATATTTCTTAGTTTGAATATGACTCCTCAAAGAGTGTTATTTCTATCTACTATTATCTATAATAATCAAGTTATTAGTAACTAGAAGAAACCAAGAAATAATCTCTCACATGCAAAATTATAGAGGATATATTTTAAAATCCAACAATTCCATCGAATGGAATATGACTGTATATGTGATAACATATATTATACCAAGAATATTAATATAACCAATTCTTACAGTCGCTTAGGATACTCTCATCTAGCTTCAAGAACATCGGAGGTATTTCATATAACAGTCAAGGGTTATCAAGAAGAATTTAACCATCTACGGAAAATCATGATCATGATTTATAATACAAAGAAGGGCATTATCTAAGACGAACTCTTCTTGTAATTATGTATCTTATTTCCATGGAAAAATTTTGCTTAGGTTGCTCATGGAATGCAGATTTTGGAAGAAACTCTTTGACCAAGTGAGTCATTAAATAGGTCATTTAGATCAAAAGAGAGAACTAATGAGTTATTAAAAAGACCACTTATATCAAAAGATATTATATATGAAAGATCTCTTTTGGATATCTCTTCGGCCTATGTCTTTTATCCCTAGGAGATCTTTATTCACTAGCAGGTTTTTCAAAGGCCTCCATCTATTCAAGTGTGCATGGCAGGCAAACAAACCTATATTTCTTGGTTTTAGTAGGAACATTTACGAGCATTCTTTTTGTCTAGTATCATTTAAAAATGATCAAGTTATTAGTGATGGGATGAAACCAAGAGATAATCCCTCACATGTGAATTTATAGAAAATATCCTTTAAGATCAAACAACTTCATTGAATGGAATATGACTATACGAGGAATATCGTCGAACCCAGTTCTTGTAATTTCTCAGGATACTCTAGCTTCTAGCTAGGCCTACCAGGGGCATTTCATGTAGTGGTTATGGAGCTATCAAGGAGAATTTAGCCGTCAATGGAAAATCAAGCCCATGATAATTCACAATGCTAAGAAGGTTATTACTTGAGCCGAACTCTTCTGGACATGACGTATCTTATTTTTTTGGAAAAATTAAATAGGTCACTTAGATCACAACTTTTTGCACAACTCTTACGACAGCATGGAGGGGCCTTTGTTAGAAACTAATTTCATAATTAACCACTCAAAACTTTTTGCATTGCAGAAAGTTAGAAGAGAAACAAGTACTTTCGACATTCATTTTTCAACCACAAACACCAAATAAAGGAAGTCAATTTAATAGAAAACTTGAAGAAGGGGAAACATTTGCATTGCAGTATTGTCCATCTATCATTTTAAAAAAAAAAAAAAAAAAGAAAAAAAAAAAAAGAAGGCAAGCTAGAGAGCATGGTGGATACAATGCCCAAAATTGCCACAAAAATATTTACTACTCAAATCCATCATCACTCGTGGGACAATCCCAAGCAAAGAAAATGCTTGAAATTGCCACCACATGAGATTGATCAGCTTGATTGCAGCTCATGTCTAAAGTTTGTTCCTTTTGCTCACGCCTCCAAAGTCAAATCTTGTTTGAGCTAAACGAGGAAACAACATCTTATTGCCTCTCTCTCTCTCTCTCTCTCTCTCTCTCTCTCACCCACACAAAACAATTAATAATAATAGTAAGCATTCATAGTGTCGGAGTTGCATGGAGTCTGAATAGTTCACTCTGCAGGGGAAAAACAGTGTCGGCCGTTTCGTGGAAAATGATTGCAAGCCGACCCGACCCGATCCGAATCGGCTGTGGGATCCACAAAACATACTACATGTGCATGCGGAACCCGCATGCATGGAACAGCAAAAGAAACGTAATTGATTGCTAACCCGACATGTCAACTGAGCACGAGACGAGATCTATGAAGAATATATAATTCTTCAATAAAGATGCATATTTGGTGAATGATGCATGACTTAATTCGGATTAAAGGTGGAGGAGATCAGTTAATTAGACCTTTGGAGTACTCTTTCAGATTTGAAATCAGCACTTTGTAAGATTACGTGCTCGTATTAAGTCAAAAAATGTTGATATTTGTGTTTATGAGATTGGATTGAGAGTTCACTTTCTTTGCTGGCATATTTTATATATATATATATATATATAAGAAAATTATTCTTTATCCCGTAAATTGTGTGGAGTGGTGAGTCAGGGTGGTCGGGGATTGTGGGCTTGACAAATAAAATATCTAATAAATTATGCATTGTTTTAGCTGTTACCATAAACTAGTTTGATCACTTTCACAATCTCAATTATTATAAAAATTTTAGTTGAGCGCAATGTGAAACCAAGTGATATTAGTGTTGAGGATGGAAAAATGGTATTAAATTAGAAACTCACTTCCATATATGCATACGTGGTGGGGGGGATTCAAATTCGAAGTTTCTACTACTAATTCCTAGACAATATTTCAGTCTGAGCATAGCTCGATCATGGCGGAAATGTACTGTCCTTATTTGTGGAATGTTACGAGTTAATTCGAACTTTCTTATCGTTGGTGCAGGAGGTGAGCAGTGGTGCACCGAAGGGAATGATTGCGAAGGATGGTTCATAGTCACATTTTATGGAGGATGCTACCTATGTTTGATTAGGGATCGTAGAGGAACTATATGCATGGAGACAAGAAGCAGCTCGTGATGGTTTATTTTAAAATTGAGCGCAATCAGGAGAGGATTCTTTTCTCCCCATTAAGAGAGCTTCTTTCTTTGCTACAATGAGATTCCTCTCCTTTCAAAAGAGTTCACATGTAAGAGTAGATCCCATTCCGTTTAAAAAAAAAAAAAAAGTTCCATAAATATGGAGTAGTGAAAAAATTGTTAGTAAATCATATTTAGTCTTTGCCAGTTAGCAATGTAATAAGTTATTAGCCTATCAACTGCGCTAAGACATTGCTATCCTAGAGTGGTACGTAAATGGGCCATACGCCTGTTTGGAGCCAGGCACGGCATGTGACATGCTAGGCCCACCTCTCCACATTAATTAGAAGTAATATGAATAAATCAGAATTTCTATTCTATGATCCACTTATAAACATCAATAACTACGAATTGCATCCATGTAATTTCCTCAATAAATAAAGACTTGGGCTAACAAAATCCTATCTAATGGGAAAATAGTTGCAGAGGTAACAAAATATTATACTTTTCATTATAGAACCTATAAATCAAAAAAATATGAATTGCTTTGTCCGAGAATTTCTGGACCCATAAAAAGTGCAATGTGTACCTGTGGGAAATATCGAGTGAAAAGATCTGTTGAAGGAAAGATTTTGCTATTATTTTGCACAAAAAACTTTTTAAAATACAAAATAATTTCTCTCAATCCTCACCATAATTTCGGAGTTTTGGTGCAGTGGCAAAAACCTTTAACATGGTATCAGAGCAATACATGTTCAATTCCTACTAGACACGCATTTAATTAACACCGCTGTGTAAACCCTAGATTTCTGTTCAAAATGGGCTTTCAACATGTAGAGGCATATTAAAATATAAGTCTTCAACCTACAGAGGTATATTAAAATATAAAATAATTTTCTTTAACCAAACCTGGGTTGAGGGTCTCTACTATTGCACCAAAACTCCAAAGTTGTAGTAAAAGTTGAGACAAATTATTTTGTATTTTAACAAAATCAATGGACTAAGTAGACATTAGGATAACCTTACAATTTTTCAAATTACTGTGAAGATTCTCTCAAAGACTCTTAACATTTAAAGCTCTGAACTCTTACAAGGGTTTCCTTACCAATTAGTTTTAATTTCCAAGTCAAAAGAACTTTCTTCAGCATGTAAAGTTGAGATACCAATTTAACTATTTTTAATTTCGATAATTAGTTTTTATAGTTTGTTCAGTAAAATGGCTACACACTCCTTTCTTATTGGTTCTAGTGATCATACTAGTGTTATATATATATATATATATATATATATATATATATATATATATATATATATATATATATATATATATATATATATATATATTCATACAATACTCTTGATTTGATGAATAAAAAACTAGTGTGTTAGTATGGCAAGTTTTGTGGAGTAGTGTATAAATTAGATGGATGCACAACTGAATCAAATGAGATGATGAATGATATCAATAAGATATTGCTATTAGAACTTTATGACCATAATAGCTAAAGATATAATTTGAAGCTATTAATGAAATCCACTACAAAGTTGCACTGAATTGTTTTCGAAACATTGTCAAGATCAGCTCAATTAATATTCTGACATGAGAGTCGCTGATTTATCAAAATCCTATAGAACAGGAAAGTACCAGTTAAAAGTAGATCTATCGGAGTTAAGGAATAACTTGAGCATCAAAAAGTAGCTACCAATAGAACTACCAATAATAAAAATTAAAAATACTAGAGAACATCTATCAGTATATCTACCAGTAGGTTACTAGTAGAGCTTCCCCTAACTTAGCGGCAGAACGAAATTCTGGTTGTTTATTTGGCAATTTTTGATTTGTTTTGTGATTGAATTGTTTCTAAACAATTCTAAACATTGGAAAATATTATGAGGACTTGAATTAGAATTGATGGATAAGACTTCACCTCTTATTTCTTCTATTGTTGAGATTTTTCAAAGAGAGAAATTTTAATTATAAAAGAAGATTCATTGAGAATGAAAAAAAATATTTGAGAGAATAATTAGGAGAATATAGAAAAAAGAAAAAAGGAACCTCGAAGATTGTCTTAGAGCTTTTTCTTCATTATCTACATGTCCTTACAAAGACATACTTTAACACCAATTCATATCTTCGTGGGTGCTTCAGCCATATCTATTTTCTTCATCATCGTCTTTACTAGTCTTCAATTACGTCTTTTGAAGGCGACAAAAAGGTTGTATGATCTTTTTATTTGTGAGCTTAATTGATATTGGTTTTTATAAAGTTTCTTAACACTTTATTTTATAATTTTTTTACTTGTTGGGTTTTTGTTATAGTGCATTTTGTAGGCGGGAAAAAAATTGAAGAGTAAGCAAAAGAGCCATATGGGGCAAAAATAGCCTCGTGTACACGAGGTTATTAGCCTTGCGCACTCGAGGCTAGTTGCCCCACGTGGGGCTAATAACCCTGTGCGAGGCAAACAAGCCCCTCGCGAGGCTATAGCCTCACACACGTAGGGCTATTTCAGTTTCAAATTGATTTTCCTTCTAGATTTCAAACCGAATTTCGATTCTAACCATATCCAATCACATGGAATTAAAGATTTCATATTCAAATACGATACAGAGATGGATTTGATTGGAATTTCATCCTTATCTCAAGGAAATCCCGAAACCTATAAATATAACCCAAGAAGAGATTTTTGGGATCTTTTGAAAGGAGAGAGATTGGAGAACAGAGATTTTCCGCAAAAAGCCGTCAACCAACAGTATGATTAGATGACCAGAATCTATTCTCCATGTTCAAGAATGATTTGGAGTGTTAGATTGTCAATGGAGCGCAAGGGCGATACTCCGTAGCCACATTAGAACCCACGAACTTCTGTAAAAGATAAAGAGAGACGTGATCTATAAGTCCCTCTCATTTGTTTTTCTTTTGTTTTCTAATTATTATAACTTGGATATTCTTTATTGTAATCTTTATTGATCCATGACAAGAAAGGAAGAGCGTCTTTCAACAAAAACAAGTTGGCGACCACAGTGGAAGACGTTTTCTACACTGATGAGAAGATTGTGGCCCAGTCTGACACCCATAAAATTGGTAAGTCCGTAGAGATGATAATCATAGAAATCGATCAGAATGAAGACGAGGAATATTTATCCTCTTAATCGGCTAGCTCGACAAAAAGACGGCCTAATCGCCGCTTGGAAACCCTCGGTACAAATCCGAATGACAAGAGAACTCCCGTTGAACAGGAGCCCCTTGGATTTTCGATCTTGGAAAAGGAAGTAGTCCAAGAGTTAGACTTGAATGACGAGATGATGCCCGTTGAACAGGAACTTCTCGAATCTTTAAGTTCTAATCAGCAAAAAATCAAAATTGTGAATTTGAATGACAAAGGAAGTCCTGTTGAGCAGGACCCCTTTGGATCATCGTGTTCCAATATTGCGAAAAAGAAAAAATCCTCTCCTATTATGGTTGAACAAAATTTTGAAGAAAAACCAAGATGGGATTGACTAGAACCCAAATCCGCAATCGAAATCATCGAGTGCGGCGGCGAATTCTCAAAAGACAAGTTCAAGATGAATTTGGTCTCAATTCCTTGCACAAAGCTAAGTCCTTACGCGAAGCTATTTCTTTGTGCAATACTATTTCCTTGCATGAAACTAATTCACTGTGCGAAACTAATTCCTTGCGCGAAGCTAATTCCATGCGCGAGGCTAATCAGTCCCGCGCACAAAAGATGAAACGTCAGGCTACTCAGCCTCGCGTAAATAGTTCAAAACTAAAATTTAAGCCCCAGATATGTGAAAAATCTGGAAAGACCAGAACTCGGCCTCGTTCAGAATAGAAGTTTCAGTCCAGCAGGGACTCTTTCAGAGTCAGTATTAAAGAGGAAACTCGTTAAGAATATGATTTACGAGAAGTCCTCACTAACAAAAGAAAGATGGTCCGACCTTGTCCGTTGTGTCGTTGTGAGAAGATGATCTCTGCAATTCTTACCAACTACAACTGTGATCCACCCCGACCCTCAGTTTTAGCAAAACAACCAAGTTAAAGGATAAAGCACCCAAAAGAAGGCACGTTTACAAAAGAAAAGTGATTAAAGATGAGAAACCCATGTTCATAACCTCGAATATGGTAAACAAGGGAAATAAGCCACGAGAAGATGGATACTCTACAGATGCAGAAGCTCGGCATTACACCAGACTTCATTTAGGAATATTAGCCCCACAAAACTATAAAAAGTTGGCTGAGGGTCCATATGAAGAAGATGAAAATGACAGTGACCATTCTGCTATTATAACACCACGGTCATATGAGTCTTCTCGATTCGAGAATTCAGCTGCCCACATGACAGGAACATCTAATGAGATGAGTCAAAGACTCGAAGCGTAAGTGCATCTGATTCTAGAGCAACAGAAAACTCTTGATGAGCTTCACATGATGTTACTCAAGATGATGGAGAAATATAAGGAAGACATGTCGGAAAAACCATCCAACGAAACACCAAAAGACAACGAAGAAAAAGAAGGGAAAAAAGAGGAGGGATTCCACTACGAGGTGGACCCGCATGCGAAGAAAATGCAGGACCAACTAGAAGTATTAATGCATAAGAAGGACCTGCAAGAGGTTGGTATTTCCATGCCATATCCAACTGAATGAGAATCAACTCCTTTCCCTAAAAGATACAAACCTCTGAAATTAGAACCTTTTGATGGAAAGGGCTCTCCAATCAACATCTCTATTACTTCTTGTCGCAAAGGGGTCATCTCATAGGGAATGACCCTATAATGACTAAGACTTTTGCTAATACCTTGAGAGGGTCTGCATTTATATGGTTCATGCAGTTGTCCCCATGAACTATTAAGATATAGGATGATGTAAAAAAAGGGTTCCTCCGTCGTTTCTTTGAAGATGATACAGAGATCTCAGTTCACACTCTCCTCGCAAACAAACAAAAAGAGGATGAGACCGTCAAAAGTCTCGTAGAACGTTTCCGAGAAATGTCATTGCGATGCCCACATGGCATGTCACAAGAAACACTAGTCGAAACATGCAAGCATAACCTCCAAACTGACATTCTCATAAAGATGGGTGCGGTGGAGTCCAAGAAATGGAAAAATCTTGTTAAACAGGGACAACAAGCGCAGGATATAATCCGTCGTATTGATAAAAGCCGCTCCCAGAGAAGACCACCCACAAACAGACAGCAGCCACTGCCAAACAATTCTAAAGATAAGGAGGTGATGCCTACTAAGCCTGCGGCCAATCAAAAATTCCAAAATAACCGGGACATTACTAGACCCTAGCAAACATACGAATTCAAGAATGAACAAATAGTCACCTTCTTCTATTTATTGATGAAGAAAGGGATGCTTAAATTGCCCGAGAATCGGAAAGCAAAAGATGCTGAAAAGAAGGATGACCCCAAGTATTGCCTCTACCACCAGAATGTCGGACATCTAACGAAGGACTATTACGTGCTCAGGGATAAGATCTAAGTGCTTATTGATGCGAAGGTACTCGAGTTGAGATCGTAGCAGAAAAAGATATCCGCAAATGCGGAAACAATAACTAAGAGTTATTACACATTCCAGCTGGTGTGAACCCTATCCCTGAAGGAAAGCTGATAGTAAGGAACTTCGACTCCCATGGGTTGAAGGAAAAAGGTCTTGCTCCAATCTCAACTGACAAATGGGAGATCATGTGGATCCACCCAGACTTGTTGGAAGACGAACAATGGACCACTCCAGCCGGCTCAAAGAAAGCCAAGAGGAAGACTCGGACATCTAATGCAGTGTCCATCCTTAAAGAAAGGGATCAGTCCAGTACTATCTCACTCATAGATTCCGAAGAAGAGGCAACAATGATGGCCACTCATCCGAATAAGACAGGGCCATCAGGAACTCAGTCCGAAAAGAAATACCTGAGAGGTTACTCAAGGATTGGACCACCTAAGCCGACAGAAGCACCTGAAGCGCCACTTGCCAAGAAAAAAGAGTTTCGATATCAGAAGGATTCAAAGAAGGATAATGAGGCAACTGATAAACCTTTCCAATTTGATGTGTTAATACAATTAGTCAATATCCCAGCCAGAATCACCTTATACGAGCTTCTACAGCTCTCTAAAGCAACAAAATATACTCTGAGGGAAGCGTTGGCCGATCTAGAAACCTTCTTCGCTCAGATCGTAGAACCATCAGCCGAAGAGGGAGAACCTTGCCCAAGTTGCCATCAAACAATAGGGAAGATCCTACATATAACATTCTCGACTGAAGATATGTAGGTGAAAAACCCAAAACATAATGGCCTGTATATTACTCAGGCAATATTGGTTCGACCAAGGTGAACCAAATCCTGATTGATCCTGGTTTTGTGCTTAGCATCATCCCTCGGAGGTTGATGCAATTTCTAGGCATCTCTCCTAGTCGCTTAACTCCTACAAACACCACCATCCAAAGATTCAATACCAATGGCAGCTACCCATTAGGAAAGATACTACTCCGATATTAGATTGGAGATTTAAGATCTGAAGTCACTTGCTACGTCATCGATATAGACACATCATATAACATTCTGCTCGGACATCCTTGGATCCACACCTATACAGTGGTCCCATCTACACTCCATCAATGCATAAAGTATATCGATAGAGATGGCGAAGTGCATACTTTGATAGCAGACAATTAACCATTCAAGGGGTTGGAAAATTATTTTATGGATGCTATGCTATATAAGGAAGCCCATGGAACATCCAACGACCCACCAAAGGAAAGCTATGACAGCAGCAATGAGGCAGACACAGAGCCCAAACCCGATGAAGATGGTGATTTTGAATTCCGAGCCCTCCTGCACAAGCACAAAAATTGATAGCTTGTCCAAATTAGAGATATTGACTGCCTATCATTTGCCGATACGGTTATCACTCGCTACGCAACCGAGGATAGCTGATCCAAGTGGCGCTGTCTTCCAGATACCTTCTCAACTGCCAGATTAACAACCCATAATATTTGGAAGAGTTGAGTCGAGGCCTGACCTAAAGCCAGAGAATGACAGTGATGACCCGCCATCACCTCGGTTCGAATTCTATGAAACAAATTCCCATCGGATGATGAGAAAGATGGGTTATGATCTAACATTCAATCAAGGATTAAACTTCGGAAAAGGAAGAAGGAATCTCCTGCGTTCATTTATACCAAAGGGAAAGAGTCATGATTATTATCACAAGACCAGCAAGGGGTTAGGTTATGTTATGCCCTCGGAATCAGAATGGTAATATCCAGCTGACTTAAAGACGAGAGGGCTACTGCAGATTCGGATTCTGATAAAAGCACCGAAGCCATATTCCAATCCCTTCTGTCAAACATGACTTCTATAACCTTTAATGCAGAAGAAGAGGATCCGCCTCTCTCATTAAAGGATCCATAGGTCCAACAGATGGAAGCCCAATGGGATATGCGGTTAAAGCAACGCGAACTGCCCACTAAAGACAAAGTAATCCAGGTCAATATGGCAACGGAGGAGCATTTAGAGCCCATCTTCATAAGCGAGAGCTTACCTATATCTGAAAAAGAAGACCTATTAGCCCTAATAAAAGAATACATTGATGTTTTCGTCTGGAACTATGAGGACATGCCGGACCTAGATCCGGAAGTCACTGTCTACCGACTTAACATCAAACCAGTAGTAAAGCCAGTAAAGCAACAAAAAGGCATTTTTGCCCTGAACTAATGGAAGCAATAGAAGCGGAAGCCAAGAAACTTGTCGATTTGGGATTCGTTCGTGAGAAACAACACCCTGATTGGGTGGCAAACATCATCCCCGTGCTCAAGAAGAAAGGCAAGATCCAGATATTCATAGATTTTTAAGATCTTAATACTACTTGTCCCAAAGATGAATTCCCACTGCCCATAACCGATGTCATGATAGACAATACATGCAGTTATAAGAGAATGTCCGTTATGGATGGTTTCTCCGGGTATAATCAGATCAAGATGCATCCCGAGGATGAAAAGCATATGGGTTTCAAAACTCCCTTGGGGATATACTGTTATACAGTAATACCCTTCGGACTAAAAAACACTGGCACAACTTACCAATGGGCAATGAGCATGATCTTCCAAGAATATCTAAGAAATACTGTCGAGTGCTATGTGGATGACTTGGTGGTTAAAAGCAAGAAAAAGGATCATCACTTGAATGACTTGAGAACTATATTTGACCTCATGAGGAAGTACCAACTGAAAATGAATCCCACCAAATCTTTTCTGGGGATATCCAGTGGCAATTTCCTAAGATTTATTGTAACCTTAAAAGGAATCCATCTTGATCCTGATAAAATTAAAGCGATCCAAGAGATACAGCCACCTTGTAACCTAAAAGAACTTAGAGGGTTGCAAGGGAGATTGGTTTATATCCGACGGTTTATCGCTAACTTGTCAGGACGATATCGATCATTCTCAAAGCTCATGAAGAAGAGGGTAACATTCATTTGGGATGAAGCATGTCAGCAGGCCTTCGATGATATAAAGAAATATTTGACTAACCCACCCGTTCTAGCGGCTCCGGTGCCAGGGAAGCCATTCCTCATCTGTGAGATTGATGGATCATGCCCTTGGAGTATTACTAGCATAACACAATGAACTAGGCCAAGAGCAGACTATTTATTACCTTAGCCGCACTATGATCAGCGCCGAACACAGATACAGCCCAATTGAGAAAGGATGTTTAGCTCTAGTGTTCGTGATTCAGAAAATGCGACATTACATAGCTGGACAAACAATTCATGTCGTCTCTTGAGTTAACCCATGAAAGTTGCTTATGACAAAATCGGGTGCGCTCAATGGGAGATTAGCAAAATCGGCACTCCTCCTATTGCCATATGACATACACTTCGTTTCTCAGAAAGCCATAAAAGGACAGGCAATAGCAGACTTCCTCACAGTGCATCATATAGTAGAGCATTCAAAACTCTAGAATGACGTCACTAATGAAAACACTCAAATTAACCTGGTCGATGAAGAACAAACTTGGAAAGTCTTCTTCGACGGAGCGACAAGAAGAATCGCGACCGAAGTGGGGGTCGTACTAATAAATCCCCATAAGCATGTGATACTTAGAGGGTACTCACTCATTGAATTGTGCACAAATAATATTGCAGAATATAATGCACTCATCGTTGGTCTCCAATTAGTCTTGCGACTGGGGGTGAAACACCTAGAAGCATACGGAGACTCCAAGCTCATCGTCAACTAAATAACGGGGGGAATATGAGGTGAAGCATGAAAACCTCATCCCTTATCTTGAGGCTGCAATCAAATTAGCAGACAAATTTGAAAGATTCAGTATTAATCATGTTCCCAGACATGAGAATGTGTATAGAGATGCGCTTGCATCCTTGGCTGCAACTTTAGCAGTGCCATCCGGAACGAGTAAACAACTCACAATTGGGGGTTGGGATCTCATACATCCAAAGGAGCTACTCGAGAAGGAAGAAGTATGCCAAGTAAGTCTGGACCTTGAACCTCATGATTAGCGCTTCCCTTTTATAGATTATGCGCAACATGAAATCCTCCCCGAAGACCCTAAAGTGGCGGCTTCGATTAGAAAGAAGATATCCGAATACTATTATGATGCAATGTCACATATATTATATGGAAACTGCATTATGACATTCTACTACGTTGCCTTTTGAGGAAAGAGATTGACGAAGTAATCCATGAAGTACACAGTGGTACTTGCAAAGCCCATCAGTTAGGACCAAAACTGTTGGACCGTGTAAGAAGACTTGCCTAGTTTTGGTCGAAAATGATTGCAGATGCCATGAACTATGCAAAGTGCTACCACGTCTACCAAATACATGCTAACTTTTTCCATCAACAGCCAAAATACCTGTATAATTCCGTCGCTAGTTGGCCATTTGAAGTCTAGGTACTAATAAATCCCCATTAGCATGTGATACTAATAATTCCGTCGCTGGTTGTCCAATTACCCCATTGTCATCTAAAAGGCACATATTCATCCTCTCCACAACCGACTACTTTTCCAAGTGGGTGGAAGTTGTTCCTGTGAGGGAGGTGAAGACAACAAATGTCGTCAAATTCATTAAGCACCATATAATATACCGCTTCGGTTTACCCAAGTGGATTATTCATGATAATGGTCATCACTTGGCTAGCCAAGGATTCACGTGATTCTTGATAACTTTAGAATCCCGAATATCATTTTGACACCTTATAATCCAATAGCAAATGGGCTAGCCGAGGCCTTCAATAAGACCATCGTCCAGTTGCTTCAAAAATTTGTGTCCTCCAGTAAACGAGACTGGGACGACAAGCTAGGAGAGTGCTTGTGGGCTTACTAAACCACGGTCTGAACTCCGACAAAAGCTACACCGTTCTCCTTGGTTTACGGATGTGATGCAGTTTTGTTACTGGAAATACAAATATCATCTCTACAAGTCGCATTAGCTGTAAAGATGACGACAGAAGAGCAACACTAGCGGTGATTATGAGAGTTTGAAACACTGGATGAAAAGCGTTTGAAGACGCAATAGCAAATAGAACTATATCAAGCTCGGATCTCAAGGACTTTCAATAAGAAAGTCAAGCAATGAACCTTCAAGGAAAGAGACTTAGTCTTAGTTGTTAAAAGACCAATGATAATAACCCACAAAACTAAAGGAAAATTTGAGCCCAAGTGGGAAGGCTTGTAGTAGAAACTATCTGATCAACCAAGACGGTGAGAAGATAATGACGCCTATCAATGGCAAATTTTTAAAGAAATACTACATATAGTCACTCTCTTCTTCAAAAAAAAAACTTATTGTCCAAATGCTATTAGAGAAACGGGAAAAGAATACCTTCCCAACCCTACCATACTGAGGGTAAGTGTATGAAATTAAACAGCCCAAAGTCGAAAGACGAAGGGAAGAAAGAACGTTTGGTATTTAAGCCGAAACAAAACTCTTGGCAACTCATAATTCTAAGGGGAATAGTATGGCTAGCCCAATGCAAACAGTGATTGGTAAAGCTATACAAAATCTGTTGATAGTTGAGAGTTTGCTAAAACCTCATGGACCTATTAAGTTAAGCTCGTAGCTCTGACAGAGAAAATTGATTCATCTCACCTTCATAAAAATCGTCCTTCGTTTCAAACCAATCATGTTAAGATCTTATCTCTGGCAGCGAGATTTGATTCTCTCACCCACTTAACAAAGCATCCCATAAATACTTCAGTAAACAATCATTGTTATGATCCTGACCCGATCATTGGCTCTATCTATTATCCAGGCGAGTTAACACATTCTGACACTATCATTAATTATGTCTGCAGGTTTTGTTATTCTGACCCAATCACCGGATCTGTCTGTTATCCAGGCAAGTCAACCCATAATCCTGATCTAATCATCGATTCTATCTGTTACCCAAGCGAATCACCCTATAGGTTGTCAGCCATAACTCTGTCTGCAGGTTTTGTGATCCTGACCCCAAGCACCAGCTCTGTCTGTTATCCAGGCAAGTCAACCCATGATCCTGACCCGATCATCGATTCTGTCTGTTATCCATACAAATCATTCTGTAGGCATGTCAGTCATATCTCTGTTTGCAGGTCTCTTGATCATAACCTGATCATCCTAGCTCTGTCTGTTATCCAGGCGAATCATCCTGTAAGCATATTAGTTATACCTCTGTCTACAGGTCTCTTGATCATAACCTGATCATCTTGGCTCTGTCTGTTATCCAGGCGAGTCAACACCAAATTTCAAATCAATTCTATCTGTTATCCAGACGATTCAACACCAAATCTCAAATCGATTCTACTTTTTATCCAGGAGAATCACCATGTAGGCATGTCAGCCATACCTCTATTTGCATATCTCTTAATCCTAAGCCGATCACCCCAGCTCTATCTGCTATCCACGCGAGTCACTCTCATTACAAATTCTAAAATTAAACTTGTTATGGTTCCACCATTTCCATGACAAGTTCCACTTTCAGCAATCCTATCGTCCAAAATCTACAACTCTATATTCCCAATATGTACTATCTTGACTCTGTCTGTTCCCCAGATGAGTCACCAAAAAAAGAGAGAGAAAAACAGCTATGGAAGCAAGCATCATGTACTCAAAAAAATCTCCCCCAACAATTTCCGGGATATCCACAAGAAGACAAGACAACAACTATATAGCAATAAACAATGCAATACGTGGAAGCAAAATTGTTTATTGACAAAATAAAGGAGAAAAAAAATAAAGAAATGATGAAAGATTTAAGCGTTGCCTAAAACCCTTAAACTTGATTCTGTCTCCTCAAGAGCCGCTCGCCGAGTTTCATCTGCAGTCAATAGCACTTGGTGGTGCAATTCATCTTCGTCGATTGCTAGCTAGTAAGAAGTTTGCACCTTAACATCCTCAACAGTCTTACTCCACATATCGACCTCCTGTTGAAGCTGACCATGGCAAAAAATAAGCTCATCCTACTTCCTCAGTATCGCATCCTGCTTTGCCTGAGCAGTTGTAAGAATGCTTGGGCTTTGGAAATTGTCTCACGAGCATGGTCTATGGTGGCCTGAGCGTGGTCTATGGTGGCCTGAGCGCAGTCTATGGTGGCCTGATGGGTGTCCAGCTCGAACTTCGCCTGCTCTACATCTCCAAAAATAGCCTCCTGATTTTCTCAAAGACTATTAACTTCAGTGACCCACACTTCTTCATGACGGCGGAACTTTTCTTATCGTGCAAGCAGCTCTGCTCTCCATCAGGCAACTTCAATCTCTCTATGGCAGCAACATCATCTCGTCGAAGGCTCTCCAGCAACCGAACCTGCTCATCTAAAGTAGTCAGGCGAGCTCGATAAGGAACTGCTCTTTCTGTTCCCCCCAATATTTTCAATGTTGGCCAGATAATGCAATAATATCGGGCAACTAAGATTAATTGAATGACGACCATCTAACAATATGGACACACACCGTCATAACAAGCGCAAGAAATCCATGACACTGTGCTGAAAGAACTCCTCAAGTGGGTCATCATTAGGAACTACTTGTGTTGAAACTGGAACCGATGTTGGAGCAGGAGTCACAGACGGTGTCACAATGCTACGAGGGGCTCCACCACTTAAGACAGTTGTGAGATGTGGCGCCCATGATTGCAATAGTGGACGTGCCGAGTCTGAAATCTGGGGTGGAAGGTCCCTTGGAGTTATGATGATAGGGGTGATAGGAGTAGACTCTGAAGGAGGGCTCTCTTCCTGGACAGTCCTAGTATTAGATCATATCCCCTCAAAAGAAAACATTAGTGACGGTTCAAATACAAAAAACACCCTGGTCGAAGGCCCTGCACCAGGAGCGGCAGACGGTAAGGTAGTAGTATCCCCACACTTGTCATCTCAGGTAAAGGCAGAGTGGTAGCAATGGCAGCTGGAGGATTGCTCAACCGAACACTAGCATCTGTGAAAGAAGATACATCTAATAAGTAATAAGGATACGACAGAATATGAATTGTTAATGAAAACTATCCACAGAAGAATACCTGTAAGACCAGTGGAAGAAATACCTCCGGATGTGACTGGTTCTAAGTCCTCAAGATAGAGATGACTATGCTTACTCGTGTCAGGGGTAGGAGCAAAGTAATTCTCCTCATAGGCATCCACATCAGATGCATCACTACCATCATTCCCGCCATCACTGCCGGTGCCTGAATAGTCGACACGCTCAGATGGGAGCTATTGATCAGAGATGGAACGAGGATGCGGTGAACCTGCACATGAAATGTCATCCATTACATGAAAAGCAAAAAGAAAAAAAAGGGGGCAGGAAAGTATAGTAGAGGGGGTAGGAACTCACAGAATGATGCTAATCCAGTCGTCGGACTGCGAGGCGGAGTTGTCATCCTAGGCATCATAACTGGTGGTGAAAGAATAGCACTAGTGTCCGAGCCAATCACAAATACATCTGGTTCTGAAACAGTGGGAGGAGTTTCAAAAATGACCTCCGGAATAGTCTCTACATGCGCAACGACATTAGGGGCGACCTCTTGAGCATATGTTGCAGGTACAACAATGTTAGGAGTAACTTTATCAGTAGTCACAACAGATGTAGGAATCTCTGTCGCTGCTCCAGCAACCTCCGAGGTATGCCAAGGGGAGGTCAACTCTTTGGCCAGCTCAGTGGTAAAAGAACGAAGAGACTTCTTTGCTGGGCGAGCAGAACCATGAGCACCCGCCAACCTGGTGCGTTTGGCCATAGCCTCATAATCTCCTCTAATAGACACATCTTTTTCGACCATGTATAGCAGGTCAGGGTGCAACTACAGATGGCGCGCTCACGTCTGTCTAAGTTGGCATGTCAACCTAAATCGGGGCATATCCTGGAACAGACACATCAACTGGAGCAGGTAATTTAGACGTGGTCCCAACGACAGAATCGTCGTCATCGTCAACTGAAAGAAACTCATCCATACCGCATACTTGGACAACTTCGGCACCCTTCTTTTGAGAATAAAACGCCTCAAATTCTCTCATACATGGGTGGTTGATCGAAAGAGAGGTGGTCGTAGTGTTAACGCTATGGTACCAAAAGCAGAACCCAAGCGACACGTAGAGGTTGGTAGTCTTCTGAGGCAAAGTAAAATGAGCTTCTGTTCAGCCAGCTGTAAAGTGACACCATCGGCTGCCACCCTCAAATAAGTTACCACAAGAATGAAACGAAGTATTGGGATTGCCAACATAGAGTTGCAAATATCCAAACTGGCATGCAAATTGGTTAGGGAAGTATGGCTCCAGAAAGCAAATTGACCATTGGCGATACAACAAGTGCCCCGGCTTGATATTGATCAACCACCAGAAGCAACCAGATATAAGGGTGGTGTAGCCGTCAAAACCAATCGTGTCTCGAAATTCCTCTCCGTAACCGCTGCCAGTGAAGTCAGGAAAATAACGATAAATATGATAGTTTTAGTAACTTCGCACTATCTTTCGGATGGCAAGCATGTAATAATTCCTCCAGTCACAGCTCTCATACCTCTGAATGAATGAGCCCCCGATAATGTCTTCAAGAGGCAAAGTTATCAAATTCAGACAGTGCATCACAAACCACGCCATGAGATAAGTATATGACAATTCTACACGAAGGTTGGGAGTCGATCCCTCAGCTTAAGAAACAACACTCCTAATCTTTTTCTTCTTCTTATTGTTCGCTAGGAAAAATTTAGCTGCAAGTTCTGGAAGACCGCTCTGAATTTTACATACCATCACTGACAAAAGTCCAAGAGATTTCCCATGAGAAAGAAGGACAGCTGGATACACGACCTCAATGACAATGGCATCATGAGGAATGGATGGAATAACACAACACTTCAGCTAGAGTATAAGAAAGCCTGCTATCACCCCCTATCAGAAATAAGTGTCTGTGCCTGATGATGAAAGCTCTGGAAGCTCGTCCCCGCCTTAAACTCGTCTTCAGTGGACTCGGTAGTGTAGGAGGTAGCACCCATGTAAAATATCCGAGCTTCAACACCGAATCGGCTAAGAGGATCTGACCTTGTCACTGAGACCTTTGGATGATCAACATCTTGAAAAAAATAGTTGACCCACAACTTATGGCTGATTCCTTGGTTTCTTATTCCAGAAACCTCCTGATAGATGCAATAATGGCATATCAACTCTTAGTAAGTCTCGTACACCTGGGGTTCTGCTTCTTCAGCCATTACAGTTCCTATGTTGTTAGAATGATCTCCTCATATAGCAACTCTCCCATCAACAACAAAGAGACTTCAAACATCTCGTAAAGAGTAAGGCCGAGCTCGCCGACAGGAGCAAAAAATGTCCCTGATTTGAAGCTATACATCTCCAAAATACTATACAGGTGGTAGACACTGTGTGGAAGGCCATATTGCACATTTTGAATAGCCCCATACAGACCGATATTTTTGAGTATCGCCTCAATCTCAGAGAGGACAAAGTTGATCATCATGCTCTACCACATCCTGTGCATAGAATGGATCCATCCAGGAGTGTGGAAGTTGTGGGAGGGGTATTGTCCCTTCGCTGTCAAGATATCATTAAGAAAAGTACCTGCCAGTTGAGGAGATTCTCCAAGAGAGAGATCCTTCGTTACTCTGTCCGGTAGCAAACCAGTAACAAGTCTACTAGGACTATCTTGGCAAGGACTCTGGCTACCAAAGTTACCAATAGGGAGGTCATTTTGATCCTTGGTAAGACTCCATTCCATCTAGCGGGATACAGAAATATTCTGCAAATAGGTCAACGAACAACTCCTCACCATATTTGGGAGAAACATCCTCATATCGCTTGCTTTATGAAGCTATTTGCATTCATCTTCATACAGAGGCTCTTCTTAGAAAAATCAGCTTCTCAAGTTCTTCCCTCCCTACACCTTCAAGAAGAGCATCGCTTATTAGCTCCCGCAATATGGATAGGTTACAACTGAATAGTCTGTCTCTGCGATCATCAATACTACCTGGAATAAACGTGGGAATGGGACCACGAAATCCAGATTGGATCCTACCATCTAGACCTCCTCAGAAACCAAAATGATGGCATCTCAACATAGAAGTCGTATAATTCACTGTCAAAGAAGGAAAGGAAAGAGTCAGAAGAATTATCAAAGAAAAATCTAGAGAAATCTATGCAAAAGCAATGCGGAGCAGAAGAGCAGTTAGACGCAAGGCTAACGCCGCATGAGACCGTGGCCTCACGCACGCAAGGAAGCAGCCTCATGCATATAAGGCTGCAACCTCGCGTGGCGCGAGGCAATACCCTCACATCCACGTGAGGTGGCAAGCGCCATCACCCACGGCTTCCAGCACCACCGGCGGTGATCCAAGACTCCGGACCCTGTTTTTCCTATAAAATCATGGCTAGCATCCTCCACAAAAGGCTTCATATCAAGATTCAACTCCAAATAAAGAAGAAAAGTGAGAATTAGAGACGGTTTTACCTCCAAGAATGGGGGAAACTCATCCAACGCCAGCGATCGGCGTCCGTGAGGCAGAGACGGAACAACTGCGACTCACCACGAACTTCTTGGGCGCCATTTGACAAAGATTTGATGAAGAAATCGAAGGGAATTTGAAGAGGAACCCAAAAGGAACTCAAAAGAAGAGGAGAGAGAGGGATTTTCTTGAAAATGAAGAAAAGAAGAGAAAAGGACTATTTAAAGGAGAAGAGGGCACCAAAATGGGGGGGGAGTTACTATTCCTCCGCGAGGCTATTGAGCAAGCCTATTAGCCCCGCTTGATTAAATTCTAAAAAAGCTCGGATGATATAAACTCAAGAATTTAGAGTCCAAAGTATTTCAAAACTCATTAAATATTAATAAACGAGATTTTAAAAACTCTGGAGGGGATCTTGTAGGCGGGAAAAAATTGAAGAGTAAGCAAAAGAGCCATACGGGGAGAAAATAGTCTCGCGTGCGTGAGGCTAGTTGCCCTGCGTGGGGCTAATAGCCCCACATGAGGCAAACAAGCCCCGTGCGAGGCTAATAGCCTCGCGTGAGATTATCAGCGTCGCGCACGTGAGGCTATTTCAGTTTCAAATTGGGTTTCTTTCTAGATTTCAAACTGAATTTCGATTCTGATCATATCCAATCACTTATAATTAAAGATTTCATATTCAAATATGAATTCTAAGATGGATTTGATTGGGATTCCATCTTATCTTAAAGAAAATCCCAAATCTATAAATATGACCCAAGAGAGGATTTTTGGGAATCTTTTGGAACGAGAGAGATTGGAGATCAAGGATTTTTCGTAGAAAGCCGTTGAGCAGCCGTTGACTAGCAGCCCAAGAGAGAGATTGGAGATCAGGGATTTTTCGTAGAAAGCCGATGACCAGAAACTATTCTCCATGTTTAAAACTGAGTTTTGGTATTAGATTGTTAACGGAACACAAGGGCGATGCTCCATAGCCAGATTAGAATCCACAAACTTCTGTAAAAGAGAGAGAGAGAGAGAGAGAGAGAGTGAGAGAGAGAGAGAGACGTGATCTATAAGTCTCTCACATTTGTTTCTTTTGTTTTCTAACCATTGTAACTTGGATATTTTTTATTGTAATCTTTATTTATCCATGGCAATGAAAGGAAAAGCGTTTTTCGATGGAAATATATTCAAGTCAAAGCAATTGAGGCGAACTAGCTATGCTAGAATTGAAACATTGTGTAAGATTGATTTCGTAAATGAATAGTTGGGTAAATTAGGGTGTGCCTTGTCCTACTTATTGGATTGGAGTTATTTAAATATTTCCTATATTAATGGTGAAAGCTCTCCTGACGAGAGAAAGAATGGACGAATCACGAGAAAGAATGGACGAATGGATTTTCCTAATCACTATAAAATCTTTTTTTTTTTGGTATGCTTTTACTATATGTGGTTGTTATATTTTTCATTGTATTTAATTTTAAAAATATTTTAATTAAGTTTAAAAATTGTAGCGACCATATTCATCCCTCTATATTTGCATATTAATCCTGGTAGGTAGTTATACTTTTAATGTTTTTTTATTCCCAAAGAGTATCAAGCTTTCACATACGCCTCTAGCTAACACTACCGTTTTTCATTTAGTGAACTACAAAATTATGAATATGTCTCACAATTTACTGATCAGATTACGTATTCTCAACCTATTAATATTCCTGCCTCTTCACACATGCACTCACTTTCTCTAGAACTTCAAAATCTGATATTTTAAACTATTTTGAAAAAATATTTGAAGATGGTGTAAGAAAAACTAGCAGTATATCTGAATATGAAACGATCCTAAGACTACATGTAAATCATATATATGTAACATTTAAATTAGATATATGTAAGATGAAAGAAAAACACAAAATTAAAAAATCCTAGGAGTACATGTAAATGAGATATATGTAAAAATTTTATGAACGAAAACAAACTTTAATTGCTATATTTTCTTTGTCATCATATAATAGAATTTCACTTACATTTGATTGTTGGGAAGATCTTAATAGCAATCACTATTCTTGTGCTATTACTCATGTTATTAATCATGAATGGATATCGCAAAAGTAATTACTGATCCTAAAAATTTATTTTTCTCATACTACTTTAAATATTAGCCAGTCAATTATGGCAGTTATTAATATTTTCAGAATTAACAAAAAAGTCCTTTTCATTTAATTATGCTAGTAAGCCGCAGCAATTGAATATTTGAAAAGTTATTTCAGACCTTTTTGAATGAAAAAAATATTTTTTATTAATTAGATTTTATCATATTATTAACTTATGTATATAAAATTGACTAAAAGTAATTAATAATTTTCTTATTGAATTGAAAATATCATATTTATTTAATAAGAGCAAGCCACCCTAGAAAGCATAACTTCAAATTACTTTGTACAGGCATGAACCTAAAATCTAAAGTTTTACGTTAGGATGTCAAACCATTGGAGCTTAACATATTATATATTGAGAGATTGTCTTCCTTAATTAATAACATGGAATAACCAATGTACAAGGAGCTTACATCATCTATTTGTCATTTTTTAGAAGTACATGAAAATGCAAAAAAAAAAAAAAAAAAAAAACACTTTCTAGAATATTTTATCCTAATATTAAACACTTTATGTTTTAACTTAGATTAATTAATTTTTTTGGAAAGTAGAGATCATCTATTTCTTAAAGATATAGTTGTTCATATGAAAATTAAATTAAATACATATTTTTAAATTTTTTCTTATCTATTTTATTATAGAATCATTATTGATTCGCGTGCTAAGTTGGCAAGCCTTGAATGTTCAAGAATCTCGTTCATATATTATCTATGATGTTATTTGTTAATACTTTAACCTATAACATTATAACATATTTAGATATTATATAATCCCAATATGAAAATTTATATGGAAATAGACAACATGTCTCATCATTCCAATCTGCTTCTTGTAAGGATTCAAGCATAAACAATAAATTATTCCTAGCTAATTTTCAGTATGAGAAACAAAAACCTATCAAACATCATTTAACAAGTTCACTATTACATCAATTATGTTGAAGCTGAATGAGAGATATAGGATTTTTAATATTTTGTCATAATAGAGTTTACAGAAAAACATCATTTAACAAGTTTCACTATTACATTAATTATGTTGAAGCTGAATGAGAGATATAGGATTTTTAATATTTTGTCATAATAGAGATTACAGAAAAAATATATTGTGTTTTTTTTTTATCATGACACGTGTTATACTAATCTACTGGTATCTATAATAGCATCAGTTTTCTACTTCAGTGCAGGTGGTTGAGCACTGACAATATAGAGAAATTAATGATGGACACATTAGAAATGTGCGTCTATTTAAAAGACTACTGGATGCAGACAATAGAAATTAAAATCAAGCACTTTTATCCCGAGATGAAAGTCTTACCAGAAGATGAATAAAGATGCTAAAAAAATTGTATTTTATTCATATTTATATTTTGTATCTAACTTATAAAACTGTAAAAATTAAATCAGAGTACAAGTTGAAAGTGTCGACTAAGGACCTCTCTCCTACCGTTGGTTTTGTAAGGCATTCTACTTTGTCCTTATATAGTCAAATTGTACTATTTGTATAATTTTATAATTCAATAAAATGTAAACATCTATATTCAATAGGTCATTATTACAGTTTCTCTAATTTATAGAGTTATTATATCAATTTTGTCTAGTTTATAATTAATAATTTCTTATATTTTTTGGATTTCAAAAAAAAAATTCATGATTTTTTAAACAAATTTAAGAAAATTTTAAGAATTTTGCTAGCTGGTCTAAGCCAGCTTGGGCGGGCTAGTGGGCCGTATTTGGGTTTACCTAATGCCCACTGTGTGGAGCTCTGGCCCGTCTGCCTACCCGCCCATGCCATGGGTCGTACCAGGTGTAGCCCACCTTAAGCCTGCATGTGCCCAAGCCCAAGCTATGTTATGCTGGGCCGGCCCATTTGTCATCCCTAGTAAGTGTGTAGGGTTAAAATTTTCTAGGAATGGGAGTTACAAGGGTTACACCTAAGGGTAAGCAGATTTCAATTAAAATGGAAATAACCGACTGAAACCGACCTAATAATCCTAATTGAACCGAAATAAGGAAAATTCTATTTGAGCACACCACTTGCTCAATAAGCCCATCTTTTTAGGTTGGGAATTAGTCCCACGAATGGTTTTCACATCTTTTAAGAATTAATTTTCGAGTGGGTTTAATATCGTTCGGAGATTAATCTCCGACTAGGAAAAAAAATATGGTCATAAAAAAAAATAGCAAATTTATAATTTTTTAAAACTTTAGGAGGTGGGCTCACTAAGCAAAGCGGTGTGCTCAAATTTTATTTCCTCGAGATAATTCTAAATTTAAGTACATGGCATAAGATGAAATTTTTATTTTAAGAAATTTCAGTTTTAGCCTGTAGGCTCCAATACAATTATTATGGCTTAATCCTTATAGACCTGGCTGTTTACAGTAAACCTGACTAACGGGCCGGGCGGCCCGTTGGGCATGCCCGGCCCGGCACTTGCCGGGCACGTGCCGGGCCGAGGCCGGGCGTGCCGGCGGCACGCCTAGGCCCGGCATGCCGGGCTGTGCCTGGCACGTGCCAAGCACGGGTCGGCAAGCCCAAAAAATTTTTTTTTTTTTTTTTTTTTTAAATATGACCGTTGGGGTGTTTGGGGGGGTTTTGCATTTTTTTTTGCAAATAACCCCCCAACGGCTATTTTTATAGCCGTTGGGGGGTTTCTTGCAAAAAAAAATTGCAGATTTCTCCCCCAACGGTCAAAATAGCCGTTGGGGGGGTTTGTAAAATTTTTTTACAAATTAAACCTTTTCTTCATCTATAAATAGCTCAATATCTCTTCTATTATCATTCATCATTCTTATACACTAAATTCATTCTAAAAAATCTCCTAAAATCTTTATTTCTCAAGAAGTCTCAAGCAAAAGAAGTAGCAAGTTTCAATCAAGTGATCAAGAAGTCTCAAGCAAGCAAGTCTCCCAAACAAGATCCAAGCAAGTTTTCTCATTGAAGCAAGGTTTTTTTCGCTATTTTTGTTTCCAGCTTCATCTCTCTAACTAGGTATTTATAATTTAAAGTTTTATTTGAGAATTTTAATTAGTTATTTTTGGGATTTTATTAAAATGGATCCACACTCATCTGGCGCTTCTTGCTCTCAAGCCACGGGTTCTTTTACTCCCTTTTTAACTGATGAAGAATATCAAAATCTATGTCAACCCTTAGAATAACCTCCTCAAGTACCATTTTTTGTATCTCAGGAAGAAACAACTAATACAACCATACCCGAAACACAAACTACCGCATCTACTAGGGCTGTTAGATCAGACATATGGAAATATTTTGAAAAAATAACAGAAAACAATGTTAGGAAAGCTAAGTGTAAACACTGTCATAAAATTTATTCGTTTCCTGTAGGTAGCGGAACGGGTCATCTTAAAAGACACGTAGAAAAAAATCACCCACCAAATGTACCACATCAAACACAAATAAGCACATTAGGTGGATCATTAGGTATACGTAAATATGATCCAATTAAAACAAGAGAAAATTTAGTAAGATTTATAATACATGACGAACAATCATTTACTTTTTTGGAAAATCGCAAATTTAAAAGATTTTGTTAATCATCATTTACTGACGAATTTAAAAAAGTCCCACGTTCAACATCTACATCTGATATGTTCAAACTATATAAAGAGTAAAGGGACACTTTAATAGCTATTTTTTCTTCTTTAATTTTTAGAGTTGCAATAATTGCAGATAGTTGGGAAGCTAGAAATATGACTCATTATTTATGCATGACGGCACACTATATAGATCAAGAATGGTGCATACAGAAAAGAATAATAGGGTTTAGGGTATTTGAATTTCCTCACAATGCACAAAATTTATCACAAACCATGCTAAATATATTTTCAGCTTTTGGATTAGACAATAAAATATTTACCATTTCTTTGGATAATGCTTCTGAAAATACGGCCGCAATTAGAATTCTTAAAAATTATACAAAACCAATTCTAGATAGAAAATTATTCCACGTTAGGTGTATTTGCCACATACTAAACTTATGCGTTCAAGATGGATTAAAAATAGTAAATGTTCACTAATGAATCTTAGGTATACATTACTTTTTATTAAAGATAATGGGCCAAGAAGACAAATATTTAAACAAATATGTAAAAATATTAAAATATCACCTAGAATTGTACCTATAGATGTTAGAACAAGATAGAATTCTACATATAAAATGTTAAACATAGCTATTCAGTATAAAAATGTAATAAATGCTTTTAATGAAATGGAGACACCAATGTATAGTTTAGATAATAATGAATGGCACCAGTTGCATTGCATTTCTAAGTTTTTAGGCAAATTTGAAGATGCATCTAGAGTACTGTCAGGAAGTTATTACCCAACTACACACATTGCATTATATTATTTAACCGAAATTACTTCGGTTTTTAATGAATGTAGAAACCACTCTATACTTGAAAGTATTGTTCGACCTATGGAAATTAAATTTAATAAATATTTTAAAGATTTTCCATACTTAATATATTTTGCAACTGTTATGGATCCCCGTTGCAAGTTAGATGAACTTGAAATATTAATAGATTTATTTTATACAAATATGTCTTATGAAAATAATGTGAAGGATTTACTTAATGATATTAAAACATGTTTAGATATTATGTATAAAACTTATGAAGATATGTATGGTGTGCCAACACAAACTACAAAAGAACCATCTACTAGGAAAATTCGTAATCCAATAATATCATCTCTATTTAACAGAAAAAAGCCAAGACAAAGTAGTACATATTTTAATGAATTACATTATTATTTAGAGAGAGCTAGCTATGAAGATAACGCATCTCCTGAAAAGTATGAATCCTTTGATATTTTGGCATGGTGGAAATCACAGGAAAAAACATATCCTGTGCTTTCCAACATGGCCCGTGATCTACTAACTCCTCCAGTGTCTACTGTAGCATCGCAGTCTGCTTTTAGCGCAGGTGGTAGAATGCTCACGTACTTGAGAACCTCAATGGCGTCGGACACATTGGAGATGTGTGTCTGCTTGAAGGATTGGTACGACGCAGAAGACAGGGAACAAGGCTTGACTAATGAAGAAGATGTATTAGAGATCTTAGGTTTACCGGAAGAAAATGAAGATTGATTAAAAGTATTTAAATTTGTAAGGATATTCATGTATTTTCAATTTTTTTTTTTTTAACTTATAAATCTCTTAGAAAATATATTAAGAACAAGTTGAGGGTGACGGCTAGGGTCCTCTCCCCTCTCTTCGGGCTTTGTATAATTTCTAAAGAGATTTATAGAGTAATTACATAAATGTAATGAGATTATATATAATATAACATTTGTTTTTATCATATGATATAACTTCTCCCCTTTTTTTTTTTTTTTTGTTTTTTAAAAAAACCGGGCAGGCTCGCCTCGACCCGGGCACGGCACGGGCCTGCCGTGCCGTGCCGGCGGGCCGGCCCCATGGCCACCGTGCTGTGCCCGGCACGGCCACGGGCCAGGGCCGGGCCGGGCCGGGCCAGGCCCATTAGTCAGGTCTAGTTTACAGTAGCGAGCCAACTCATTACTAGTCGAGTTGCCAAACTGGGCTTAATTAGCTATATAAAATCCTAGGGAATTTCTAGATGCACCGCATGTTTTGCTTAGTGAATCCCAATTTCCTAATGAGCTAATGAGAATTTAAAATATGATCATTTTTCTTAGTAAGCCTCATTTTTTCTTCTTCTTTTATGGAATTGCCTTCTTTCATCTTCCTTCTCTTCTCCCCAGCGGCAGCAGCGTCTGCGGTGGCGGCTAGTGGCGATAGCAGCAACTTCCAACTATTGCTGTTGCTGCAGCAGCAGTAGGTCGCTGGGGCTGCTGCTGTAGTTGCTGACTCTTGCTACCGCTGTTGTCGCAACTGCGACGACAGCCCCACGAGAAGAAGAGGAATTAAGAGTTTTTTTATAAGAAAATAATGATAAATTTGTAATTATTTGAATAATTTTTTAACCCACGGAGCTCATTAAAACATAGGGGACGGAGGGAGGGGGAGGGGGAGGGGGAGGGGGGGGGGCGGCTAACTCCACTGGAAACGCACCCACCCTCACTCTATAGACAGCTGCAAGTGGAAGGGCTGCATGATTGATTTGGTTTCTTCAGTTTCTAGGGATAGCTGCGCACAAGCCGAAGAAAAGAACACACCCACAGAATATACATAGAGTAGGAGTAGTACTGGTAGCTAGTACCAACAACATATTGTGAGCATCGAGCACCTCACCTCATGCAGTAGTCCGGTTGTGGACGATTAGATAGGCACTAGCACGCATGAGAAATAATTGGTACGATTCTTGCTTTTTTCTTTTTTGTTTTGATGTAATTGGCAGCACTCTTGTTCCTGTCAACTCCCTTTTCATTTATGTACGTGAGCTCCACATGCAACAACGGCTATGCAGAGTGAGTGGCTAGCTCTCCTCGGATTCTAGCCCCATACCGAGTGTTAGCCAGATTGAGTTCAAATTGCATTGTTTTCTCAAGGGTTTAATTTTGCTAAAGTGAGGACATAGGACAGCCTACTACTCGTATAAACTTTATATAGATATCATGAACTAGCTTTTGATTAAACAACAAGACTACTGATAATCTGAGATCATGGCTTTGAATTTTGCCTATTCTAATATAGAGAATCTTCAGATTATATACGTGCCCGAATGCAGATGTTTGATTCCAAACTGGCCTATGGTGTGTAATATGTTTGACCTAGAATACCAAGAAATAGTCCTCAACAAGCAGCTTCCAGGCAGCTAATTAGATCGATGGTTCCAAAAAGAATAGTCAAGATTTCTTTTACTCCTTGAGTTAATGCTATCCTGTGTCGATGTCTATCTCAATCAGAAGCACTTACAATCAATTTATCAAGACTGGTATTATTGCGAGCAGAAATATTAATGGTTATTATCAGATTCTACAAAGCATTTACTTGCTAAGATACTCATAATAGCAAGTTCTACATCCATAGTTCATCAAGATATCATCCTCGTCCTCCATACATAAGTCAGTTGCCTGCAGAGTGAACATCCCTTTCTTATGTCATGGTATTGACATCCTAAAGCCCAAGACAAATTAAGATACCGCACTTTTGCCTTGAGAATCACTAGCAGCTCAATAAAAACTTGAAACAGACCTACATGCAGCACTGGCATTGTGCTGAAATTCTTATTTGACCATTCAAAAATCGAGAAATAATTTCTCATACATTTAATAGGGAGGCGTCCGAGCAAATAAACATATGGGAGGTAACGGACTTCTTCACATTTTAGTTGACTGTATGCACAAACATACGTATTTGTTAACGGGCTGAGCAACATCAATCTACAGAAATTTGCCTATATGGTGAAATCAAGATAATAAGAAGGATTAACAAAATCATGTTACAGGGTAAAATACAGACATCAACAGATAAGACGAGCTGATTCTCATGATTCAATCTCATCTTGCAAGAGAATTTCATAGATATCTGTTCTCAAATTCAACTCCTTGTCCCGCATAACTTCTTGGAGATCAGACAGCTCATTTGCAGTTAAAATGGAGCTTAATTTCTCGAACCCATCAAGCCATAGCATCTTTGACCTGAAAACCAGCAGAGATGCACATATTACTTTCTAAACTATGAAGATTCATGAATGGTGGGATTCTGGGATGTATTTGGAACACTCCAAAACCATTCTAAGGAGAAACTCTATTGGTGCTTTTGCAGTTAAATAATTACAAAGGCAAGCAATGTTTAAAATAGCGATAACAGTAACAAAATATTTTGCCTTCATTGGGTTATACCAAATATAACGTAATCATAATATAGGTTATGCCATTTCCTATTTTTTAATAAAAATAAATATAAAACCATATATAATAATTTTTATTAGTTGAAAAATATTTTTTATAATTTGAAAAATAAATTTAAAACTTTTAGAAAAGAATATAAAACCATTCCATAGCACATAGAAATTATTCTAAGTTTCTAGTAAATTTCCCAATAATTTTAACATTTTATCTTTATAAATTATATTATTAACTTTGCAACCTTAATTATTGTCATCACTAAACAAGAAAACAAAAATTTAGATTTACTTATATCAGTTTCAATCGTATCCAACGCTTCCATTTGTATTTTATAATGCTTATTTCAATTCAGCTGAGAGTTCAATAAAATCAACAACTAAGAAATTTTGACAATCGGGGAAAAGTTATAACAAGTAAATAAGCAATCAATGCAAATAAGCAAGCCACCAATTTCATGAGCAATTAAACAAGCAAACAACAAATAATAAAGTACAAAAGTTACAACAATTAGCTAACAATAGCAAACAATTCACAATATTCTAGAAATTACACAGAAATATAATCGTAAATAACATAACATTGTAATATAACGTAACATAGCGCAAATAACAAAATTAATATAAAAAAACACATTGTTTCAGTGCACTAAATTATTTTTTACTATTTTATAAAAATGAGTTTATGTTAGGTATCATAACGCAATATAATGGGTTTCATAACGCGTTATTTTCAATATTGAAGGCAAGAGTAGTAAAATGGCATATACTACAAAAGTACCAACATCATAGACAAATCTTAAGGGAATTACTTTAGAAAGTATAACCTATTGTCAAACAAACTTACCATATCCTGGTATGGCACGTACCTCAGAAACTAAATTGGTGTAGCTATAGAAGATAAACAAGAGAAAAACAATGAAGCACATTTGGAAATGGTGCCTTGCTTTAAGAATAGAGGAATATACTTTCTACGTAAAAGGCAATTACATCAACAGCGACGTACAGAACCAGAATCTCATGAACTAATAAATATTAGATTAACATTCATTATCTAAATCTAAGGCACTTACCATGGGCAGGCATGAATGGCTCTGAAGAAAATTCGTCTTGCTGCAGACAGATTATGTGCTACCTCTGCCTCGTATGCAAGGTATAAGCGCCATAATAGTACTGACTTTTGCAACCTATCATTTGCTAACGCTTTCTCAAACAATCCATGAATTCTGTGTTGGGAACCAGGTTTACTCAATTCAAATGACAAAGCAACAAGCCACAGAACCAGAGATGGTTTCCTGCAATGGATGGCAAGATCAAAGCTGTTAGTTTCGCCAAGTTCCCAGTTCTAATAATGCAAAGATGTCATATATAAATACTGTCTGCACTGCAGCAGCTTAGAAATTATCAAACGATACGTCATGCCAGCTGAAACAACAGCTTTCATTAAATTACACCACCAACTGTAAATTTAAATGATATAGTAAACAAAAATGCCTATAAATTTCAGTGAAATAATAAAATGAAAAACAATCCAAGCATAATATAAAAGGATTAAAATCTTACTTAAGAGGTAATTAACATCATTAGTGCTCATACACAAGTAAGATGGCCTGAGTATTTAATGATAAATTTAGGAGCACGTAGATGGATTAGTACAAAAATTCCATGTAGAAAATATAGTTTTAGGAGACTTACAGGTAGGTATGTACTTGCAGATAATGGTGGATATGAAGTAAAGAATAAAACAAGATGCGATTTTGGATTTAATATTTATCTAATGATAATATGACAGCAAATCAATGTTTCAAAGAAGAGACAAAAATAATAATAATAATAATAATAATAATAGTGGATAAAACAATAGTTGTGCAAAATACAAAGCTCATGACCATGCTAGGGCATTTGATGCAGTATAGAAGCTAATTAGGGATTGTGGAAATCAAAATTAGGTTTTTGATTGGGAAATTTAGGGATTTTTGTGAAATTGGGGAAGAACAATGTGGGTTTGAGCCTCAACACCCAAAAGAATCCACGCCCACTTTCAACTAATCCACGAAGAAAGATTTCAAGAACAAATCAATCTACATGCTAGGGTTTCAAATTCAATAGCATATCATTTTGTGCATAAAAATTCTGCTACAAGCCTTAGTACTCAAAAACAAATAAAATCTAATAAAATCCCTAACAATTAAATCAAATACAAGGAGACTTTTAACAATAAAGCCTAAATCAAATCTAAAAAGATCTTCAACAATAAATCCTAAATCAAGTCATCGGAACTATAGTGAGAGAAGGGATAAAATCAAATATAAGAAGACTTGCCAGCTTCTTTCATCCTTGCTCTCACTGTAGTTCTCTCACTGTAGTTCTGTAAACATAGTTGTTTGAGTCGTTGTCAAGCCTAGCAAGTCTTTCAGTACTCCTCACAAGTCATCGGTCGAATCTTTGAAACTCATTAATGAAAAATTGAAATTTTGTTTTTATTCTTGAGGAACATTCGTCAGTCATAAGAGTTTGAAAACAACTCGATGCACAGCACCTCGAAAATGGCATTGATGATGGCTTCTTCATATTGATGGATTTGATAATGTTGATGATATTTGGATGATGGGTACTGAGAACTCCACCAGTGTTATACTTAAAGTTTCTATATTTTCACTATCTGTCAAAAGCCAGAATAAAAGAAGAGGGTTATGGTAAGCTTGTGACAACCAGTGTAAAACATTGTTACATAATATGGCATGCCCTACTCCAAGTAATTGGGATAAAAAGTTTAGTTGTTGTTGTTGTTACTAAGGTATCCCTAGAAAATTGCTTCAAAACAGCTTGAATCAGACTTGAAAGACTTCAAATCACACAAAATACCCATAACATGTCTGTTACCCATAACACGTCTGTTACCCATAACCCATAACACGTCTGCACTTAATCGTGGATTAAATCCATGCTTAACTACTAACTTAATTTGTTTCAGTTTGCAAGCTCTGTATATTGAACCCAAATGAATTCAAGACAGATCGACTTTGGGTTTCGAAGAAAACCTAATTAGTCTCTCTTCCTCAATCGCGAATGAAGAATGGTGACTCGAGGGAACTCGACGATCCGTGCTCAAGCGGGGACGACCAGGCTGATCGGAGGTTCAAGATTGGAGTGAAATCAATTGGGTGGCATTGGAAGTTGGGATTGCTAGATTGAGGTGTTTCAGGAGTTCTAGTTGTGGGGCTTGATCGAGGAAAAGCAGATGGTGAGGAAGACAAGGTCATTGCTGGTGGACCCATTGGTGAAGGAACTCATCACCAGTGATTATGGCAGAGCGGGTTGAGGGTAGTTAGGAAATTTCGACGAGGCAAAATAGTGGCAGCAAAGCAGGGGAGGGGGCCAATCTGCGAAAGACGCAGAGGCAGACTTGGAGGCAATGTCGATTGGCTCAATCTGGAGATGGTGATGGCGATACACAGCTTCGATTAGAGGGACATTACTATCAGGGATTGGATGATCGAGGATGCCACTTCGATCGGAGATCAAAGCAATGGGCTCTAGCGACTGCGGATGAGAATGTCGATGATCTGCAAGGAGGCTTGAAAGGTTGCGGGCTATGGTGGCGTCTTCAGGTCAGAGAGATAGCATTGTCGTAAATGTGACAAGTAGGGGGGAGAGTTGACAAGGAGCAAAAAAATCGACCGAGGACAATTGTTGTTGAGGATGTCGACTGGATTGTAAAGTGGAGGTGAGGGCTTCGATTGAGGGTTATAGTTTCATCAAAAGTGGAGATTCGAGTAGGGTGATCAAATCAGAGTAGAATGTTTCTTCAGTGATGATGTTGAAAAAGGAGTTGAGATAGGAAAGGGAGATCCCTATGTAAATTTTGATGTTTTTAAAGCATGGAGAAAGGGATATGGGAGACTAGGGTTTAAAAGAGAAAAGTTTAGTTCTAATACCAATTTGACGAAGCAAAGAATCTAATTAGAGTTCGTGGAAGGAGAAACTAGAGTTTGATTGTGGAATTTGGAGATTTTGGTGGAATTAGGAAAAACAATGAGGGTACGAGCCTCAACACCCAGCAAGTCCATGTCCACTTTTAACGAGTCCACCAAGAAAGATTTGAAAAACAAACAAATCAAACATACTAGGATTTCAATTTCAATAAAATTATTTTCTGCTTGAAAATTTTGCTTATAGGTCTTATTAATAGAAAACAAACAAAATCTAGTAAAATCTTTAATAATAAAATCATATCTAAGAAGATCTTCAATAATAAAACCTTTAATCAAACCTAAAAAGATCATCAACAACAAAATCTACATCAAATCTAAGAAAATCTTCAACAATAGAACCTAAATCAAATCTAAAAAGATCTTCAACAATAAAATCTAAATAAAATCCATAATTAGATATGGTCTTTATTATCAAAATCAAATAAAATCCATAATCAAATCTGATCTTTATTATCCTCATCAGCCTTTGCAAGAAAATAAATAAATACATAAAAGAAATAAAAAACTGGCACACGGTAAAAAAATGTCCCCTACAAGTTGGAGATTCTACTATTGCCAAATCAAAGATTTCTGGATTCCCTACCATATTAAAACATAAATAACTGGGGAAAAGAAATGAACCTCTGATCAGTTCTTATAATAATTGTCTACCTTATAATGCAGCAGAAACCCCCAAATTAAAATTTACGTGTGCGGGAAAGAAAAAAAGCCACCAGATATATAAGTTAAACCTGGAACTATCGAGTAGTCATTTTCTTGATGCAAAAGTAAAACCTAATTATGGAATGGAACAGAACTATGATTGCATAGCAGCAGTTCACAGGAAACCATATAGAGTGGAAATATGAATGTAATGGACTTCTTATCTTAGTTTGCAATGTACACAAATATATTGCAAGAGTTTTACTCAGAAATAGAGAGAATACAAGAACTACAAAAACTTTTAGTCTAAGGTGAATAAACCAAAACAGAACACTACACTACATTAAACTCTTTTAATAGGAATCTATTCCTGTGCAAACGCATGATAGATTTTGTATGACTGTCAAGCAAATCGAAGATGAAGCATTCAAACCCCTACTTCATATGCCGATAGAGATAAGATTAGTTATTTAATTGGATTTGATTTGATTAGGAATTTAGTTGGATCTTAGATTTTTAGAGATTTGTTTTTATCTTGTAATTTGCTATAAATGTTTCTTGTAACTTTGATTTTATAGAGAGAGATAATTAATGAAAAATGAAAATTGAGAGCATATAATTTGCCTCTTCCAAAATCTTTCCTAGAAGTGATTCGTGCGAGAGTGGGCGCGTAATTCACCTGAATGTGAGATCCAAATCTCCTAATTTATCCCAAAACCCTAATTCTCCACCATAAATTCTAAATCACCTTACGTCTTACGTCAAAATTGGTATCAGAGCCTAATTCATCAATCTTCTCCTTCCATCTTCACCACCATCTTCTTCCATCTTTCTTTATTATTTTTTATTTTAAATTTGAGACAAAAATAATTCAAGAACAGAGAAAAAAAAATCGAGTTGAAAAAAAAGAAACGAAAATCAGGTAAAAAAAGTGAAAAATACAGGAAAAAAAGAAAAAAAAATTAGACTTCCTCCTTCCCCCCAAGCCCCCGCCGCCACTACTCTCTCCCCTGTTCTTTTCCCTATCTTCTTCCAATTTGTTTAAGGAAAAAAAAAAATTCATCTCTTTCCCACAGCAGCAGCACACTATTATTCCTCCTATTCTCATCCTCAATTAGAAGTCCAACCTCCCTCCTCAACACCCTAGATCCTGATCCTACCCCATCAATGGCAACAAAAACCCCAGCACCATTCACCTTCGTCTTCGACCACAACCTTCCCAATCCAACCAACGGAGGTCCGCTCTCTTCCACCTACACCACCACCTATCCAGCACCTCGCCGCAATAGCAACACCCAATCTTCTTCCAACCTTGGGCGAATTCCCAAGCACTGTTCGAAGACGAAGCCTCCATTGCCACTTCGGTCGAAGCGATTGACTCTCCTATCCACTCATCCTATTGGGTCCTCTTCGAAGCAAACCCGATCCGCTAATACTTGAGTCTACTCAATTTTGGAATTGAGTTGAATCAAAAGCAATCCGACCAAACCCGATTTGCTTCCAATGATACTGGATTCGGTCTAGCAGAGCAAATTCGACCGTTTGCAAGGTGGCAACCCATTAAGAGTTTTTTAGAGTGATTTTAAATCTATTTTGAGCTTGATTCGCACCCAGTTCGAGTCTGATTCGTGCAGAAATAATTTTGAGCTAATTCTTAATGTGCTTCATGGGATTTCTACTCCAGGGTCACTCCTCGAAGGAATTCATTCTTAAGTGTGATTTACTCTACATCGAGATAACTTCTAATTGCATTATTTATTCAGTCAGTAATATTTTACACTCAATTCTTGTTATTTACATAGACTCGAAAAAATTTATTTTTACTTATAATTTGTCACAATATTTATTTGTGTTACATTTTATTGCAAAAAAAATAGAAATTGCATTTTTCTACATATAGCAACTTTCAACCATTAAAGTGTTATTTTGATCATATAGTTACGCATTTACTTTTGGTGTCTAGAATTTTGTATATTCATTTATGTACTTTATTGCAACTGCATATAGATAACTATTGCATGCTTCATGGTGGTAAAAATTTTAGTGAAATCATGAATCTTACTGAAATCTTGAATAAATTAAACGAAATTGCAAACACTAATTAAAAACTTCAAACTGGTTTAGATATAATCCACACACATCTAGATAATTTAGAAACACGAGTTAATAAATAAAAACCCACTAAAAATAATCAAAGGAATGAGAGTAGACATTACAACACTGGAAGAAATAATAATTTTGAGAATGAATATCCGCACGATGATATCACACGTAAGGTTAAGGTAAATGTCCCCTCTTTTGACGACACTTATAACCCCAAGCATTTTTGTGATTGGTTAGCAAATATAGACCATCTATTTAATTGGTATGGGATGTCTGAAGCCCGAAAGATCCATTTCACTAAGCTAAAACTACAAGCGTCAACTAAAGTGTATTGGATGTCTATTGAGCAGTGTTTTAAATACCGGTCGGTACATCAGTTTTTCTATAGAAACGAGACGGTATGTCCAAAATTTTATCGCATCTCGTTTTCGACCGGTATGAGCCGATATATCGGCCATGTGGCGATATATCGCCAGTATCCAGTATGAGTATTTATCATTTTTTTTTGTTAATAGGTTTGGGTTGCGGTTGAAACCCATTAACCCGTTAGACCCAACCCGATAGTAAAAAAATAAAATCCGCTTCTCTCGTTTCCCCCAAATTCGCGAACCCTAAAATTTTCACGAATTCCCTCTTCTTCTCCTCGACCGATCGACCACATCCCATTTCGCCCCTCCTAGAAAACTCTAAATCCACCCAAAAAAATCCCTAAAATTCCTCTTTGCCAGTTCTCTACTTCTCTCCTTCTATCGATCTGCCATATTCACCATAAAGGAAATTTGGCAAGCCCGATTCACCCTCAAGGAGCTTCGCCGACCTCTCGACTTCTCTCTCCTCTTGCTTAGCTTCCAGCGGCGCCGACGAGCCCACACTAAGTCACTGGTAAGTCAATCTCCTCTTGCGTTGCTTCAAATTTTTTTTTATAAATATTTATTTTTTACTGTATGTGTGTTTGAGAGTTTGAGTGTTTAAAATTTGAGAGAATTTTTTTGTTTACACAAATTAATTGGGTGAAGTTTCGGCCAATGAATCAAGTTGACTGATTCACACTGAATCAGTGAATCGAATCACTGATTGTGAATCAGTGACTCACATTGAACCAGTGATTCGATTCACTAATTCGGTGTGAATCAGTGAATCCATTCACTGATTCGGTATGAATCAGTGAATCTGACTCACTGGTGACTGATCGAAATCCTAAAATTACAATTGCAATACAAAGTGGTTTAGTGAATTAATTTCAGTTGTAAGGAATTAATTAGATAACATTTAGCTAGTGCATTAATTACAGTTGCAATACAAAATTATTCACTCAGTTGATGAGTTGAATAATGCATATTGCACTGTATTCACTTTATTGCAATTTTTATATTGTATTAGATAACAGTTGATGAGTTGAATAATGCATATTGTGTTATTTACTTATTTTTCTTAATTTTATGATTATCTGTCGCTTTGCGCATATACAGACGTTCTAAACGGCATCTGCAAATTCGTAATTTAATTGCAAATAAGTCAAGATAAATACCATAAACTTGTTTTATGTGTTTTAATATGTTCTATATAGTCAATTATATGATTATTCTTTAACCGGTATGACATTGATATGACATTCCGGTATTTACAGTTATATCACGATATCCCATCCGGTATCTGCTATCCGGTATGTAATTTTGGCTGACCGGTATGGGACCGGTATCCGATATTTAGAACACTGCTATTGAGAGATAGTTAGTAAGAGAGAGACATGAACCAATCGAAATATGTTTGAAATGCAAGAATTAGAAAAAAAATATCTTTCTCCAACTTTTAAGGATCGCCTTTTTGACTAACTGTCTAATTTAAGACAGAAAAATATGAGTGTGACTGAATATATGCATAAATTCTATGAACTCTTAGTGCGATGCAATATTCCAGAAAACAGTCGTCTAACCCTTTCATGATTTCACACTGGACTCAAATCCGAGGGTGAAGTGCTTACACATTCTTTAGATTCTCTTAAGGATACATATCAAAGCGCTTTCAAGTATGAGACATATTTGCACATACCTTCAGACAAAAGGTCTACTTTCAAAATAGCGGAGTATTCCAAACAACAATCTGACACAAATACTACAAATACTAATATTGTTCTTAAGAATACAAAAAGTAAAGCCATCACTAGTGAGTCATCAAAACCAGCTACAAAACAAACTGAGTGCTTCAAATGTCATGGTTTTTCATTTTGCTTATCAATGTCCCACAAGAAATTTATTAATAAACGATGTCCATAATGAAGATGACAATGAGATTGAAAAAGAAATTTAGATGGTTAGCAAGAGAGAGACATGAACCAATCGAAACATGGTTTGAAATGCAAGAATTAGAAAAAAAATATCTTTCTCCAACTTTTAAGGATTGCCTTTTTAACTAACTGTCTAATTTAAGACAGAAAAATATGAGTGTGACTGAATATATGCATAAATTCTATGAACTCTTAGTGCGATGCAATATTCCAGAAGACAGTCGTCTAACCCTTTCATGATTTCACACTGGACTCAAACCCGAGGGTGAAGTGCTTACACATTCTTTAGATTCTCTTAAGGATACATATCAAAGCGCTTTCAAGTGTGAGACATATTTGCACATACCTTCAGACAAAATGTCTACTTTCAAAATAGCGGAGTATTCCAAACAACAATCTGACACTAATACTACAAATACTAATATTGTTCTTAAGGATACAAAAAGTAAAGCCATCACTAGTGAGTCATCAAAACCAGCTACAAAACAAACTGAGTGCTTCAAATGTCATGGTTTTTCATTTTGCTTATCAATGTCCCACAAGAAATTTATTAATAGACGATGTCCATAATGAAGATGACAATGAGATTGAAAAAGAAATTTATGAATCTCAAGGAAATTTTAGTGGTGTTGAGGATGACCTAATAAATATATCTTTACATGTTGTTAGGTGCTTACATACTGTATCTAGAGATGAGAATTGACGTAGGTCTAATGTGTTTCATATCTATGTCACAAATAATGGTAAGAGTTATTAAGTCATGATAGATAGAGGTAGTTGTGTAAATATCATTTCTAAATAGGTTGTTGATAGGATGTGCTCAAAACTGAACTACATTCTCAACCGTACAATGTCACTTGAGTTGATAAGAGTTTTCATGTTATTATTCAGCGTTGTCTTGTGCCTATTCAATTATTAAGTTACAGTGGTCATATTTGGTGTGATGTCCTACACATGGATGTTGCACATTTTTTGCTCGGTAGACCCTAGTTGTTTGATCTAGATATTAAGAATTATGGAAATTCTAACACTTATACATTTATGTTTAATAGAAAGAAAATTGTGTTGATCCCTTTCCTACCTAAGAGTCTATCTGAAAATAAAAAGAATGGGTTAAAAACTCTAACACAAAGTCATAAACTGCTTCATTTTGTGCATAAGAATTATGAGCATATGGAATCTAGGTCCATACTCCCTATAGAACCTGGTCCTATAGTAGACAAGCCTGATCCACCTGTAGGTTCGCGTGCATCCCTCTTACATCGTCTGCGTGCGAACCTCCGTAGGCAAATTGTATTTAGCAATGAGTCAATGACTCTTACAGGTCTACTGTAAATATACATGACAGAGTGCAGGTATTTCCAGTTGGATCTGTACTGATTAGGGTTCAACCTGTGAGATTTCCTTATGAGAATGTGGAGGTTCTTCACATTTGGCGTACGAACCCTTTCAGGTTTTTACCGGAGTTTGTTATGGCTTCTTCGGAGTTGGATATTCCACCAGCTCCTTATATTCGTTCAGTTGTTATTAGTCCTTATGTGCCATGGTGTTCTACTCCAATTGATCTTCGAGCTTCTGCTTTATCACGATATTCTTCGCAGCATCAGATTTTCAGCTCACTCCATTGCTTCCACATCCACGAGTGTCACCACCATGGGAAAGCAAGACAGTTAATATTTGGTTTCGGATATGTATGATTTACACATATTTGGTATGGTAGAAGGATTTACCGGATATCAAAAGTTTGTTCTTCACCCGACGTGCTTGATTTTCTTCTTGTTCCCATTCACAGGTGGTGAATGTTTCCAAGTGGGTGAGAATTGGTTGAGATAGGATTAGTTATTTAGTTGGATTTGATTTGATTAGAAATTTAGTTAGGTATTTTTAGAGATTTGTTTTTATTTTGTAATTTGTTATAAATATTTCTTATAAGTTTGATTTTATAGAAAGAGATGATAATGAAAATTGAGAGCACTTCCAAAATCTTTCTCATGAGTGATGTGAGAAAGCGGGTATGTGATTCGTTCGGATGTGAGATCCAAATCTCCTGATTTATGCTGAAACCCTAATTTTCTCCCTAATTCTCTACTACAAATCCTAAATCACCTTCCGTCCTGCATCACATGCACCAAACAACTACAAAACAAGAAAAAAAATAAAAAATTAAAACAAAAAACAAAAAACAAAAGGACATATGAACAGAAAATAATCGAAATTAAAAAAAACAAAAGAAGCAAACAAGTAAAGTACATGATGGAACCCACATAAGAAGGGAAACAAAAAGTCATTCCTCAATCATTTGTCACATAGAAAGGATGCATGATGATCAAGTGCTCATTCAAAGCAAGCAACCAACTTGTGCCGAAGATCAGAGATGAAAGGTAAAGTACCGATGATATGACTACTAGGGATATTAATGGACGCGTCCATAGGTCAACTTTTGGTCCGTCCTATACAAAATTTTGAATTAAAAATGAATTTTATTTTTCTAATTCAAAAATTTTGAATAGGAAGAACCAAAATTTGGCCCATGAACGCGTCCATTACCATCCCTCATTGGCTACAGAGACCATAGATGCTTTGGGGCCTGCATCTACCATCTTCACTATCGGGGAGTCGAGGGTATGCAACTCTAAGATAGTGGTTGGTTGCTACCAAACTTGTTAACGCAAGGGTCTAGGGTTTTGTCAGGAACACAATATATTCACTTTCCTCGTCTAATTCCAGTTCGAAATTAAGGCTACTTCACAATTCAAGATGCCTAAAAGCACATGACAAAATAAGAAAGGAATTAATACATTCCGCACTACTATAGTGAAGAGTTAAGATCTCTGCAAAAATCTGTCATGGTGTTCTGCAATAATAAGGAAAACCTATCTATAAAATAAGTAACTATACAACAGAACCCGCATTATCAGATGGTCTTCCATACGTATTCTGAAACAGCATTTGAAGAACATGCTAATTGAAAACCTTACATATAAATAAAAGGTAAGGATCCTAATAAGAGGAATAATTGTACCTTTTGCTGCACTCATCTAATACTCTACGCACTTTGTGAGACACTGAATAAAATGCGCTTACTTCAACCATGGAGGTAAAACTTTTTGGATTATACGGATATAAACGCAGCCCTTGTTCAATGCTCTCCCACAAGCTTGAGAAACTCAATTGCTTAAGATGCTTCTGAAGCATTCCAATGTAATAGATCCACAAAGACTCAAGTTGCAAGCTCCGGCTTCTTCTTTCTGTAATTAACCATCTTAAGTTAGACAGCTGATCTTTAGAAATTGTATTTTGTTAAGCAGCGAGTATAGTCAAGAAAAACATGATCTATCATATAAAGACAGGTCCAATCTGTTCTGGTAGTACAAATAAAAGCCAGATAACAAAGACTGATAGGAGCATTCACATCCAGTATCGACAGACATTTCATACTGTTCACTCGACAATTTTCTTTCATTGACATTATCCACACCTCTGGTTGTTTGCCTTGTTTTCCAGTTTTGCAGCGGAAGGGAATCATAAGAGAGAGGAGGGGAGCTATGAAGCACAGAACGGGACACAATAACAAGAGAAATCCTTAAGACGTAGAATTCTGGGACACGGTGGTCATAACTACTTTGTGTTTATGTATGGCCCATATATAGCACGCTTCAAGACCCATGAGCATCAGACATCTTCTATTCAGAGGTATACTAAGTAGAAAGATAACAATATCTTAAAGATTTAAATCATATATTTTAAAATAACTAAATTAAAAAGAAGAATATGAAAGGTCAATTCGGTACGTTGCATCACGCAAGCCTCTTACATGTTAGAGAGGAGTTTAGATTCTATTAGCATAGTATTCCTTCTATGTCAAAAGATCTTTTTCTATATATTATTTAAGCAATGGATGGCTTCATGGTATGTCACTCACAATCATAGAACATTCTAAAATAAGACAGCTGTGACACATGGCCTTGACATACAATCTTTTTAGTTCTTAAAATTGGTTACAACACCAGTGTTTGGTATGTATTGTGCAAGTGACAGTGTCCACGACATGCCCGATGCTAACACGGCAATCACTTGAGCTTAATAGAAGGCATGTTTAAGAGATATTGGTAATCATGATGATTCCTACAAAGTTAATAGGTTGTCACGACAATATAGTCGCACAAGTTAAGCCTCGACAATAAAATCCTTCTAAGGCGAAATACACACAATAAAGTATATTTAATACTGTGAAAAGAAAGTCGGGATGTGCTTAAATAGATTTCCTCCAATTTTTTGCCCAACATGGAAAAAAAATTATAACTTTAAAAACATAAAATTGCAAATCTCTCACATACTGCAAAGATATTTTGAGAAGTATAGAAGTTTTTTTGTCCAAAAAATTCTTCGTCTATGGGAGTTTTGTTCTGTTTCTTCTAAACACATTTTTTAATCACATTTATCTAAATACATATTTTCGAGCTTCTCCTCTGTTAGTTAAAATCTAATTGGTCACTTTTACTACAAGTATGCATTTATTTAGTTACTTTTAGTTAACCAATTCCTATCTATTTCTTTCTCTACCAATCAAAAATCCTAACTTATCTCCACTCCTCTCCATTTCTATCTAACCTATTATACACTTCCCCAAAACAAAATATTGGCTAGTCCATCCATGTCGGGTATGACATCAGTGTCTCCGTAATCGACACTTCCAAATGTGTTTAATATTGTTTTCTTAAAAAATATTTGATACATTAATTTGGCGGATCCATCCTAATTTGATGTTGTTATTTTACTATTTTAGCTTTTTCCATGCATAACTACCAACTCATTACATAGAAATGAACTTAAATATGCACATATATTTGTTTTAGAAAAACATATAAAGCAGTGTCCTTGTGTCTAGATACAAGTGGATGTCGTGTCCAACTCGGAGCACAACAGTCATGTCCATGTGTACAATTCATATTATCTAACAATTCTGACAGTAAAATAAGCATCTATTTCTTAAACCATTACTACCGTTATCATCTACATGCTATATTCAGTTTACGTTCACAACTATATCTATATATATCTATAAATTATTTTGCATGTTATACACTAATTTCATCATACTAAAAACAAAGAATGTCTTTCTATATACTAAATTTTACTAATGTTACATGCATTTCATAATTTTGTAGATACAAAAACAATATAATTTCTAGATATAAAAAAACCATATAAGTATCTTAATATGTTTGAGTTAGATCACTACCAAATCTGATACAAATGAGCAGTCAGTTTAGATATTTGGGTTCTATTATTCAGAATAATGGAGAAATTGATAATGATGTTAACCATAGGATACAAGTTGACTGGTTGAAATGGAGGAGGGCAACGGGAGTTTTATGCGACCGTAACATTCCGTTAAGATTGAAGGGAAAATTTTATAAGACTGATATTAGGCCAGGTTTATTATATGGCACGGAATATTGGGCTATAAAGAAACGTCATTCACAGAAGATAAGTGTAGCAGAGATGTGCATGCTCTGCTGGATATGCGACAACACTAGGAGAGATAAAGTAAGAAATGAAGATATTCGTGCTAAAATAAGTGTAACTCCCACCGATGAGAAGATGCGAGAAAATCGCTTACGATGGTTTGGTCATGTGCAACGTAGGCCTACAAATGCACCAGTTCGACGAGGAGAGTTTATCAATGTAGGACAAGTTAAAAGAACGAAGGAAAGACTAAAAAAAAATATGGATGAAGGTAATACAAAAAGATATGGATTCTAGAGGTTTAAATGAGGAAATATTACTCGATAGAAAAGAATAGAGGACTATCAAAGTGATCGATCCGGCGTGATTCTTTTTTTGGTTCATGTAGCCTACCCCAAATACTTCAGATAAAAGGCTTAGTTGTTGTTGTAGATCACTACCAAATCTACTAAGTCAGATGTTAATTTCCTACAGTTCCAGAATTATGAAACCATGTCTAGAAACAGATATGAGAAATGTTTGGAAATCACACTGCCTGAGTTCTCCACTACTGGCTTATCCAACTACCTGAACACCGTAACTATCTTCTAATTTTTTTGGCAGGCTCTACTAGCCACTGAAAAATTCCCATCACTACTCAGGATCATCAATACTTTCCCTGGAGCCTATCAATGGGTAAATATGATTCCTGGAGCCTACCAATAGCTAAATGTGATTCAAATGAAATTCTAATATTAAAAGATAACAAAATCTTGCAGGTGCAGTTTGAAACCTATACTAGAAATGAATCCTTTAGATTTTTTGAAATCATATTTCCATCATGACGCGCTATGCAAGCTGGATATTACTTGCACTGAAAATCTCATCAGTCTCTCAAATTTCTTGTTCTTGTCTTTAAGCTTACATAGCTTGCTGATGCAAAATGGGACTCCTATTCCTATAAAAATCCACAAATCGAAATAAAAAGGTTAAACCATTATGGAACTAATTCTGAAGTCACTTTCCTAGATTCCTGCAGTCATTGATGGATGAAACACACAAGAAGCAGAAAAGAAATAAATCCAAGAGTCCCAGGCTTAGGATTTATAATATAGAAAGAATTTGCACAGATGAAGAACATAGATTAATGCATAATCTATATAGTATCACATACACGTCCTTATGTGTCACGTAAGTATGTGCACTCCTAAGGCATCAAAATCATTTTATATGCACATATAGAAAAATATTTAATCCATAAATAATAGAAAAGGAGAAACAAGATCATATGTTGAATCTACATCCCATAGAACCTTAGAGCAGCATTTGTAGCTTCTATCTTGTGGGAACACTTGACAACAACTTTTAAACAGGTCATGCATCAATGTAGCCCATACATCTATGTATCATTTCAAAACATCAGCAAGGAATTTTAGAGATAATCACACTTTGTTTGGATATCAGATTTGTTAATCAAATAACAAAAATAAACAAAGAACAGAACATGACCTGGAAGTGCCATTGAAAAAGCTTCCTCCATAACTTCAATACCAGAATCCAGACCAGTAGTCAAGGCCTCAAACAGAGAAGCAGTACATATGAAGGCAACAGAATACTCCTTTATATTCCCACGAACCCACGCAGACCGCAACACTTTACATTGTTCTTTGAATCCTTGACGAGCTCTTAGAATTTGCAGACCTGATGGTTGACACTTGAAAGGAGTGTAATTTGTATTACCTCCTAAGCAGGATAATATGTGAATTGCACGCTGTTCCGATTCAGAACTGCCACTGGATCGACAAATTTCCATCTCCATTTCAGCATACCAGAAGTATAAAAGGGGAGCATGTTCTTTAAGATCCTGATAAATGAAAAATATTGATCCCACATTAAGTTGTCAATAAATACATGAAAGGTATTTAAATTAATGTTTCCAGGAAATACAACCTGGATAGCTTAAAATCCAAAATATCAACTAGTTTTTCTTTTTGTGAGTGCATATGGGTGTCTCATTTCAAGTTATAAATACACAGAAACTATCTCTACCTTTATAAGCACACTCCTTTGGTCTTAGGTTCAACTCATATGCATCCTATTCATGTCGTCTACAATTGTGAAATTTGAATTAATCAATTAAAAATTAGAATATCTTCTGAATTTAAATTTCAAATACAACTAATAACTAAAAGCAACCACCATAAATAAATGCTTCATAAGACTTTTTTATTTCCCGATAAAGTTGTTTCTTCATTTAATACTTTCATAATTAAGTCTTTATTAAAAATACAAAATATTTTATATTTTCTTTCAATTCCATGTGCATTCGCAGATGTCAAATATCTAGTGTAAATAACTGTTAGCAAAGAAAAAAAAAAAAAAAAACTTCAAATGATATAGCTTAAAATTCAAAGAACTAGTTTTGTCTCCAAGTACGCAGATTCTTAATAAAACCAACTACCCAGGAATAACTAGCTTAGTTATGCCCGTGTACCAAAGTGAATCACATGCAATGAGAATGGATAATCATAGAATCCTGCACATCTCAGAAGAAAGTGCAATTTAGAGGATAATTATCTAGGTATCAAGTGATTGCAAATGAGTGGACTTGCTCGATATAAGTAAAGGTGTCACATGGGTCATGAGATAGGTTGTCCCAGTGGATGATTCATTCAACTGATCACAATGTAAATGTCTAGAAACATTAATGCGTTGATGACTACAAACTCATACAAAGAGAATTCTTTAGTTGTATTACTAGAAATGCGTTCATTTTATAACCACTTGATGCAAGTACAAGTGGTATCCAAAAGAAGCAATTCTATATAGAACTAATAAAGATACATATCAAAATTAACAGAGTGGATTATTCAAATTCATTGCATATCATGTACTTTATGACCTTGGAGTATTAAAGCTTCTACCATAATGTCAGAACTTATTCCAAGTCTTAAATGAAATATGCATTGCAATACCAGCATTGCTTATTCCTAATAAATAACTTAAATTGCATCAAGGAAATGAAATGATAAATTTATGTTGCCACGAAATTTATCACAGATCCTATACAGTTTACCAAGAATTTTATCATTTATAAAAGGTTGTAAATGATGTCTCCCAGAACTTTGTCTTAGGCCTCCTGTTTCCTGGGTAGAATAGGAGAGCAAAGTAGGGCTTTTATAGATATCAGTCCCTTAAAATGTCCATATTCTGAATTCGTCATTCAAAACTTTGAAATTGCTACTTACCTCTCAAATTCAATTAGGGAGATATTAGTACATTTAACCGACCTTCAAAACCTAGATTTTGCCAACCTAAAACTGAACTCCTCTTTCAATTTTCATTTAATCAATCCTTAAACTCCGAATTCCTCTTTTGATGGTTTCCCCTTCAGTGATTCTCTCCGGCGTCACAGACCCACTCACATACATAAAACCCTAGATCTTGCCGTCTATCCTAGATTATGGTTGAATCCCTTTATAATTTGTGCCCAATACAGCACCTTAAATGCCAAGAAACCCAATGCAAAACTTACTCAAAAACGAGTCTTAAGCCTACTTAAACCCGACCATTCGTTCTTTGGCACTTCTCCCTTGCTCGGGAATCTTTGAATGTAGGACCAAATCATGATAGCATATATGTAAGGCAAAGATGTATACAGCAAGAAGTAGAACTCTTTTTAAAATGTAGCAAGATTAAAAATATTAAAGCAACTTTTTAAAAAAAATAGAAAGCTACTAACTAGCATTTTTATACAAATGAGTACTACTTTAATGTATACCAAACATTGGTCAAGTAAGAAAATACATTTATAGTAGATTTCACTGTCTGTATTAACATTAGTTGACAAGTAATATAAAGCTTGATTACATATACGTGTGTTAACATTTGTATGGAAAGCAAATCCAGGAAAGATCTTATGAAAGACACCTCGTACAATAGATGTAACGAAAAGAAATCAACTAATGTGGTTAATGATATCTGTGAGAAAGCTAGCTAAAGATATAGGAAAACTCAAGGGAATCACGTCATGCGAACCCGCCAAATCCACCACCAGCATGAATAGATTGTATTCCATCTTCGCCGACTCCAAATTTTCTAAAGAATAATATATCCTTGGATAGGTCCAGCAATGAAATTAAAGGTATAGCAAGATAACTGGAAAAAGAAATTCCCTCCTCCCCGGGCAAGCAAAAAGCCTCACTGCCTCAAGCAACCCCGCCACAACCGACTCCTAACAACTTCTCCAACTGAACCGTCCCCCACTTTAGCGGTCACTGCGCCCTCTCACACACCCAACCTACCACTACTATCTCAGCCTCGAAACCAAACTCACACCAAGCTGACCATATGGGTAGAAGTAATTTCTCAATTAATTGAGACTCAAGGGGTTTATTGCATCCAATTGCTATGGATTTGGACGTGATCCTGCTGCACATGGTGAAAGATCATGGGAAGGAGAAGGCAACAGAGAAGACTTTAGAATTTAAACGGGATCTTTCTTAACCATGGAAGAAGAATAACAAAGGAGACAAGAGAGAGAACAAGGGTAATACAACAACAACTACTACTAAGCCTTTTATCCCAAGTATTTGGGGTAGGCTACATGAACCAAAAAAGAATCACGCCGGATCAATCACTTTGATAAACAAGGGTAATAGTATAATTTTAAAAAAATAAAATAAAATCCTGAAAATTGTTAACACATAATTATGATCAGAAATTGGATGTAAAATATTCTTAGTTGAGAAATAGGATATAATGTTACAGGAGAAACTACTGGAGTACAAAAATAAATCTCCAAAGAGAACATGTAGGGAACTATGATTCCTCTTTAGATTAATATTGTCTTTGTCGTTCTTTTATTTTTGTGGTACCTAAGGAAGTAAAAGTTAAAATCAGCAGTTAGTTTGTTAAACAATATATCAAGAACAGCCTCATCCAAATCCAACCTGCTAGATAAGAAACTATTAGACCAATTCGACCTGAGACGACCCAGCCAACTAAGAAACTAATAGTTACAAAATCAACGTCGACAACATGGCAAGCTCTATTTCGTGGTTCTTTTTTTATTCAAGACTCATCCATCATGCAGTGTCAATTGAAAGCATGTCATGTCCAATGCACAAGATCAAGGCTTCTAACATTAAATACTCATACGGTACAGATTCTAAAGAAACCTGAAACGTTGAGAGACCGCCGATACATGGACTAAACAATCTTATGTATAATGATGCAGGACAAAACAAGAAGCACAAGAAGAATTATTCTTATAATATGGTGAGTAATATCGCTAAAGGGCCACAAAAAGTGTCATGCTCCAGTAAGTGTGGAGAGAATATATTACATACATCAAGATTTTACTTTTGAAAGTCTTTTGTAGCCTGATATATAAAGGCAATATTTTTAAATTGTATACCATTGGCTTTATTTTTAGAGATTCTGTTATTAGGATTTAATTTTATTTATGAAGGGGGGAAAACCTTGGTAGCCTTATCTACAAACGCCATGGATTTAGTTTTCGTATCTTAGGCTAGTTTTCTTGGTTACCAAGTTTTATATCTCTTTAAAAGCCACCTGTTTTGCTCTTTTTGATGGTAAAAAATTATTGAATGAAAAGAAGCATTGTTTCCTTCTAGGTGTGACTCCAAGTCCCTTTCTAGTGTGACTCTAAGATGAACCCACCAGGCCTTTTCTGGCAAGGGTTAGCCACACACACACTCTGGTTAGCAAAAAAGGGGTTAAGTCCTTAACCCAGTTAAATTAACCCTACATTTTAAAGCATTTGGACAAAATTTTTAAAAAATCAGTTACTTTTTTTTATAGGAAACTAGGGTTATCGCTTAACCTCCTCTATAGATTGTTTAGTAGAACTCATTTAGCCCGGGTTAAATGCTTGAGTTTCTTAACTTGACTTAATGCAACACATTTAGTAAAAATAACTATATGGCAATATAAATCCATGTTAGACTCTTCACCCTAGGTTTAACCTGTTGCCAAACAAGGCTTAAGATTAGTGGTGTTGTCACTCTGATATCATCTAGATGGCTCATGTGACTTGATTCCGCAAACCTAGATTTTATTTCTAGTATTATCCTAGGATGCACGGACACACATTCGATACAGACTCAGATTCGCACACAGGACATAGCATTTGTGAAAAAATTAGGATACGGACACGGCAAGGACATAGAAGAAAATATAAATATAAGTATATATTCCTCTATTATTAGCAGAATAATTTTACCAAAATATCCAAAAAAGAAAGTATTGACAATGTATGGGTTCCTATCCCTTTAATCTTTTACAAAGGACAAGTCTCGCTATCAATCATACATCTATCTCTTTCTCACCAAGGTGGTGATAATAGCATAGCAGGTCATGGTTAAATATAAAGTGTGAATACAGAAAATCATTTCTTCAAATATAGAACCAAATAAGACTCGTGTCTACAAGAAAACATTAGAGTATAATTTCATAAAGGTAACTTAGCTAATTAGGTATAGATTGAATTTACCAATTTAATAATGCTTATTTTCGATTTTTTCAAATTATTTAACTCATTTTTTTCATACACAACCTACAAGAAGGTTAGGCACGGTAAAAACACAACCTATGAGAAGTTCGGAGACAACAATGATACGGCATTTTTTTCCTTTATTTATTGGACGCGCTGTTTAGCATGTCTGACACGATTTTTGGTGTGTCCATTGCGTGTTTGTTTTGGACATGTGTCCGACATGGCATCACAGCAGCGTATTCGTGCTTCTTAGTATTATCCTTTATCTTATAATACTTTTCCCATTTTAAGAAAATTAATTCTTTTTTTCAAGAACGACTTCTGCTAACCTAGGAAATACGAACAGAACATGAATTCAAGTATGGAAACGAATACGGATATGGGATATACATTTATAAAAAAAAAAGAGGATAAAGACACAGCAAGAACACGAACAAATTATAAATATAAATATGTATTCTTCTATTATTAAAATGATAATTTTACTAAAATATTCAAAACGAAAGCCTGGTAATATATAGGTTCTTTTCTCTTTATTTATATAGGTTCTTGCCTCTTTATTCCTTTATAAAGGACAGGTCTCGCCATCAATAAAACATCTACCTCTCTCCCCTTCTATAGACGAAGAGATAAGAAATATAGTAATTACAGTAGGTCATATATCAACATAAAGTGTGAATACAAAAAAATTATTGACTAAAATATAGAAATCAAAAAAGACTCATATACACAAGAAAATATTAAAAAATAACTTCATATAACGAATTAGGTATAAATAAATATTATTAATTTAGCCATGTTTATTTTAGATTTTTTTGACCATTTTTCTTTTTAAGACAACACACAAGAAGTACGAATATGATAATGGCATAGCATTTTTTTCTTTATTTTATTAGACATGTCGAATAACGTGTCCATTGTGGTTTTTGGCATATCCATGACATATCTGTATCGGACACGTGTCCGACAAGGACATGGCATTTCTAGTGATGTGTTAGGTCTCAAATCGAAGTTGTCGCTTCAGATGATGTAACTTTTCAGTTCGTACTTGATTTCTAGCGATTTCCAAGCTGCTATTCCCACCGGGGAATGAATAAGGCCTTTTCTTTTCCTATCTCTCATTCGTCGTGCGCATGTTTGTACTTCTTAGCTGCAAACATTCTTTCATTGCTCCTTTAGATCCATCTTCTATTATATGATCTTCATAATAAGTTCAGATTAGAATAAGCATGGCATAACCCATTAAATAAACAAGTCTATCAGGAAACATAAACACAGCTAGAAGGCTTGCAAGTTCTTGGTGCAACCAACACCTATCAAGGTGATATTTATATGCATGCACCTAAAACATATCTGACAATACAAAGTATTACTCCAAGACCACAGCATGAACAATTTAGAGTAGAGGAAAAATAATAGCAAAAGCAATTTGATAGAGTTGTTATGATAATACTAGAAAAGAAAGAACCTTCTGTGCACCTGCATGATCAAGCCAAAAATATTAAATTATTTAGGTAAGCTAACTTATCAAGGAATGTTTCTGTCAGGTTCAGAGAAAGTAAGACAGCATCAAATCCTAACATAGGTTGGCCCTTTTGTTTATAGATAAACAATATAAAACAATTATAGTGATACCCAAACACTAAAAACTCTAATATTTCTTAAATAGTTTCATAATATAAGATAGGAAGAAACTTTTATTCTTACCGGAAGAAGTCCATCAGTATATGATAATGCCATATCAAATATCTTTCTTGCAATATCTATATTCCCATATGTAATCTCGCTCCGCGCATATACTCCGCAAAGTAACAAATCCTTTAACAAAAGAATGAAAAATTAATACAAGAACACAAAAATATCATTACAATGAACTCAAATAGTGTCAGCTAGATATTAACCAAAATGCATCATCCAACTCAATAAAAGAACTTGCAGATAAACAAAATATGCAAGAACTCAATAACATGCTCAATAGTGCATCTAACTTCTTCAGATTATATCTCAACAAGAGGCCAACAGAAATTTGATAACTGAAAAATAGCTAAAACTTAAAAATACAAATATTAATAAAAAAAGGTTTGGTACTAATGAGAAGCCTCCCGAGATGACTGGCAAAGCTATTCAGTAGTTTCAGGACAGCTGATTCAGAGAAAAGGAAATCTCAGAATTACTTAACCATTTACAACGAAGTCTGCTGATTAGACACAGTGCTTGTAATGCAATGACAGCTGGGTCGAAAAGAGCAAGAACATATGACAAGTTTGGCCGAGAATCATTCAACTTCGTATCAAGTGACAAAAACCTGGCTGGGGTAACAACCAGAAAAATAGTCCATGGCAAATTCTAGAATTATGAAAGTTTCATAAACTCTCCCCTACCCTACTAGAAAAAACATCAAAATTTTAACTTTTGATGCTTAAGTATTCATAATATATGTAAGAATAAGAAGTTGGCAAAATACCAGAAGAAATCATCGACGGATGTGATCAAGAAAAAAAACGTTAACATTCTCCCCGGTCATACCAACCTAAAATGATATATGAGAATGGATGTTTAGCAAAATCAATTGTATTTTGGTGAAAAAGCTCTCTAAATAAGTGGGAGAAAGCAAGGGCCTGTTCTCAAAACATGAAATCAAAATACTTTAAAAGTAAATATATCAACAGCTATGCACCATAAGAAAATAAAGTAGGTCAGAAACTACGTATATAACACAATACGGTAATTAAAGGTTGTAAGAACGAGTGAAATAATTTGCTTCACGCATGCACCGGTCCACATGATTAAGGCATTTGCATGGTTAAGTGGTTGAGTTCATATAATGAAAAGCACTTCCTGTGCACATGATTCAGATGAATTTTCTGATCAAGGAGGCAATAAAATTATGTTTGAAAGATCAAATCATACACCACCTAACTAATACCGTATGAGAACAAGAACAAACCCGAAGCACAATTTTGTTAGTCAAAAAAAAGATAATGATATAATCATCACTGCATAAAGTCAATTCAAAAGAACAGTTAGATGAGACAATCAAGAACTGGAAGGCTGTTAGAATTCATATTTATAATTGATATCAAGGAGTATATAAAAGGCTTAAAATTATTTGTAACGTTTTAGCTTTGAAAATATTTGTTTTATATTAATTTCTAACAATCAGTCCTTGGCATTTGCAATGGCAAATTCCTGCTCCCAGCATTGTGGCATGTGCCTATAATGAGGATTATTGGAACCCTCTAAGCCTTCATGACTTAGGACAGTTCCATTAGATTTCAACTACAGTACAAGGTTTGGTTCTTCTACATTACTCAATCAAGAATTTAATTGTTTTTAATTAAGATGAAATTTTCAACTGTATTAAATCTATAGTTAATTTTAGACTGGATATAACCAGGTGATGAGCATAAATAGGTGTTAAGGGAGTATTGAAAGTTTGAAAGTCAGCATGGATTAATTTTTTAATATAAATCTACTTAGCTTTTTTGTTGGTTTTATCAATGCTGTTTTTACTTTATCCAGATTGAGCTGAATTATCCCAAAGAAAACCTGCAAATCGAGCTATTCTTATATGATGACATAATTGGCTTTAGCCACTTGGTTCAGAAATAAGGGGAGGATAATAAAGCAGTTGTTTAACAGAAAATGGGCACAAGGTGCTCAGTTTTCAAATTTGCACTAGTATCATTGATATAAAATCAGGTAAAAGATTGTGTAAAGAGAACCGGCAAATGTACGTATTTGCACGTACATGTTAGGTGTGTCTGTGAGTGTGTGGGAGTACAAAGTCTAAATGATTGCTTGCTAGCATAGCTCTTTCATTCTAATGCTACTTTGCCAGACTTTTCGATGTAGAGATCATGCTGCCATAGGCATTAACAAAATTACTAGTCAAGAGATTATCAGAATAAAATGTTTCCTATGAAGATATTACATTTCTCAGCCATACAATTAACAAGGTCTCAAAACTCAAAAGATTTGACATAGAAGAAACTTGGACAAGCTTTAACAGTTCATATAGTTCATCACAAGAAGCATAAAATTTTCAAAAATCAGATCCACAAGGAATTTCTAAGAGAATGTATTGGTTTTGTGACACTATAGCCACAAGACAATAACAACTAAGCCTAGTATTAACTGTATAAAACGTCGTTTATCTAGCTCTATTTGGGCTATCTGAAGACCTTAGATAAATTAGACAACATATCTTTTGATCAGCCTCTGTCCAAGCTTCTTTATTCCTATAACCCTCAACCTACTAGGACCTTTAACTTGATTCTATGACTCCTATGAAACAGTGTATCCCTCGTTCATTGCTGTACATGTCAGATCCACCTCAAAAACTTCTCTCATCAAATCCAGTTCATGCTAAATCAAATTTCCAACAAATGCATTTCTGTTGCTCACTTATAATATTGTTCCTCATCAACCTCAGCATTCTTAGTAGATGCACTCGTTTTCCGGAGCATGACCAGTCTGATAAAGACAGTCAAGGTAATCTACTAGCACAACAGAACTTCCCATCACTTTTGCTAGACAAAGTTTACTATTTAACCAAGATACCTGCGTGAGGAAAAGGTCAGATGCCCAGTCTTGGGCTCCAGAATAATTGAATAATCACATGCCATAGCTGAGTACGTGCAAGAAATCATGGTGGATTCTAATACAGAAGAGAACAACCTTAAAGTGGAATGGATGCATACACCCTACTCTCTAGCATGCTTCAAAATAAAGATGCAGGGCTCAAGTCATATGCGGGTTTGTTCATATAGGATAGTGGATATTGGACGATATATCGGGAATTCGTACTCATATTGGACGATCATATCATATATTATATATACATGTCAAATGAGCACATAGATACCTTAAAACGTGGCTTAATATCCTAATATCATCTATCTAGTAACAACTATGGTATAAAATTTATGTAAAGGGATTCAAGAATATGTAAATGTACACACAAGCATAATACAGTACATTGTATGATAGTTGTAGATAGTAAAGATATGATATTAAGTATGTTCAATCTAAATTTGAGAATAGAAGTTACTGAAATAATTAAGGTTAAGGAACGACAATGATACTAGTGGAGGTACAACGAGAGGTGGCCAATTTGGACAGACTGTTAAAATATCGGATAACCAATTTGGATTCATGTCGGAACGATCAACGACAGAAACTATTTGTTTACTTCGTCAACTTATAGAGTGATTCCGAGAGAGAAATAGAAATTTGCATATGGTTTTTATTGATTGAGAGAAAACCTACGATAAAGTACAACGAGAGATGTTTTGGTGGACATTGATGAAGAAAGGAATCCCATCAAATATATTGACATAATTAAAAACATGTATGATGAAGTAGTGGCCAATGTTTTGTGGTGGTCTAATAAGTGATTTTTCAATCACAATTGAATTGCATCGAGAATCTACATTGAGTCCGTTCTTATTTGCCATAATGATAAATGAACTTACTAGAGCTATTCAGAATGAGATACTTTGGTGTATGCTATTTGTTGATGATATTGTCTTAGCTAATAAGACAAGAGTAGGGGTGAATGCAAGTAAGAGTTATGGAGACAAGCATTAGAATCTAGAGATTTTAGATTGAATAGATCAATACAGAGTATATAGAGTATAAATTTAGTAAATGACGGATCCTTGATTATGATGCTGTGACATTGGACAAGCAAGAGATACAAATGGGCAGTCAGCATAGGTACTTGGGTTTTATTATTCAAAATGATAGAGAAATTCACAGTGACACTGATATCAACCATAGGATCCAAGCAGGTTAGTTGAAATGGAGTGCAACAAGAGTTTCATATGACCATCAAATTTCGTTAATACTAAAGCGGAAATTTTATAAAACTGCTATTAGGCCAGTTTTATTATATGATAAGAAATGTTGGACTATAAAAAATCATCATTCACAGAATAAGTGTAGCAGAAATGCACATATTTTGTTGGATGTGCAGCAACACTAAGAGAAATAAAGTAAATAAAAATTTCATGCTAAGATAGGAGTAGTCTCATCAAAGAGAAGATGCAAGAAAATTGCTTATAATGGTTTTGTTATGTGCAACATAGACCTACAAATATACCAATTCGATGAGGGGAGCTTATCAATATATAACAAGTTAAAAGAGTAAAGGGAACACAAGAAAATATGGATGGAGATGATATAAAAATATATGGATTCTAAAGGTTTAAATAAGGATATATTACTCAATGGGAAGTAATGGACAAGGATTATCAATAGGATCGATCCAGTGTGATTTTCTTTTGGTTCATGTACCCTACCCCAAGTACTTGGGATGAAAGGCTTAGTCGTTGTGGTTATTGTAATGACACTAGTGGAGGCATATTGAGTTATTGACAATAATAGTATTATTCAAGGATAATGGCAATAATTGAAAAACAACAGAAGAATAAGCAATAGAAGAGGGAAGGAGACGTTAACCATTAAATTTTAAGTATTTAATAGTACTTGATGAAGCGCCCAAATATAGATGTTCAGCATTTTTACCTATCAGGGGTGCGAGAATGATTTTCTTTCTCTAGTTTCCATCATAACAATTTAACAATCTAGTGGATTTAAGTTGAGATGAAAGAATTTGGGTGTTTTTCCTCATTCAAAGGAATGCAATGACATATGAAGCTCAAACCCATTTTTAAGCTAAGGCTCAGTTGAAAGAAAAGAACCACATCAGCTAATATATCCAAATGATATATTGGGCCTACATATCGAGCAATATTGCAAATATCTTTTGATATGTGTCCACAAGAATATTACCTTTTTTTTAACTATATTATCACGACGGCTCCAAAAAAGATATACCAAACAATATATTAGCCATATAGAGAGATATTTAGAAAAGTGCTCACGAGTGAGAAAAGTCAAAAAGGTTCAACATTGAATGCAATACTATCAACATATGGTATAAACCAGTGTTTTCAACTATATGCCACATCAGTGTTAAAGATGAATACTCACTGACACTAAGTTTTGTCCAATGCAAATAGCAAAACCAATATTTAGAATAGCAACGTCAACGTAATGTTTTGCCTCCACTTGATTACATCACATATAGCATAATACGTAAAGTAGTTTAAGCAATTTTCTATTTATTTAATAAAAAATACAAAACTGTACACAATATTTTTTACAAATAAAAAATAATTTTAAAATTTTTTAGAGTTATTCTATAACACATAAAAACTATCTTAAATTTCTAACAAATTTCATAATAATTTTAACATTTATTTTAATAAATTATATTGTTTCTCAATTATAATTTCAGTTATCACCAAACAAGAAAATGAAATTATGAATTTTATTTATTTCAAATTCAATCATAACCATTGCTATAAATTATATTTTGTATTGCCCAAATCATCTTATTTTTAATTGTTCATTTCAATTTAAATGAGTGTTTAATAGAATCAACGGTATTTGAAGCATTTGTTGCATACTAAGGAATGTAGGCTTTTCTCAACTCTTGACAAGACAATCCTCTGATTTTTTCTTTGACAATAGAAGGCACTTTCTGCAAGATGAGGACTTGTAAGCAAAAAATTTCAGTAACCAAAAAGGAATTAATTCACTCTAACCTATGAAATATATGATCACAATTTATAATCATAAATTATCAATCATCACTTTCATACTTCATAAAACACAAGTTTAGAAGAATCACAACCACAACAAGCATATTGATGTTGCCATAACGCTATAATAAAATACCAACTACAAGAAACAATAGTTATAAACAAATCAGCAATCTAATTACATAAGAAATATAAAACAAATGTAATCTGATGAAATTCTCTCATGAACATCGGGATGGAGGTCAACTATTAAAAATTGATTTGCTAAGAACTAATTGGTCGAAAGCATTGTTGTTGTTGGAGGTTATGATCCAAAAATAGCTCATAACGAAGTTATATTACGATAAATAATATAGTCCAAATGATGCATTATAACCAAAAAAAAGGTAACGCAGTATTAGGTTTATTTGAGGCGAGTTATGTAACGATGTTCTCTTGTTAAGTTACATTTGGAGTTAACATAGCGGGTTATTTAAAACTATGGCAAAAACATACCCTAATCATCATTAACAAACAACTAAGCCTTTTATTCCAAGTACTTGGGGTAGGCTATATGAACCAAAAGAGAATCACACTGGATCAATTATGTTAATAATCCTTCTCCATTCATTCCTATCAAGTGATATCTCCTCATTTAAACCTTTAAAATCCATATCTTTTCGTATCACCTCCATCCATATTTTTTTCGGTTTTCCCTTCACTTTTTTAACTTATCCTACATTGATAAGCTCCTCTCGTCGAACTAGTGCATTTGTAGGTCTACGTTACACATGACCAAACCATCGTAAGCGATTTTCTTGCATCTTCTCATCGATGGGGTTTACACCTATCTTAACATGAATATCATCATTTCTCACTTTATCTCTCCTAATATTGCCGCATATCCAGCAAAACATGTGCATCTCTGTTGCACTTATCTCCTATGAATGATGTTTCTTTATAACCCAACATTCCGTGTTATATAATAAAACTGGCATAATAGCAGTCCCATAAAATTTTCCTTTCAATCTTAACGAAAAATTACCGTCGCATAAAACTCCCGTTGCACTCCTCCATTTCAACCAGCCAGCTTGTATCATATGGTTAACATCATTATCGTTCTCTTCATCATTCTGAATAATAGAACCCAAATACCTAAAGTAATCGCTCATTTGTATTTTTTACCCGTCCAGTGTTACATCAATATAGTCTAGGGTCCGTCGTTTACTAGATTTACTCCATATACTTTGTTTTAAACCTACTCAATCTAAAACCTCTAGATTCTAATGTGTGCATCCATAACTCTAACTTGGCATTCACCCATACTTTTGTCTCATCAAATAAAACAATATCATCAGCAAATAACATACAGCAAGATATCTCATCCTGATTAGCTCTAGTAAGCTCATCCATCATTATAGCAAATAAAAACAGGCTCAATGCATATCCTTGATATAATCCAATTGTGATAGAAAATTCACTTGTTAGACCACCATATGTTCTTATATTGATCACTACTCCATTATACATGTCATTAATTATATCAATATACTTGATGGGGACTTTTTTTTATCAATGTCCACCAAAGTACCTCCCGTAGTACCTTATCTAAAACTGGGCCAGGGGTCGAACCGGTAACCTTCGTTGGTCATCAGCATGACGCGAGCCGCTGAGCTACATTGCTCTCTCTTTATACACTAGAACCGGTAACCTAATCATCATGTCCTTCCCAACTTTCTAGCAGGTAGATACCACGAACACCTCATCTAGATTGTACAAACACAATTACACTAGAACATATGCAACATGACACAACACACCAAAACTCTAGAAAAAAAACATAGAAAATAGCTAGACACAAAACATGTAGTGTTCAAATTCAGAAGTGTGTGTTTCCTAGCCCCTTATAAGTAGTAAATAGTAGGAGTAGTTATCAAACGTCTCCACTTTTTTTTTTTTTTTTTTGGAGTTGAATAGTTAGGATTAGAGGATTGTTTTTATTTGGATATTAGTTAAATTTGAGCTAGGGTAAGGCTTTGACGAAATAGAAAATTAGGAATCAAGGTGGGTGTTGATTCATTAATTAGGGTCAGTTTTAGGTTTAGAATTTGAAATCATCAAGAGGATAAAGAGGAGAAGACGATAGGAGGTTAATAGATTAAAAAATATGGCGTTTATATGTTAATATATTTGAAAGAGACAAAGGTTGATGTGGTCTTTAAGACCTTAATGTAGAGAACAAAAAACTCATGGAAAAGTTATTCACTAATTATTCACCTAACATTAAAGTTTTCGATGTAACACAAAAGTATCATAATTATCCACTAATCTAACCAAGACTCAACATCCTTTAAATAGACTAATGCTACATCTACAACATGTGCCAATAAAATAAAATAAAAACTCCAAGAAAAATAAATAAACCAACTAATCCCTAATTAATCCTAGCAATTTGATGTCCCCCTCACGTACAGTCATGTAAGGCTCACATGGGATATTCGTAAGCTTCTCTAGCGGTATTTAGTAGGTGCTTAGTAGGATGATGAAAGGTGCTTAGTAGGATGATGAAAGGTAGCAACTAGCAAGTCTAGAAGTCTAGTAAGATTATGATGATGTGCTAGTGGGAAAAGAAAGGGCATTTAGGTGCAAAAGTAATGAAACATAGGGTATTTTCGTAATTAACATTTATGTGCAATGGTAGTGAAACATAGTGTATTTTTTGCAATTTCATTTATGTTACCCAAAACATGGGCTGAGCTCTCACAGAAAGAGTTTAAAAAACAAAAGAAAAGCAGGCATTTAATATGTAAACAAAATGACGTAAAGTATCATGACAGAAGTAGAATTAGAAGTGCTTGAAAGGATTGATATGGGGTTCAAACATATGGCAAAAAAGTTGTTGACATCGATCGCTTTCCCCATCCAAATGGTTCGCTATGAAGCAAACCTAGTCCAAGAAGATTTGACCAAGTTTTAGGATTGCTGTAGAACTGATGCCAGATGCCCATGAAAATGATGTTAAATTTCTAGCCTAGACAATTAAGCAAAACAAAAAGTATCATAGAACCATGAACGCCAGCTATGAAGCACGGACACTTCAAAAAGAGTGTTGTGTTCATGTAGGATACACATTGAATATATATACTTACATAACACTTGCCCATACATATAGGGCACGCTAAAGCCATGTCAAATTTTAAAAATCCAAAACTCGCATCACGCCGTGTCTGCTTTCAAAAGTAATAAAGATCACGTGTCAAAGCCTTGCCTACTTTCAAGAAGTTATAAAAACCGCTTGTTAAGCACTGCAAATTTGAACATTGCTTAAAAAGAGAAAATTCTTTTGATATAGAAGGAACGTTGAGCTAATATGTCCTATATGCCCTGCAAAGATGGAGACTTCAAATGTTTTATACAAGATACTGATTTATTGGATTAAATTTAGATTCCTTTCTTTAATATAGTTATTTCATTAGAATCTATTTAAATTATTATGATTTTAAAAATTACGGGTTCATATGTGTATTATATATATCACATGCAAAAATGCATGTTCTTGTGTCCTACTTTTTTAGGGCTTGTCATATCACGTATCCATGGCCATATTGTATCTATGTATCAAGTTCATGTCCATGCTTCATAGTACCCTATTTAGTTAGCAGGAAAATCTATCATTTTTATTGTTAGTAAGCAGAAGTTTGTTAACAGCAATATAAAACCACCATAGGAATACGTATTCTCCAGATATTCCTTTAACCTGGAAACTATTTCATACTTGAGAATGACAAAATATGGCATTTTTTATTTATAGTACCTGGCGATCATTCTTTAACAGGCATTTGGCTAGAGCACGTGACGGGTTAACTGAACAAGTGGAAGAGCTCGTTTTTGCCATGAACAACTCTTCAGCAGCCAGTAGAGCTTCTTCCAGTACATGATTTCGAGGAAACACATTAAGAAGAAGCAAGATTGCATTGCGAAGGAATTTCATCACATTATTATTTCTTAGCAACTTGTTTTTGTTGCCCAAAAGGAAGTCCAATTGGGAATGAATTGGAGAAATCTGTGTCACATCTTCCATTCCAAATACAACTCTCAGATCTTCATAAATAGAATCTGGGACTGTCTCTAAGCTAAGAAGCTTCTCAATCCAACTAGAATTGTTCGTGCATGTCCTGGCAAAACAAAGGGAAACTCCGTAGTGAGTTAGTAAGAAGACTAATCATGATGATATAAATAATGTGTTAGTGCTCTATGCAGCACATAAGTACAATATGAACAAGATGCGATCAGGCAAGTTATTAATTCAATAACTTGATACATTCTTGGGCATTAGTTTGTCAAATATGCAATAAACCTATCACCAAACATCTTAACAGAAATTATAAATTGACTGAAAAAACTGTAGAAAATCAGGGCAATTGATGGATTCATACTGGAAGCTTAAATGAACTTCAATTAGACACTAATTTTTACTATTCAGCACTGTTAAAAGTAGCCACGTATTAAGTAAAACAAAATAAAATAATGCCACCCTGAGTCACCAGTAGGTTAGATTTACAGTAGGAGCTGCAATCTTGACCCGACCTGCAAAGCCAATCCAATCGAACTGGAGTTAGCAGGAACTAGCACAACTTTTGACCTGTTTAGGCCTGAATATGACCTGCATAATTTCTTCATACATATTTTAAGTTATTAATTTATAAATTAAGGTCACTAGATAGTCATCTGAGAATAGCTCAAGGGGCATGAAAAATTCCTTTCCTTGTGGTAGGTCGTGGGTTCGAAACTTTCCATCAGCCATGTGGGTTGAGAATTTTTGAATTAATTTGTAGGAACACATCATTCTATAACACAACTACTCAAGATGAAGCTGCACAGAGGCTACTAGGCTTGACTACTTGGTCATGGAGATTGGCTCACATAGTACAGAAGCTACATATGAAGACTGTTAGAATAGAAAACTATCTTATATTTGGGTTTAATCTAGGTTTAGTCCCACGTCATCACTTATTGGATTGTTTATATGGTATTAAAACACCTATAAATATATGTATCTATTGATTAATAATAAATAGATTGGTTAGCTCTCATTATTTCAGAACATAGTATCACAGCTTTGCCCTCCGATTGTGGTCCATATGTCGTTGGTCCAGGAGATTTGTGGCCTCAAGAAGAAGACCGTGAAGACCAAACCCCCAATTCGACATCGTCTCTTCAAATTCTACAACTTTAATCCATCTCTAAGAAATAGCAAATCAGCGAAAGAGGAGAATTCAGAAAAGTTGCCCTACGATTGCGACTCCGATTTCGACTCTGACGCCGACTCCGATTCCGCAATCGTGTCACCAATTCGATGCTAACTCCGACTTTGCAATCACGTTGCCAATTCGATTTTGCATTTGCTTCAGTTTCCGCTTCTTCTCTGATTCTGACTCCGATTAACATTCCTTACACTGCATCAGTTACACCGTAACATGATATAAATTCTATGACAAGTCACTATAGAAACTACAAATAATCTCCATGCTATGCAATTAGACTCCCTTGCTCTCAATTCATCTAGTCACCGCCCAGTATCGATGAGTGTTCACCAACCTAGCTACTCATTTTTAAACCATGGAACCTATTCATGGACACAAAGTTCTTTCTTCAGCATGCACTGCCTCAGATCTGCTTGCCATTGCCTTACTGGACACTGAAATGGCTAAAAGCACTAGGGATAGATCCTAACTCTTTCATTTGAAGTGGGTCAGGTGAAGACCCACATCTCACCAGTTAAATCCACTAATTAACTAATACACAATGGTTCCTAAACCACTCTGTTTTGAAGAAAAGGGTTAGGAATAGATCACTAACTCTTTTCCCCATCTCTTATGGAGGTGGCAGCCTGGGGAACAGAAGAGTGGAATTACAGGAGGCCACCGGATAGCAATGACAATGAAAAAAGCTCCAGAGATGATGCTAAGCAACTAAGCAGTGACAATTGCACCTTTATTTCTTTCATTTTCAAATCATGTCCTAATTCAGCCGTTTATGCTTAGGCATGGCAGCCTAGGTGCATCTAGGTGGGCATCCAGGCTGCCTTAAAAACATTATGCTACTTAGGGCTTGGTCATTTGTGCAGAAGTAATCCAGTAAGTAGAAGAAATAACATACTTCCACCCTTCCGGGTGTTTGATTGGCCAAGAAAAGATAGGAAATTTCTTCCTGTAAGATGTTATGTGGCACCATTACTTCCCCTTTCGATGAGCTCTTGGAGCCCAAGTTACAAGATAAAAAGTTCACTTTTTTGGTAACTCATCATTAGTATCCAAAACCAGTTCAACAATTATATATTTAAGAAATTAATAAAAATACACAGGCATCATTTTTATGTAATCAATAAAATATACTTCCACCGCTTTGTAAAATTCTAAAAAAATAGTAAACTAACACAAGAGCTTCAACAAGAACCCTCTTCCTAAATTTCTATTTTGGAAGTAATTCTTGATTTCATCCACTTTTCCGGGGAGCCACAGAGACCCTCGTTTCCTTTTGCCATTCTACTATACAAATTTTTTGGTACTCCATTCTGCTCACATTGCTTTGGTAGTTTTTCTATTACTTGTCCTTATTTGTCTGCCAAGCCTTTCACATGCGCACTATTTGTTACTTATGGAGACATCTCCCTTCTTACCCACCTACACATGGATGCACGCAGACAACGATAACATGGATTATACCACCACACCCCAACCACACCCACCCCGACCCCCCGACCCCCAAAAAAAATAATAATAATAATAATAAATAAAAAATAAAAAACAAAACAAAACAGAACCCGCACATTGAAAGTAAGAAACTTTATCGAGGACCAATTGGCAAACTTGTGTTTCTTTATGAAATGTAAGTCTCACCATGTTCTACTCCGTTCTACTCTGCACACACAAAGATATTTTTTTCAGGTTCACAGTAGTATTTAATAAGTCAAGAAGTACAAGTGAACATCTGCTCCAATATCATACATTCATTTGCCACTGGGACTGGCTCAGTGATGAAGGCATTAAGCTGGGTTAGGGAGGTACCAAGTTAAAGATCAAGCGATGCTTTTATTCTCAGATTATCTTACATTCAATACTTAGAAAGATACACAGGTTTGAATATTTGAATAATCAATATGATACATTTGACAAGGTTTCTTGAATGAAATGAAAATATGCAATCACCCTAACTACCCAGAACCTGAATCGAACAGAAGCTAAAAATTGTCAACTAAAAACTAAAAGAGAAACAAAATCTACATATTTTCAAATATATAGAAATGCATCCTATTAATAAAAAAATTAAAAAAAAAAAAAAAAAAAAAAAAACAAGAAGAAGAAGAAGAAGAAATAAACTGTCCATTGGAAAAGAAGCAAGTAGTAGACAAAAAATTGAACATAATTTCTGTACAATAAATAGTTTGAGCATGATGACTTTAATGTCAAGCCAAAACAAACAAAGTGACTTTTTAGATAGAGACTTTCAGCTAATGAACAATGTATCAACCATAATATATAAATGCTGACTCACCATCGAGAAACCTTGCCACCATAGAAATCAATGAATTGAGACACTAAAGAGAAACGGGCCTCTCCTGAGCACAAAGAAAACAAGTAATCATTTACATCTTCAAACAAGATGACCCTCGAAAGTTGCTCGTTGCCTTCGATATCCTGGTTATCTTTAATATGAGGGGATGCCAAATTTCCAAGGTCTCCTTCAGAATAGCAAACATTATATTATTAGGAGATAAAGAACACTTGCACATAAACCTATTTTAGCTAAAGTACAACAGAATAAATATTAGAAGTAAGGCAAAAGGATGGTTCACATCCATGAAGAAAAAGAAAAAAGTTGAAGTACCAGAATGTTCACGGACAGGCATCCATTGCTCAGAGTCCCTTGATAGTTCTTCCTCTGCCCATCTATTCCAAGTTTTTGCATCTTTAACATCAGTATGAGGCTCAGCATCCACATTTACTCCAAGCTTCTTCAGTAAGGATTCAATGTCGTCATTCAGTGGAATATCTTCATTATCAAGGTTCTCATCAGTGGTCTCATTGCATGCAACGGGTTCTTCCGACTTTTCTGGCACTTCTCCAGAAGCAATCTTTTCTGAAGGAGGATCAGACCACCCAGTCCAGCCTCCTACTTCCTTTTCTTGTAAAAACTCTCCGGTAGAAGTATTAAGCTTGTTCTGCTCCTCCTTCGACAGCCACGTTGACCACCCAACTGCTCCATCCTCCCCAACTCTGGCACCACCAGTGCTCCAGAAGTGCTCAAAGAGTCTCCGTTTACTCTGTGAACTGAGAAGTAAAGGAGGACAAAATAAGCTGTACTCAATTTCTGCTTGCAGTAACCCAGTAGCTAATTCTTGGTAACCACTTTGCCACTCAAATCTACAGAGACTAATGAATATATCAACAAGCCCAAGTTCTAGTTGAACCAGAGAAGGATCCTCAGACTGACCCTGCATAACAAAGTATGGAAAACAAATGCAGAAAAACATTATTTCAACTTAAAAGCCTCAAAAGGTTATTCGGCAATGAGTTAACAATGAGATAGGTGATGAACTTAAATAAATTAAAGGGCCTTTTCAAGTAGAAAAAGAAAAAGCCTTCAACGGTTTTAAACTTGTATCCTCACCTCACAATGGCTCGAGTGAACTGAAGATGAGAAAACAGGCAGACTAGTAGTATCTTTTGAATAGAATATGTCCATAATGCTAAGCAATTATGTAAAAATTTAAGTTTACAGAAGCCTATAAATATACATTTAAACAACTGTGAAAAAACAAAAATACAATCTAAACAATGATTAAAATTTAAAAAAGATTAACTACAAAACAAAAATAATATTTACAGTACTAACTACTGACATAAACATATTTATTGAATTAAAACAATATCAGAGTATTAATTCAGCTAACAAACTAACAACCATATTAATTTACCAACCTGTCACGCCCCACTCCCGATATACGGTATATGAGCACGTGTAGTAAGTACCGGCAATATATTCGATTTGAATATGCTAAAGTCTCAATTATAATATCACAGCCACAAAGAATAAATACACGTAGATAAATAAACTGATATTCATTAAGCCATGAAGTTTATTACATAAAGAAAAACAGAAGGACGATACTGGATAACTTAACATAATATCCATTAAGGAATGATAGATTCAAAAACATGAAAAAACTGCATTTAATACAAACTAAGTACATAATAACTACTGATCTTCGGTCACTTCAGCAAAGTACTCCATGTCTTCCGTAGTAGAATCAATAGGGTTCAACTTAGTTTCTGGATATGTATATCCAGGTCGTCAGTTTGCGACCAAAATTAAATACACAGAAAGAATGTGTAATATAACAGTTATGTCCAAACATAATAATAATACAAATTTTGGACATGCATATCTAGGTCGTCAGTTTGCGACCAAAATAAAATACACAGAAATAATGTGTAATATAACAGTTATGTCCAAACATAATAATAATACAAATTTTAGAAAATATGTAATTAGATGACTGTAATAATAATGTCAATTGATTTAAGTTATCTTAATGTCATTTAGTGAAGTCAACTCTATAATGGAGTTATTTTTGTCTAGAATGTTATGTAATTGGAAAAACTAGCTGATAGGATACCACTGTTTCGATTGTTTCCTATACAGACCCAAGAAATGGTCACATTGATTCTCCGGTGCCGAGTCGGACGTGCCGTCAGTCAACAGGAATTATAATCAGGTATGATCCAGCAAATCATCATGCACCCATAGTGTGCGAAATATTCAGTTGTACAACTTAACAAGTTTACAGCCGAAACAGAGTATTTCCATCATTCAGTTTCTCCCCCAACCCAGTGTCATTTAGATATAGTACAATATATTGATTATATCATGTACAATATTTCAATTGAATTTTGTTAATTTGTTAACAATATGATTTATAGAGTCTGTTCAGTTTATACTTTATTTAATAAATCATAATTGGTTATATCAAGAATTTACTGATTTGAGATATCATACAGATATCGGCCAGACCAGTGTATGAATGCTGGGAGGTCTTCCGTGCATTGCACGTTCCTTAATTACAGAACCAGCATACAAAACAACTTTTCTAGACACCGATATAAAATGATATCGCAAACAATATTTTTCCACGATTATGCATTTTTCATGATTTATTAAAAACCTAACTATATTCTGTAATTTAGCAAGTATTCATTTAATTTCTAACAGCATAAAGAAATACCAGAAATGTCAATGATTGCACTTGTAATAACAAATTTAGACGATATAATTAAAATAATATTTTCATAAGAAAAACTAGTATGTTTAGTGAGTCCAAAAAGAACTCACCTCGATTTGCGAAAGTCTACCAATTAGCAATCACACAAAGCAATCTACACATATAATTATAATATATTTGTTAAAAATTGTTCATCATAAATTCAGGTAATTTTTAGGAAATTTCTAATTTTCATAAAGCACTTAGTATTGATTTTAAAGTTAAATAATATTAGTATAGAAAATTAACTTCTAATGTTGTCCTAATAAGTTGTTAGTTACATATTTTGTAAATATTTGAATTGGTTAATTTTTATCGAACTACAATCTTATTTGCTTGGTAAGAGAGACTTATAGGAGGTATAAAGTGGGCTCAGCTGGGCATATGTTGTATTAATACTAATTTTGAAGTATAAGTCAACAAAGAAATATTAATATAATTCAACTCTTATGTGGTTATATTTTTGTTTGATTTTATGTTTGTTGGATTTATTGGATAAGTTTAGCATATAAAAATTTCATTTAAATGATAAATTATTTTCCTCCTATTTTATTTTATTTTATATTTATTTTTGAGAAGAGTCTTCTAATTGATTTATAAATAATGTTTTGGTCTAAAATTATAGGATCACCCTAAATTCTATTTGAAACTAATAAATGGGTTTGAATCCATTTTATTGGGTCTATAAGATGGTGGATATCTTTTATTAGGGTCGTTAGATAGTGTGTAAGCTAATTTTAGGGTCCAATTAAATAAATGCAATAAGAATTTAAGAAAGTAGTACTAAGCTCAAATAGCAGAGTAAGAGAAGGAAAAATATGAGTTCCTTTGTCAAAACTTCGGCGAGGCCAACGACAGCGATCCTACAAGATGCTCCAACAAAATAAGAGGGAAAGAGAAATTTTTAGAGAATGAGTTTAAGTTTGAATTTAGAAAAGAGATTAGGTTTATATAGTGTTGGATTTAGAAGTTATAGAATGTGAAGAGTTTAGGAGTTATGGAATTCAAAGGATTTGAGGGTTTTAGAATTTAAAAGGTTTTGAGGGTTATGGAATTTAAAATGTTAGAAGAATGAATGAATTTGGGATGTTATAGAAGAGAGAAGATGAAAAGTTTAAATTATTATGTTTATTTATTTATTCATTTAGTTATGATAAAAAAAATTAAGGATTAATACATTCTATCCCCCTTAAAAAAATAATTTCGTCCTCGAAATTAAATAAGGGAGAGAACAATACCAGAAGTCTTAATCAAAAAGGTGCAGATACCGTTCACGGATATCGTCTTTCCGTTCCCAGGTTGCTTCCTTAGGTGATTGATGATTCCACAAAACTAGAATGAGGGGAATGACTTTGCTTTTCAAAATTTTCTCTTGCCGCTCAATGATAGCTACTGGTTATTCTTGATAAGAGAGGTCTGGTCTGAGCTCTAACTCTGAATAATCCAGTATATGATTCTCGTCCCGAACATAGCGTTTGAGTTGGGATATATGAAACACATTATGAATACCTTCTAAGGAGGGGGGAAGTACTAAACGATATGATACTTTTCCAACTCTCTCCACAATGTCAAAAGGACCAATAAATTTTGAGCTAAGCTTTCCTCGCGAACCGAATCGAATAACACCTTTAGATGGTGATATTTTCAAGAATACTAAATCTCCAACTTGAAATTCCAAAAATCTTCGATGAGTATCCGCCCATTTCTTCTGCCTGTCTTGAGCAGCCTTTAGGTGCTTACGAATCAGATTGACCTTATCCACTGTTTGAGTAATCATCTCTGGTCCCAAAAGTTTTCTTTCTCCAATATCGTCCCAATAAACCGGTGATCGACATTTCTTTCCATATAATGCTTCGAATGGTGTCATCTTGATAGTTGTTGTTGTAAAAAAATTCAACAAGATGAAGGTGATATTCCCAAGATCTACCAAAATCTAGCATACATGCTCTAAGCATATCCTCTAAAGTTTGGATTGTCCTCTCTGATTGTCCGTCAGTTTGAGAATGATAAGCACTGCTAAATTTAAGTTTAGATCACAAACTTTCTTACAAACTCTTCCAAAAGTGAGATCTAAATCTAGTATCTCTATCTGATACAATACTGATTGGAACACAATGAAGTCGTACAATCTCATGCATGTATTTCTCTGCTAATGTTTCCGCCAACTGTCCAACACGAAATGGGATAAAATGAGCCGATTTCGTGAGACGATCCACTATAACCCATATGGCATTATTACCCTTAGGACTTCGCGACAAGGCCGTAACGAAATCCATAGTAATTTCCTCCCATTTCCATTTGGGTATTGGCAAAGGTTGCAAAAGTCCCGATAATTTCTGATGTTCCGCCTTTACCTGTTGGCATACCAAACATTTAGATACAAATCGAGCAATTTCTCTCTTCATTCCATGCCACCAAAAGTGTTGCTTCAAGTCTTGGTACATCTTCGTGCCTCCCGAATGTATTAAATATGTTGAACTATGAGCTTCTGAAAGAACTTCTCGAATATTTTCCTTTGGTACACAAAGTCTGTTCTTAAATCGAAGTGATCCATCAGCATGAATGTTTAAGTCTGATCTCCGTCCAGATTCAACTTCACTTTGAAATTTCTGTAGTTTGGGGTCGTCCTTCTGGCCTTCTTAGATCTTCTCAATTAATGATGATTGGAGTTATAAGGCCATAAATTGTACTTTTGATTTTGACAAGATGACTTCTAAGTCTAGCCTCCTCATCTCTTCGAGCAATTTCTCTTGTTGGGTAAGATACATCGCCATTGGTTTTCTACTTAAAGCATCATGAACTACATTAATCTTATCGGGATGGTATTGTAAGTTGATGTCATAGTCTGCCATTAGTTCCAACCATCTTTTTTGCCTCATGTTGAGCTCCTTCTGAGTAAAAATATATTTAAGACTCTTATGATCAGTATAAATATCCACACGATCTCCAAGTAAGTAGTGTCTCCAAATCTTTAAGGCAAAAATCACTGCTGCTAACTCCAAGTCATGCGTTGGGTACTTCTTCTCATGAGACTTCAATTGACGAGATGCATAAGCAATCACTCGCCCATGTTGCATTAACACACATCCTAGTCCTCTTCCAGATGCGTCACTAAATACAACCATTCCACCTGTTCGATCTGAAATCGCCAAAACTGGTGCAGAAGTAAGTCGAATCTTCAACTCTTCGAAAACTTCATTACATTCACTTGACCACACAAACTTCTCATCCTTTTTCATTAATTTGGTCAAGGATCCTGCGATCTTCGAGAAATCTTGAACAAATTTTCGATAGTAACCAGCCAATCCAAGAAAGCTCCTAACTTCGGACACATTCTTCGGGACAGGCCAGTTTTTCACTGCTTCAATCTTACGCGAATCAACCGAAATTCCTTCTCCAGAGATGATATTTCCCAGAAAAGATACACTTTTTTGCCATAACTTGCACTTACTAAGTTTGCCGTAGAGTTTCTCTTTTCGAAGAGTCTCCAACATAATTCTCAAATGTTTGGCATGTTCATCGTTTTTAGAGTATACTAAAATATCATCGATGAACACAACTACGAATTTGTCCAGGTATAGAGCAAACACTTGGTTCATTAAATTCATAAATACAACCGGTGCGTTTGTCACTCCAAATGGTATTACTAGAAATTCATAATGGCCATATCGAGTTCGAAAAGCAATCTTCTGTATATCTTCCTTCTTGACTCTTACTTGATGATATCCTGACTTGAGATCCAACTTAGAAAAAACTTTAGCTCCCCCGAGTTGATCGAACAAGTCATCGATTCTAGGCAAAGGATATTTGTTCTTGATCGTGACTTGATTCAATCCTCGATAGTCAATGCAAAGCCTCTTACTCCCGTCTTTCTTTCCCGTGAGTAAGATTGGTGCTCCCCAGGGCGAAGTGTTGGGTCTAATGAATCTTTGATCTTCAAGCTCCGTCAATTGACGTTTTACTTGTGCCAATTCTGCTAGTCCCATCCGGTATGGTGCTTTAGATATAGGCGCTGTACCGGGAATAAGATCAATAGAAAATTCTACTGCTCTTTCAGGTGGGAATCCAGTAAACTTATCTGCAAATACATCAAGATATTCTGACACCACTGGAATATCTTCATTTTTTTGTCCACCATGATGAAGATTTCACATGTTGATCTACCTCTAAATTTTGCTGACTCTAGTGTCTTACTACCTCCAAGAAATTCAAATTCCGAGTGATTCGGAATTCGAAATATGACACTTTTCTTTCGACAATCAATCACTGCATGGAAAGTACTAAGCCAGTCCATTCCAAGTATGACATCGAATCCACTAGGTTCGATTATAAGAAAATTGGCAAAGAACTCCCTTCTACATACTACAACAGGACATAATCTACACACTTTACTAGATATTATAGCTCCATTACCCGTATTAATGTTCCAATTAGATGTCAAAGTATCACATGGAATGTCATGAAGGGATACGAAAGCAGACGAAATGAAATAATGTGAAGCTCCAGAATCAAATAGTGTAAAAGCTGGCATACTATGTACTAAAATTGTACATGTCACCACATCATTGGAATTTTCAGCCTGTTTTGCAGTGAGATTGAAAGCTTGACTTTGACCATGGTCCACTCCATTATTTTTCAGAGTTTGCTGGAATATTTTCTTTTGAGAAGCAAGAGGTTGTCTGCCTTGATTGAGTCCTGCATTCCTTTGTTGTAGGGGAATAGCAAGTCGAGACATTTCTTCATTAATTCTCCTCTTCGGACAATTCACATCAAAATATGTTCAGCCGATCCACAGGCCAAACATAATCCATTAGCAGCTCTGCAGTCCTTCTTGAGATGACCAGGTTTCTGACAGAAGTTGCATATAGGCTTTTGAGGATAAGAGATGAAAGGTCGCTTCTCGGTAGGACCCATTTTGGAAATAGATCCTCCAGATACTTGATTGAAAGACCTCTTCGATACTGTCTGAACTCGCTTCTCCTTGTTAATGACTTGCTCTACACCTCTCACAACATCAATCACATCAGCATAAGTCTCAAGTTTGGAAGACACCAAATATTTCTGGATGTCCAATCTTAAACCTGCTGGAATCGATGTGCTCGATCTTCTTCATCAACAACCATGTATAGTGCAAATCGGCTCAAACGGACAAATTCAGCTGCATACTTATTTACAGACTTTCCTCCTTATTTCAGGTTGATGAACTGTTCCATCTCCCTTCGAGCTGCCTTTGGAAAGAACCTTGTGTAAAAACTCTTAGTAAAATCTTTCCATACGATTGGTTGTTCCAGTCGGTTTCCTTCAACTTGCACCAGGTTCTAGCTACATCCGTCAGCTGAATCTTCACAACATCAATCTTGTCCTCCTTAGGAATTCGTGCAGCTATAAGAAGATCATCCATCTCAGCTAACCACTGTTCAGCTTCAAGTGGTCCAACTGTTCCAAAGAAAGTTGCAGGATGAAGGCGTCTAAAACCAGAAATGCTCCCAACTCGTTGTGGTCGATGCACATTGATTTGCTCTAATGCTGCCGTAATTCCAGTACGCATCATCCGAGTTTGTTGTTGTTGTGCTTCCATCATTCCACGAAATACTTCCAACATCTCTTCGGCATTAATTGAGCTAGTATTCGAGTTTGATCCAGATTCATTATTTTGTACCATCGTACTGAAGAAAATAAGGAAAAATGGAATCAAAGGAAGTTTGAATCAAGAGATATGGTAATGAAGTCTTCAAAATCTACATTTATTCATATGGCTGTGATCTCAAGCTTAAGATCAATTCTAAGTTAACTCAACCTCGTTGGGTCAACTCATTTTTGAACCTAGCTCTAATACCACTAAAATACTTGTCACGGCCTACTACCGATATACGGTATATGAGCACGTGTAGTAGGTACCGGCAACATATTCGATTTGAATATGCTAAAACCTCAATTATAATATCACAGCCACAAAAAATAAATACACGTAAATAAATAAACTGACATTCATTAAGCCATGAAGTTTATTACATAAAGAAAAACAGAAGGACGATACTGGATAATTTAAGATAACATCCATTAAGGAATGATAGGTTCAAAAACATGAAAAAACTGCATTTAATACAAACTAAGTACATGATAACTACTGATCTTCAGTCACTTCAGCAAAGTACTCCATATCTTCCGCAGTAGGATCAACAAGGTTCAACTTAGTTTCTGGACATGCATATCGAGGTCGTCAGTTTGCGACCAAAATAAAATACACAGAAAGAATGTGTAATATAACAGTTATGTCCAAACATAATAATAATACAAATTTTAGAAAATATGTAATTAGATGTCTATAATAATAATGTCAATTGATTTAAATTATCTTAATGTCATTTTAGTGAAGTCAACTCTATAATGGGGGTATTTTTGTCTAGAATGTCATGTAATTGGAAAAGCTAGCCGATTAGATACCACTGTTTCGATTGTTTCATGTACAGACCTAGGAAATTGTTGCATGAATTGTCCGGTGCTGAGTCGGACATACTGTCAGGCAAACAGGAATTATAGTCAGGTATGATCCAGCAAATCATCACACACCCATGGTGTGCGAAATATTATGTTGTACAACTTAACAAGTTTATAGCCGAAACAGAGTATATTTTCATCATTCAGTTTCTCCCCCAACCCAGTGTCATTTAGATATAGTACAATATATTGATTATATTAAGTACAATATTTCAATTGAATTTTGTTAATTTGTTAACAATATGATTTATAGAGTCCGTTCAGTTTATATTTTATTTAATAAATCACAATTGGTTATATCAAGAATTTACTGATTTGAGATATCATACAGATATCGGCCAAGCCAGTGTACGGATGCTGGGAGGTTTTCCGTGCATTGCACGTTCCTTAATTAAAGAACCAACATACAAAACAACTTTTCTAGACACCGATATAAAATGATATCGCAAACAATATTTTTTCACGATTATAGCCTTTTTCATGATTAACCTAACTATATTATGTAATATAACAAGTATTCATTTAATTTCTAACAGCATAAAGAAATAACAGAAATGTCAATGATTGCACTTGTAATAACAAATTTAGACGATATAATTAAAATAATATTTTCATAAGAAAAACTAGTATGTTTAGTGAGTTCAAAAAGAACTCATCTCGATTTGCGAAGGTCTACCAATTAGCAATCACACAAAACAATCTACACATAATTATAATATATTTGTTAAAAGTTGTTCATCATAAATTCAGGTAATTTTTAGGGAATTTCTAATTTTCATAAAGCACTTAGTATTGATTTTAAAGTTAAATAATATTAGTGTAGAAAATTAACTTCTAATGTTGTCCTAATAGGCTGTTAGTTACATATTTTGTAAACATTTGAATTGGTTAATTTTTATCGAACTACAATCTTATTTGCTTGCAAAAGAGGCTTATAGGAGGTATAAAGTAGGCTCAGCTGGGCATATACTGTATTAATACTAATTTTGAAGTCTAAATCAACAAAAAAATATTAATATAATTCAACTCTTATGTGGTTATGTTTTTATTTGATTTTATGTTTGTTGGATTTATTGGATAAGTTTAGCATATAAAGATTTCATTTAAATGATAAATTATTTTCCTCATATTTTATTTTATTTTATATTTATTTTTGAGAAGAGTCTTCTAGTTGATTTATAGATAATGTTTTGGCCTAAAATTGTAGGATCACCCTAAATTCTATTTGAAATCAATAAATGGATTTGAATCCATCTTATTGGGTCTATAAGATGGTAAATATCTTTTATTAGGGTCATTAGATAGTGTGTGTAATAATCCTTATTTATTTATTTTTTTCATAATTAAATTAATAACAAATAAACATAATAATTTAAACTATTCATCTTCCCTCTTTTTAAACATCCCAAATTCATTCATTTTTCTAACCTTTTAAATTCTATAACCCTCAAAACCTTTTAAATTCCATAACTCCTCAAATCCTTTGAATTCCATAACTCCCTAAACCCTTCACATTCTATAACTCCTAAATCTAACACTATATAAACCCAACCTCTTTTCTAAATTCAATCTTACACTCATCCTCTTAAAAAAAAAAAAAAATCTCTCTCTCTCACTTTGTTGGAGCGCCTCGTCGGACCGCTGTCGTTAGCCTCGCCGAAGTTTTGACAAAGAAACTCCTATTTCTTTCTTCCCTTGCTCTACTATTTGAGGTTAGTATTAATTTCTTAAATTTCTATTGCATTTATTTAATTAGACCATAGGATTAGCTCACACCCTATCTAACAACCCTAATAAAAAAAATATCCACCATCTTATAGACCCAATAAGATTGATTCAAATCCATTTATTGATTTCAAATAGAATTTAGGGTGATCCTACAATTTTAGGCCAAAACATTATCTATAAATCAATTAGGAGATTCTTCTAAAAAAAAATAAATATAAAATAAAATAGGAAGGAAATAATTTATCATTTAAATGAAATCTTTATATGCTAAACTTATCCAATAAATCCAACAAACATAAAATCAAACAAAAACATAACCATATAAGAGTTGAATTATATTTTTGTTAACATAAACTTCAAGATTAGTATTAATACAGCATATGTCCAGCTGAGCCCACCTTACACATCCTATAAGCCTCTCTTGCCAAACAAATAAGATTATAGTTCGATGAGAATTAACCAATTCAAATGTTTACAAAATATGTAACTAACAACTTATTAGGACAATATTAGAAGTTAATTTTCTACACTAATATTATTTAACTTTAAAATTAATACTAAGTGCTTTATGAAAATTAGAAATTCCCTAAAAATCACCTGAATTTATGATGAATAATTTTTAACAAATATATTATAATTTTATGTGTAGATTGCTTCGTGTGATTGCCAATTGGTAGACCTTCGCAAATCGAGGTGAGTTCTTTTTGGACTCACTAAACATGCTAATTTTTCTTATAGAAATATTACTTCAATTATATCATCTAAATTTGTGATTACAAATATTATTTCTTTATATTGTTAGAATTTAATTTGTAGAAGCTAAATGTGTTATTACAAGTGCAATCATTGACATATCTGTTATTTCTTTATGATGTTAAAAATTAAATGATTACTTGTTAAATTATAGCATATAGTTAGGTTTTTAATAAATCATTAAAAAGGCTATAAGCGTGGAAACATACTGTTTGTGATATCATTCTATATCGGTGTCTAGAAAAGTTTTGTATGCTGGTTCTCTAATTAAGGAACGTGCAATGCACGGAAAACCTCCCAGCATTCATACACTGGCCTGGCCGATATCTGTATGATATCTCAAATCAGTAAATCCTTGATATTACCAATTGTGATTTATTGAATAAAATATAAAACGGATTCTATAAATTATGTTGTTAACAAATTAACAAAATCTAATTGAAATATTGTACCCGAAATTCAATATACAAGTTATGAAAACCAGAATTTAGACATACATGTACTATACTTAAATGACACTGGGTTGGGGGAGAAACTGAGTGATGGAAATATACTCTGTTTCGGTTGTAAACTTGTTAAGTTGTACAACTGAATATTTCGCACACCATGGGTGCGTGATGATTTGCTGGATCATACCTGACTATAATTCCTGTTGCCTGACGGCAGGTCCGACTCAGCACCGGACAATCCTGTGACCATTTCCTGGGTCTGTACAGGAAACAATCGAAACAGTTGTATCCCATCAGTTAGCTTTTCCAATTATATGACATCTTAGACAAAAAAATACCCCTATTATAGAGTTGACTTTACTAAAATGATAAACTTGCTATGATTGTGACCATACTAAAAGATATTTGCTTTAACCTGTCACTTAATATTATCGTTAATTATGGATTTAATGTTTTCCTAAGACTTGCATTATTACCATGTTGGACATAATTATTACATCACATTTTTCTGTATTTATTGTGTTGGTCGCTATCTGACGACCTGGATATGCATGTCCAGTGACTGAGTTGAACCCTGTTGATCCTACCGCGGAAGACATGGAGTATTTTGCTGCAGTGACCGAAAATCAGTAGTTATCATGTACTTAGTTTGTATTAAATGCAGTCTTTTCATGTTCTTGAACCTATCATTCCTTAATGGATGTTATCTAAAGTTATCCAGTATCGTCCTTCTGTTTTCTTTATGTAATAGACTTCATGGATCAATGAATGTCAGTTTATTTATCTACGTGTATTTATTCTTTGTGGCTGTGATATTATAATTGAGGCTTTAGCATATTCAAACTGAATATGTTGCCGGTACCTGCTACACGTGCTCGTATACCGTATATTGGGAGCGGGGCGTGACAGGTATTTTAGTGGTATCAGAGCCAGGTTCAAAAATGAGTTGACCCAACGAGGTTGAGTTAACTTGGAATTGATCCTAAGCTTGAGATCACAGCCATATGAATAAATGTAGATATTGAAGATTTCATTACCATATCTCTTGATTCAAACTTCCTTTGATTCCATTTTTCCTTATCTTCTTCAGTACGATGGCACAAAATAATGAATCTGAATCGAACTCGAACACTAGCTCAATTAATGCCGCAGAGATGTTGGGAGTACTTCGTGGAATGATGGAAGCACAACAACAACAAACTCAGATGATGCGTACTGGAATTACGGCAGCATTAGAACAAATCAATGCGCCTCAACCACAACGAGTTGGGAGCATTTCTGATTTTCGACGCCTTCATCCTGCAACTTTCTCTGGAACAGTTGAACCACTTGAAGCTGAACAGTGGTTGGCCGAGATGGAGGATCTTCTTACAGCTGCACGAATTCCTAAGGAGGATAAGGTTGATGTTGTGAAGATCCAGCTAACGGATGTAGCTAGAACCTGGTGGCAAGCTGAAGGAAACCGACTGGAACAACCAATCGTATGGGAAGATTTTACTAAGAGTTTTTACACAAGGTTCTTTCCAAAGGCAGCTCGAAGGGAGATGGAACAACAGTTCATCAACCTGAAACAAGGAGGAAAGTCTGTAGAAGAGTATGCAGCTGAATTTGTCCGTTTGAGCCGATTTGCACTATACATGGTTGTTGATGAAGAAGATCGAGCTCATCGATTCCAGCAAGGTTTAAGATTGGACATCCAGAAATATTTGGTGTCTTCCAAACTTGAGACTTATGCTGATGTGATTGATGCCGCAAGAGGTGTAGAGCAAGTTATTAATAAAGAGAAGCGAATTCAAACAATATCGAAGAGGTCTTTCAATCAAGTATCTGGAGAATCTATTTCCAAAATGGGTCCTACCGAGAAGCGACCTTCCATCTCTCATCCTCAAAAGCTCATATGCAACTTCTGTCAGAAACCTGGTCATCTCAAGAAGGACTGCAGAGCTGCTAATGGACTATGTTTGGCCTGTGGATCGGCTGAACATACTTTGATGAATTGTCCGAAGAGGAGAATTAGTGAAAAAATGTCTCGACCTGCTATTCCCCCACAACAAAGGAATGCAGGGCTCAATCAAGGCAGACAACCTCTTGCTTCTCAAAAGAAAATGTTCCAGCAAGCTCTGAAAAATAAGGGAGTGGACCATGGTCAGAGTCAAGCTTTCAATCTCACTGCGGAACAGGCTGGAAATTCCAATGAGGTGGTGACAGGTACAATTTTAGTACATGGTACACCAGCTTTTACACTATTTGATTCTGGAGCTTCACATTGTTTCATTTCATCTGCTTTCGTATCCCTTCATGACATTCCATGTGATACTTTGACATCTAATTGGAACATTAATACGGGTAATGGAGCTATAATATCTAGTAAAGTGTGTAGACTATGTCCTGTGGTAGTATGTAGAAGGGAGTTCTATGCCAATTTTCTTATAATCGAACCTAGTGGATTCGATGTTATACTTGGAATGGACTGGCTTAGTACTTTCCATGCAGTGATTAATTGTCGAAAGAAAAGTGTCATATTTCGAATTCCGAATCACCCGGAATTTGAATTTCTTGGAGGTAGTAAGGCACTAGAGTCGGCAAAATTTAGAGCTAGATCAACAAGTGAAATATTCATCATGATGGATGAAAAAGATGAAGATATTCCGGTGGTGTCAGAATATCTTGATGTATTTGCAGATAAGTTTACTGGATTACCACCTGAGAGAGCAGTAGAATTTTCTATTGATCTTATTCCCGGTACGGCGCCTATATCTAAAGCACCATACCGAATGGGACTAGTAGAATTGGCAGAAGTGAAATGTCAATTGACGGAGCTTGGAGATCAAGGATTCATTAGACCCAGCACCTCGCCGTGGGGAGCACCAATCTTACTTACGGGAAAGAAAGATGGGAGTAAGAGGCTTTGCATTGACTACCGAGGATTGAATCAAGTCACGATCAAAAACAAATATCCTTTGCCTAGAATCGATGACTTGTTCGATCAACTCGGGGGAGCTAAAGTTTTTTCTAAGTTGGATCTCAAGTCAGGATATCATCAAATAAGAGTCAAGAAGGAAGATATACAGAAGACTGCTTTTCGAACTCGATATGGCCATTATGAATTTCTAGTAATGCCATTTGGAGTGACAAACGCACCGGCTGTATTTATGAATTTGATGAACCAAGTGTTTGCTCTATACCTGGACAAATTCGTAGTTGTGTTCATCGATGATATTTTAGTATACTCCAAAAATGATGAAGAACATGCCGAACATTTGAGAATTGTATTGGAGACTCTTCGAAAAGAGAAACTCTACGGCAAACTTAGTAAGTGCGAGTTTTGGCAGAAAAGTATATCTTTTCTGGGACATATCATCTCTGGAGAAGGAATCTCGGTTGATTCGCGTAAGATCGAAGCAGTGAAAAACTGGCCTGTCCCGAAGAATGTGTCCGAAGTTAGGAGCTTTCTTGGATTGGCTGGTTACTATCGAAAATTTGTTCAAGATTTCTCGAAGATCGCAGGACCCTTGACCAAGTTAATGAAAAAGGATGAGAAGTTTGTGTGGTCAAGTGAATGTAATGAAGCTTTCGAAGAGTTGAAGATTCGACTTACTTCTGCACCAATTTTGGCGATTCCAGATGGAATAGGTGGAATGGTTGTATTTAGTGACGCATCTGGAAGAGGACTAGGATGTGTGTTAATGCAACATGGGCGAGTGATTGCTTATGCATCTCGTCAATTGAAGTCTCATGAGAAGAACTACCCAACGCATGATTTGGAGTTAGCAGCAGTAATTTTTGCTTTAAAGATTTGGAGACACTACTTGCTTGGAGATCGTGTGGATATTTATACTGATCATAAGAGCCTTAAATATGTTTTTACTCAGAAGGAGCTCAACATGAGACAAAGAAGATGGTTAGAACTAATGGCAGACTATGACATCAACTTACAATATCATCCCGGTAAGATTAATGTAGTTCCTGATGCTTTAAGTAGAAAACCAATGGCGCTGTATCTTACCCAGCAAAAGAAGTTGCTCGAAGAGATGAGGAGGCTAGACTTAGAAGTCATCTTGCCAAAATCAAAAATACAATTTATGGCCTTACAACTCCAATCATCATTAGTTGAGAAGATCAAAGAATGCCAGGAAGACGACCCCAAACTACAGAAATTTCGAAGTGAAGTTGAATCTGGACGGAGATCAGACTTAAACATTCATGCTGATGGATCACTTCGATTTAAGAACAGACTTTGTGTGCCAAAGGGAAATGTTCGAGAAGAAGTTCTTTCGGAAGCTCATAGTTCAACATATTCAGTACATCCGGGAGGCACGAAGATGTATCAAGACTTGAAGCAACACTTTTGGTGGCACGGAATGAAGAGAGAAATTGCTCGATTTGTATCCAAATGTTTGGTATGCCAACAGGTAAAGGCGGAACATCAGAGGTCACCGGGACTTTTGCAACCTTTGCCAATACCCAAATGGAAATGGGAGGAAATTACTATGGATTTCGTTACGGCCTTGCCGCGAAGTCCTAAGGGTAATAATGCTATATGGGTTATCGTGGATCGTCTCACAAAATCGGCTCATTTTATCCCATTTCGTGTTGGACAGTCGACGGAAACATTAGCAGAGAAATACATGCATGAGATTGTACAACTTCATGGTGTTCCAATCAGTATTGTATCAGATAGAGATACTAGATTCAGATCTCATTTTTGGAAGAGTTTGCAAGAAAGTTTGGGATCTAAACTTAAATTTAGCAGTGCTTATCATCCTCAAACTGACGGACAATCAGAGAGAACTATCCAAACTTTAGAGGATATGCTTAGAGCATGTATGCTAGATTTTGGTAGGTCTTGGGAAGATCACCTTCATCTTGTTGAATTTTCTTACAACAACAGCTATCAAGCAAGTATCAAGATGGCGCCATTTGAAGCATTATATGGAAAGAAATGTCGATCACCGGTTTATTGGGACGATATTGGAGAAAGAAAACTTTTGGGACCAGAGATGATTACTCAAACAGTGGATAAGGTCAATCTGATTCGTAAACACCTAAAGGCTGCTCAAGACAGGCAGAAGAAATGGGCGGATACTCATCGAAGATTTTTGGAATTTCAAGTTGGAGATTTAGTATTCTTAAAAATATCACCATCCAAAGGTATTATTCGATTCGGTTCACGAGGAAAGCTTAGCCCAAGATTTATTGGTCCTTTTGACATTGTGGAGAGAGTTGGAAAAGTATCATATCGTCTAGCACTTCCCCCATCCTTAGAAGGTGTTCATAATGTGTTTCATATATCCCAACTCAAACGCTATGTTCGGGACGAGAATCATATATTAGATTATTCAGAGTTAGAGCTCAGACCAGACTTCTCCTATCAAGAACAACCAGTAGCTATCATCGAGCGACGAGAGAAAGTTTTGAAGAGTAAAGTCATTCCCCTCGTTCTAGTTTGGTGGAATCATCGATCACCTAAAGAAGCAACCTGGGAACGGGAAGACGATATCCGTGAACAGTATCCGCACCTTTTTGATTAAGACTTCTGGTATTGTTCTATCTCTTATTTAATTTCGAGGACGAAATTATTTTTCTAAAGGGGATAGAATGTAATAATCCTTATTTATTTATTTTTTTCATAATTAAATTAATAACAAATAAACATAATAATTTAAACTATTCATCTTCCCTCTTTTTAAACATCCCAAATTCATTCATTTTTCTAACCTTTTAAATTCTATAACCCTCAAAACCTTTTAAATTCCATAACTCCTCAAATCCTTTGAATTCCATAACTCCCTAAACCCTTCACATTCTATAACTCCTAAATCTAACACTATATAAACCCAACCTCTTTTCTAAATTCAATCTTACACTCATCCTCTTAAAAAAAAAAAAAAAATCTCTCTCTCTCACTTTGTTGGAGCGCCTCGTCGGACTGCTGTCGTTAGCCTCGCCGAAGTTTTGACAAAGAAACTCCTATTTCTTTCTTCCCTTGCTCTACTATTTGAGGTTAGTATTAATTTCTTAAATTTCTATTGCATTTATTTAATTAGACCATAGGATTAGCTCACACCCTATCTAACAACCCTAATAAAAAAAATATCCACCATCTTATAGACCCAATAAGATTGATTCAAATCCATTTATTGATTTCAAATAGAATTTAGGGTGATCCTACAATTTTAGGCCAAAACATTATCTATAAATCAATTAGGAGATTCTTCTAAAAAAAAATAAATATAAAATAAAATAGGAAGGAAATAATTTATCATTTAAATGAAATCTTTATATGCTAAACTTATCCAATAAATCCAACAAACATAAAATCAAACAAAAACATAACCATATAAGAGTTGAATTATATTTTTGTTAACATAAACTTCAAGATTAGTATTAATACAGCATATGTCCAGCTGAGCCCACCTTACACATCCTATAAGCCTCTCTTGCCAAACAAATAAGATTATAGTTCGATGAGAATTAACCAATTCAAATGTTTACAAAATATGTAACTAACAACTTATTAGGACAATATTAGAAGTTAATTTTCTACACTAATATTATTTAACTTTAAAATTAATACTAAGTGCTTTATGAAAATTAGAAATTCCCTAAAAATCACCTGAATTTATGATGAATAATTTTTAACAAATATATTATAATTTTATGTGTAGATTGCTTCGTGTGATTGCCAATTGGTAGACCTTCGCAAATCGAGGTGAGTTCTTTTTGGACTCACTAAACATGCTAATTTTTCTTATAGAAATATTACTTCAATTATATCATCTAAATTTGTGATTACAAATATTATTTCTTTATATTGTTAGAATTTAATTTGTAGAAGCTAAATGTGTTATTACAAGTGCAATCATTGACATATCTGTTATTTCTTTATGATGTTAAAAATTAAATGATTACTTGTTAAATTATAGCATATAGTTAGGTTTTTAATAAATCATTAAAAAGGCTATAAGCGTGGAAACATACTGTTTGTGATATCATTCTATATCGGTGTCTAGAAAAGTTTTGTATGCTGGTTCTCTAATTAAGGAACGTGCAATGCACGGAAAACCTCCCAGCATTCATACACTGGCCTGGCCGATATCTGTATGATATCTCAAATCAGTAAATCCTTGATATTACCAATTGTGATTTATTGAATAAAATATAAAACGGATTCTATAAATTATGTTGTTAACAAATTAACAAAATCTAATTGAAATATTGTACCCGAAATTCAATATACAAGTTATGAAAACCAGAATTTAGACATACATGTACTATACTTAAATGACACTGGGTTGGGGGAGAAACTGAGTGATGGAAATATACTCTGTTTCGGTTGTAAACTTGTTAAGTTGTACAACTGAATATTTCGCACACCATGGGTGCGTGATGATTTGCTGGATCATACCTGACTATAATTCCTGTTGCCTGACGGCAGGTCCGACTCAGCACCGGACAATCCTGTGACCATTTCCTGGGTCTGTACAGGAAACAATCGAAACAGTTGTATCCCATCAGTTAGCTTTTCCAATTATATGACATCTTAGACAAAAAAATACCCCTATTATAGAGTTGACTTTACTAAAATGATAAACTTGCTATGATTGTGACCATACTAAAAGATATTTGCTTTAACCTGTCACTTAATATTATCGTTAATTATGGATTTAATGTTTTCCTAAGACTTGCATTATTACCATGTTGGACATAATTATTACATCACATTTTTCTGTATTTATTGTGTTGGTCGCTATCTGACGACCTGGATATGCATGTCCAGTGACTGAGTTGAACCCTGTTGATCCTACCGCGGAAGACATGGAGTATTTTGCTGCAGTGACCGAAAATCAGTAGTTATCATGTACTTAGTTTGTATTAAATGCAGTCTTTTCATGTTCTTGAACCTATCATTCCTTAATGGATGTTATCTAAAGTTATCCAGTATCGTCCTTCTGTTTTCTTTATGTAATAGACTTCATGGATCAATGAATGTCAGTTTATTTATCTACGTGTATTTATTCTTTGTGGCTGTGATATTATAATTGAGGCTTTAGCATATTCAAACTGAATATGTTGCCGGTACCTGCTACACGTGCTCGTATACCGTATATTGGGAGCGGGGCGTGACAGTGTGTGAGCTAATTTTAGAGTCCAATTAAATAAATGCAATAAGAATTTAAGAAAGTAGTACTAATCTCAAATAGCAGAGTAAGAAAAGCAAGAATATAAGAGTTCCTTTGTCAAAACTTTAGCGAGGCCAACGACAGCGATCCGACGAGAGGCTCCAACAAAATGAGAGGGAAAGAGAAATTTTTAGAGAATAAGTGTAAGTTTGAATTTAGAAAAGAGATTGGGTTTATATAGTGTTGGATTTAGAAGTTATAGAATGTGAAGAGTTTAGCGAGTTATGGAATTCAAAGAATTTGAGGGGTTATAGAATTTAAAAGGTTTTGAGGGTTATGGAATTTAAAAGGTTAGAAAAATGAATGAATTTGGGATGTTATAAAAGAGGGAAGATGAATAGTTTAAATTATTATGTTTATTTATTTATTCATTTAGTTATGATAAAAAAAGATAAGGATTATTACACAACCTAAATAAAACAATGGCCTACAAGATGCAAATAAAACTAACAAGCATAGATGAAAATAAAAGGGTTGTCAGGAAAGTAGAATCATCTCAGTAAAGACTCACAAATTAATTCCCCTACAAGATGCAAATAACAATTTGACAGGCAGAGAACAAATAAACAATGGCCTATTCCCTCTTGCTCTTCAATTTCAATGCAAAAACTAGAACATTCAAGTGGATCACAATCCAAACCCCGCTACCTTTCAAGGAAGGTATATAAACAGTGTCTGCAAAGCATACCAATTATACTAAAGTGTAAAGATTGTGAAGGATGACCATTTTCCTTGCCTGACCAACCGGCTTCAGCCAATCTGGGCCCAGATGCCAAAACCGGATTATATAAGCCGTGAAACAATGTATGAGAATATGCACCAAACAACTCACCCCATCCATTTTCACTCCTAAGAATTGAGTCAGTTCAAGGCTTTCTTCACCTCTCTATACTTGCCTCTTACGTTTTCACGTACTCTTCAGCTGGATAAACATCAAAGGTACATCAACACCCATACCAAATGTCATTAACTTTCTCAGTCTTTAACCACCTACCAGCTACTCTCACATTAATCCTAAACATAAATACTGGGAAATTATCTTTTGACCTGTTGTAGTGCTACTAATTCCTCAAAATATACTTCATTGCATCACAAACTACATCATTCCACTTCATGTGCTTTTACGCCAATATCTAGGGGGATCAAAGACTAATACTGATTTTGCAAGTGTACCCCCTTCTATATCTACTTCTTTAGCAGATACTTTCTGATCTTCTCATAGCTCTTCAAAAAGATACTAATTTTTGTACATAACATTCCACGGATCTCCTAACTATTCTTCTTTGCTTTGGTCTTATCTAATTTGTCTGTTCTTAAGTCTTGCCACAAGGCTATGATGAATCACGGGTGGAAAAGTGTAATGCATGAAGAAATGATTGCTTGACATAACAATCAAACTTGGAAGTTAGTTGCATGCTCCAAGAAGACAACCTGTTAGTTGCATTGGATATATTTGGTACAATTTCTTACAGATGAATTGGTCAAATGCTTGAAGGAGATATCAGTTGCAAAAAGATATACACAAACTTATGTGGGTTGATTGCTTGTACCATGCTTGAATTCTCTGCAGATTCTCCTTTCAGTTGTTGTGGTTAACAATTGGCCATTATATCAACTCAATATTAAGCATGTTTTCTTCCATGATCTTCACATAGAGGTGTATATGGCTCAGCCACCTAGCTTTGAAATTTAGAGTCTCAAAAGGGGTTGCCGACTAAAGAAAGCTATTTATGATCTGAGTTGAGCCAATCTCATCGAGCTTGGTTTGAAAAGGTAAGTAATGTCGTTGCAAGGATGGACCAAAAAGAAGCTCATTTGATCATGAGATTTATACGTATGGCATCGTGATGATCATAAAGGTATTCTTGATCTGAAGTTCTATTTGGGAGGTTGCTCTTGTATGAAAGATCTCCGCCTTTTGAAATATTTATCAGGAAAAAGCTAATCACAGAGAGGTGGCTAGATAACAGAGAGGTCTGTATTTTTCACAATTGAATGTATCTTACTTTTCAAGGAGACAAACAGCTTCACTTTTCACAATAGAACTATCTTACCAATCGAGGAGACAGACATGTTAACAGACATGTTAGGGACGAAACTCATTGACACTCTCATGGATCCAAAACAACCAACGTTTAGGGAAGCCACTTACTAATCATGGTCCATACACAAAATTAATTGTAAAATTGATCCACTTAACTGTGACACAGATATTACCTTCATTGTAGGTACTATAGAATCAGTTCATACAGTGGCCACATCAGCTCTATTGGACTATTGTGCTAGACTTTACTATATCCCAGATGTGCTCCTAGTAAAGGTATTGGCGACTCTGATCTTGATTGGTTTAATTCGTTTAGATATTGTTGGCAACTCTGATGTTGATTGGGTTAGTGATCCTTTCGATATAGGATACACTTGCAGTAGTTATAATTTTGCTGGTGGTAATTTGTTACATGGAAAAGCAAGAAACAGCATGTTGTTGCCCATCCAGATTCATTGATGATACCTTTACATGTATATTTTGTATTGTTTGGTCCTCATTACTTTGTCTGGCCTGATATGCGGCCCCTAATGGGCTAAAGAAGCTCAAGGTCAACTTAGTAATGGCCCATCCAGATTCATTAAATAACTTAATCATCCCATGATAAAAATGTGTGGTTGGTAAAATGAACGCAAGCTTAAACACAAGGAAACTCAGCTTGGCTCATGTTTACGCTTGACTCATTAATGGCTTGTAGAGGCTCCAATTGGCTTAATTTTGAGCTTCACTGATTAAAGGTTTGGGAAATTGGGGTTGAACAACTAGGTTCAAAATAGTATAGTTGGTTTTGAATTGGCCTCTAGTCTATATTTCAATTTGAGCACTAGACTAAGTTGTAATAGTTTAGAACTTCTAGAAAAGTTTTATATTATATTATATTATATATATATATGAGAAAAATGGAAACGAGCTGACAATTCATACAAATTAACTGAGTTGCAGTTCATTTCCACTATCTCCAATAATTTTTTTTAAAAATTTCTTTTGGATTATGATCTCGACATTTTAGGTTCACTCATACCCAATTGCTTGGGCTTTAATTTTGATTTGGTTCTCCATCAAATTGACACAAATTTTAACGATTTTCAATAAATAAACATTTTGCATCAACTCGATGAAAGACTATATTTAATATATATATATATATATATATATATATATATATATATATTAAAGTTGACACAAATTTTAACTCCCAAATTCATGAAATTTAATCTTATTAAAGTTAACGAGGTTAAGATCCTAGTTCTAGAAAAAATTTGAAAAAAAATCATAGGATTACTATATTTTTGCCGCTAGCTCACATAATTTTTCCTGAGCTAGCGGCTCACCTACGGTATTATATATATAAATATATATATATATACACACACACACACACATACAGCCAGTCCACAAAATAGAATTTTCATTCTTAAGAATCTAAACCTAACAAATCAAAATGACTTAATTTACCATTTTTACTCAACTCTGCAAGATTCAAAAAAATTGCTTTTCTTTTCGGTTGATAATGGTAATTTTTTGTTAATTAGAGAAACAGAATCAGAGTAGATGATTTAGCATGCCAAATAGAATAATTTAATGATAAGATGTACTTATGAAGAAGATAAGAAATTGCTATATTCGACACTAAAATGGTTACTGTTGTCGTCAGATTGCAATAAACTTTTAATACATGCACACTGAACTTTACTGTTTAACTTTAATGATGGTACCATTTAAGCTAAAGTCTTCCTAAGGGGCTGTTTGTTCCATTCAAGTGTAAATGGAACTTGCAAGTGCAAGTGAAAATTGGAGGGAATTTTTGAAATTTTGGTGGGAGCTTCAATTCCTCATGTAACATTTCAAAATTGGTTCGAATTCAACCCCTAAATTGCATAGAGAATTAAAGTTTCCACTAGAATTTGAAAATTCCCTCCATTTTTCACTTGCACTTGCAAGTTACATTTGCACCTGCAACGAAAACAATAGCTCCTAAGTTTATAAAGAGATGAAACATTACTTGCATATATCCATGAAATGTATTCGTAAGGTCTTTGCATAAGATGTAAATAGGAACAAGAAGATGTGATGACTATGGCTTGTCGAGAGTTGTCTTCAAGTTGTTTGATATCCTCAATGAACCAAGTACGAACATAACTTTAAGCTTGTTTCGATAATTGAAGAAACTTGAACAGCCTAAAGCTAATCTCTTTCAGCATAAATGGTCTAATGTACTATTCATCAGTGTAGTGAATTCTTCTTTTGCGTGCACACGCAAGAATGAGCATGGTTTGCTTCGACAATGTAGTCTCCATGCAAATGATATGCAATTATTCTTTATAATATCAGTGTTTTAAATATTGGCCAGTAGTATTAGTGTCCTACCCCTAAACGATACGTTTTGTTTGTTTTTATATTGTTCCTCATTTTAGACCAAATCAAAGGTGATATTTCGAGAGATTTTTCAGCCTTCAAAATATCGGCCAGCCTCAAAATATCCTCAAGTAAGTAATTATATCGGATCTTTTTAAATTATAAGAAAAAACCTAAACTGACCCCTAACTGATACATATGTTTGTTCTTATATTGTTTCTAATTATAGACCGAAATTGGCCCATATATCGGCTTGAATGAGAGATATCACCCTATATTTCGAAGCGGTATTTTGGCTTCGAAATATCAGTCGGCCTCAAAATATTGCCAAGTAAATAGTAGCATCGGAATTTCCTTAGATTATGAAGGGGGGAAAACCTAACTTGATATATTAACTCAAATTCAATGACTTATATACATGCGGAAGAGATAGAATTAGAACTTGATTGGTAGTCTCGTATCCCTTTCATCAATAGTTCCTCTAATGTGAATTCGTGAACAATGACGGTAACATTGAACATCGGTAACCGATACTAGCAACAATGACCAGAAGTGACACTGTTTGTATTGATTTTATTTTTGAGTTTTAAAAGTCGAGCATTCCATTGGTATGTATCTTGATGCATTTGCGAAAATTCTACAGATGATATTTATAGCTCAAAGCAAGTAACTAAAGAAGGTATCCCTTCAGATCCTAACTTGTTTTAATAGGCATAATATATATATATATATATATATATATGATATGAAAATACATCTGATATGACATCCAATAATTAATAAACATCACATATATCACCCAATGTACGATACTTAAATTTTCCAGCCAATATATTAATAATATCCGATATTTAAAACATTGTTTTTTATTGAGATCTTGAGTTCCAGTACTTTGGGACAAATGTCTAGCTATAAACCTACATGCATGGTTGTTACCAAGGGTAATTCTTGGCACATATAATCAGTAAATGTCCTACCAGAGCCTACTTAGCATCTAGAGTATTCTTTAATTTTGTCATAGGAAACACCCATCATTCTTCATCTCCTATATATATATATATATATATATATATATATGATATGATATGAAAATACATCTGATATGACATCCAATAATTAATAAACATCACATATATCACCCAATGTACGATACTTAAATTTTCCAGCCAATATATTAATAATATCTAATATTTAAAACATTGTTTTTTATTGAGATCTTGAGTTCCAGTACTTTGGGACAAATGTCTAGCTATAAACCTACATGCATGGTTGTTACCAAGGGTTATTCTTGCACATATAATTAGTAAATGTCCTACCAGAGCCTGCTCAGCATCTAGAGTATTCTTTAATTTTGTCATAGGAAACACCCATCATTCTTCATCTCCTACTCCCTCTCATATCCTGTCCTCAATGTTCACATAAATTCGAGTTCCTTATTTTTTTCAATTACCAAACTGACAAATAGCCTAGAACAAGAACTTTGGAAATGTACATTTATACCTTAGATTGTGCATAGAAAACATCATCTAGAAGCAACAACAGTGTTCTAAATATCGGATACCGGTCTCGTACCGGTCAGCCAAATTACATACCGGTTACCGGATATCGGGTGGGATATCGCGATATGACCCTAAATACCGGAGTGTCATATCGGTATCATACCAGTTAAAGAATAATCATATAATTGGCTATATAGAACATAATAAAACGCATAAAATGAGTTTATAGTACTTACATTGGCTTATTTACATTCAACTTATGAATTTGTAGATATCATTTAGAACGTTCGCAAATGCACAGAGACAGAGAAAAATACAATCATAAAATAAAGAAAAATAAATTTTCAAGATAAAAGAAAAGTGTTTCTGCAATACATAAGTGATATAATTTATAAAATTACAACATTGTCCTTTAAATGAGTTTATTTGAAACATGCTAGAAACTTTAAATATCAGTCTTTACAACATATTTTCTAGCTAGATTCAGAGTCGACTGGTTCATTTGATGGCATGCCTTTCTCATCATCTGATGAATCTGATGATATGTCAACTTCTTCCTCATCGTCATCATCTGATGCGTGCCGCTGCTTAGACTTTGAAGATGATGATGCTTTTCCCTTTGAAGTTCTACTACTCTTCGACTTAGATGCCTTAACTCTTCCACTCTTTCTCTTCTTCGGATTAGCACCCATAGCAATTGACACCTGTCGAAAAGTCAATTGTTAGACTTCATCATCACTAGTCTCATAAGAATCGCCATTCTTTTTCTGAGGCATGAACCACTCGGTGACCTTTTCCTCTTCATTGTATGCTACTAGTGGATCTCTGTTTGGGATTGAAAATTTGCTTTTGAGCCTTGCATTGAATTTGATAAAAACTAAGTCATGCAATTTCTTGGAACTTAGCCTATTTCTTTTCTTCGTATGCACCTAAATAAAAGATATACACATGAAGTTCGTTTAGAACATATATATTTGGGAGAAAGAAATATTTAATTACAAAAGTTAAAATTGTAATACTATCTCAAATGTGCTCCAGTTCCGTTCACAACCCGAAGAACTGGTTGTCAGACTCAAGATCCTCAATTGCCATCATCCTCAATTCGGGAGTATCTGTCCCGTAGAATTGCCACCATTGAGCTAGTAATGAATATTTATAAATAGTTATTAGCTATTTAATAGTTTCTTTAATGAAAAATAGATTGAACTTTGCATTTCTTATAGTGAAATGCATACTTGGATTAATGATTCTCTTTACTGCTGCCCTTGCAAAAGACATTCCAAATGATCCATTTTGATTTTGATATATTGGGAGCTGCTGTGCAATCTTATCAAATCTATCATTATCATTTGGATAGAATTTGTGCATCACTTCAATGAAGCCCGACATGAACGACCCATCAGCATCAATCTCAGGCTGCTTCGCATAGTAATACAGAGGGTTCAAGAAATATCCAGCTCTATGCAGAGGACCATTAAGTTTTTCCTCCCATCTCCTATCAATAATCTTCCATATTGGAAGATATTTCTTCTCTTCACCCCCTAGAGCATCTCTTATCTCCTCTTTAGCAGTCTCTAGGTCACCATACAGAAAGCCCATTGAAGGGACTTTGTCCCTATCAACTCTACGGAAAACTTTCACTAGTGGAGTAAATACTCTTAGGGCAAAGTTTGTGTTGTCCCAAAATTTGTTGCTGACAATTATTTCTACAACCTAAACATTCATAAAAAAATGTAAAAATATATGTGAATAACATATAATTTAAAATTATAAAATAAAAATTTTTATTAATTGAAATAAATACCTTCTTGCCTGCATCTGTTCTGGACAGAGTGCAATCCATCCAGTCATCAGAAATAAACATATGTTGCAGCTCCTTCTCTCTGATTGATGATAAAGAGAGAAATGTCGTGGCAAATCTAGTTGTGCCCGGCCTTATTAGCTCTCCACCAATCGCCTTCCTCATTATATCTAAAGATTTGGTGTGATTGTATATGTACACGGAGACTGATCTCCCCATCATAATTGCATTTCGGATATGTTTAATCTTTCCAATATCCGCAAGTATCAGATTAACTGTATGTGTTGCACAAGGTGTCCAAAATATATTTGGATGCGTTAGAGCCAATGTGTTTGCTGCAGCCATATTGTTTGAGGCATTATCTGTCACAATCTGTACAACATTTTCTACGCCAATCTCGTTCATTCCCCTCTCCACAAATTTGTAAATGTAACTGCCATCGTGTCTCTCAGAAGATGCATCTTGAGACAATAAGAAGACTGTACCGGCCGGACAATGTACAACGATATTCATTAAACTTCTCCCTTTCCGATCCGACCACGCATCAGTCATTAAAGTGCAGCCATTTATTCGGCAACTCCGTTTGAATGATTCAAGAGTTGCATTTGTCTCCTCGACCTCTCTTTGGAGGCAAGTCTCGCTTAGCTCGTATGGGCTAGGAGTCCTTAAGTTTGGTCCATACATGCCAATGGTTTGGACCATCTGCATAAAACCTGGCTGCGTAGCAATATTGAATGCAAGACCTCCTTCATAAAAAAACCTGGCAATGTATCGAATTGCATTGTCTCTGGCCTTTTTTCTGGAGGCTGATGGCACGGTAGGCTGTCTTTGAGCTGCTTCTACTGCTTCCTCGACCGATCGAATTGCAAATTGATCCATCGGTCCTGTTGTTTTGCGGGATGATTGACCTGTTGTTTTGCGAGAAGATGACTCCTCTCGAGTTGTCTCCTCATCTTCTTCTTCCCCAACACAAACTTTTTTTAACAAATTTTGAAGTTCTGTTGCTTTTCCTTCCTTTACCTCTTTAGTTTTACTTAGCATTACCAGTGCTTTCTGCTTCACGTCATCTGGGACCAGGGGACAGCCTCTGACATTCCCGCTGACATAACCTAAATGTTCCTTCAAGCGGGTAATGCCTCCCCCATATTCATTCTTACAGAAATTACACTCCACTTTATTGGGTACTTTTTTTTCCCATTCCCAAGCTGGATCTTTACCTCCTCGCTTCTCTTGGACATTTGAAGCACCAGAAGAGGACATCCTTCAAACTATTTATGACTTCAAAAAAGTGAAGTGAAAAAACACAAACAATTAATTGATTAAATAGCTAAATAATTGTTGCACTTAATTTATAATAACTTAATTTATTTAAGAATTCAAGCTTTTACTAAAATAAATAAAGTTGATAAACATAATCTAAGTTAAAAAAAATAATCATATAAATGCTATGTGTATTTATGTGTATTCACTGTTTTAAAACACTGCAAATATATGTCTTCAATACATGCTATGTGATGTCTCATACTCATCCCGTGTATTTCGCATCAATTTGTGTTATATACAGTTGCAATCTCCCTTCACTTTAATGAACTAAACTTATATTATTTCACATAACCAAATCTAAGAAGTAGTGCATCAATAATTAAAAAATCTGCAACAACACTAGTGAAAATTGTATAAATACTAAACAAAACTAAACTTATATTATTTCACATCAATTTGCATTTATACTATGAAAATTATATTAAATTGAATATACTACTACATTCACTGTATTAAATTGAATATGCTACTAAGTACTTGGGATAAAAGGGTTAGTTGTTGTTGATGTTGTTTAATAAAATGAAGGAAGAATAAGATGGTGGGTATGGGACTTGGTGAATAAATTAACAGAAAACTCAATTTTTAGCAAACTAGTAAGTCATCATGCTAACTAGTGGATTTTCTTTATCAAATTTTATTTTTTTTTTCAACACATCCACAAAAAAACATATATGGATACAGTCCACATGCACAACAACAATGAATCTAGCATGAAACTCATACATAAAACAGTAAATCTGCAACAACAGTTAGAATAATGACAAGATTCTGTTGCATGAAACAGTAAATCTGCAATAGTGAATACATATAAATAGTAAATACTCAAATTTACAAATTTTAACTAGTATGAAACTCATACACACAAAATTATTTCTTGAATTACTGATTCACACTGAATCAGTGATTCGATTAATCACTGTAGACTATCCGCCGATAAACAGTGCATCAACTTAGCAATTCCCCTCAAATTACACCCAAAAAAAAATCTAACATAAATCGCAATCAATTAAACCTAAATAGCACAATTATAAAAGAAATTGACGAAGTTTGTAACTCTAAATCAAATTAACATAAAAAAAACAAACTAAACTTACCTGGCCGGCGGCGACTGCCCCACTGGAGAACGGCGAGCACCCTTCGAAGACTCGTAGAGTAGGAGAAGAGATATCGGAGAGCGGAGAAGAAAGATAGAAAGAAAACGAGAGAGATTTTTTGATGGATTGGGAAATTAGGGTTAGGGTTCGCGCCGTTCGGCTCGATTGGCCGACGAACGCGGGGAGAAAACGAGAGAGAGAGCCAGAGAGTGGAAGAAGAAGAATCAGAGAAGATTTAGGGCTGATTTGTGGAAATTTGGGGTTAGCGTTTTCGTCGCGGGGAGAGAGAGCTCGGATCGCCGGGAGAGAAATAGAGAGAAAACGCGAAAGAAAATAAAAATTTTCTCCCTTTCGACCCGTTTTATTGCTTAACGGGTCGGATCTTAACGGGTTAACGGGTTTAACCCGTAAACAAAACCCAAAACCCAATAACCGATATTATCCAATACCGGCCGGTATTGGATAATATCGATACCGGCCGATATATCGCCACGTGGCCGATATATCGGCCCATACCGGTCCAAAACGATACCCGATAAAAAATATCCATATCGTCTCGTTTCTTCATAATTACCGATATACCGGCCGATATACCGGTATATCGGCCGATATTTAAAACACTGAGCAACAAATAATAATTCTTTGCCAAATTTATGAATATGAAGGAAACCATACTGATCTGTTAATGCAACTATACTATAGTGAACAAAAACAATGGGAACAGTTGGAATCAGATGGAACCATATAATAAAAGGATTAAAGTTTTGTATTGTCATTGTCACATGGTTATAGGTTGAGGACGTTAGTACGAGTATAATTAGGTTGAGGACGTTAGTACGAGGATAATGTGTTGACACTAGAGCTATCATTTATATTCATCACAGCTACAAAAAAACGTCCATGATTTCCGGTAAATTAAGTTTATGCAGCACATTATAAGCTAAACAAAGGAACCTCAAGTCCCGGCGGTCTGCTTATTTTTAAAGGAAACATGAACACAGAGAGTAAAACCTGCCTACAAAGCTTGTCACATGCTGATGATAGAGCCTGGATTGCATGAGCATATGTTCTTCTCATATCAGAAACTTTAAACTGTGAAAATTCCCCTTGGCAGACTATTAAAAACTCCTTCCATAGCGTAACACTGTCAGAATGTTGGATGAGAACTTTCTCCCATCTTTCCATTAGTACAACATTGCTATCTCTTTCTTGAAAAGTCTTCAGGAGACAAAGTAACAGTTCTTCATTACCTGGATTGAGATCAACAGCCTTCTCAAGAATACTTATCTTCTTTTCAAGAGTTTGCAGCCGAGCTGCTTTTCGCGGTTGAGCACTCGCAATTTTATCCTGAAGTCCAAAAAGGACAGTAATTATCTTCCAATCATTGGTATGCTTGAATAGGACAGTATTAGCGCATGGTTGTACTAGAAGTATGAGAGGACCAGAGTTTTATTAAGATACCTGAAACTCAGCGAAAGCTAGCCAGACTTTTTCATCATGTGGAAATTCTCTGGACATTCTGTTTAACTCTCTTGTCCTTCGGACAACTTCATCTTCCCAGGATTCTTCGATTTCCTCATTTGTTGATGTCATGTTATTCCCGTTCTCCAGGGAAGACTGCAAATCAACTAGTGGGATATATTCTCCAGGAACAGCTGAAGATATCTTCTTGTTAATAATTTTCACATGTTTCAAACCCTTGTGTCTTTCTAGTGCTGAATACTTTACTGAAAAGTAGCGGCCTCCTGTTCTCAGTTTACCATCAAGAATATCAAGATCTCCATCTACATCCATACTTGAATTGGAAGATCTCCAACAAAAAGTTTGAAAATTAACTCCACATAATTCTGATTGATTGTGAAGTCTATATCGAGGAACATCCATTCTGAAATTTTAAAAAATATCATTAGAGAAATTAATGTCCAAGCTCACAAACCCAACTATATAAGTTTGGTTTTTTTTTTTTTTTTTTGAGAAACTATAAGAGTTTAGGAACCTGAATTTGTGTAACAAGACTAGAATCATGTGACAGAAAAAAGAATTGATTATAACATGGTAAATTGTTATAGGTGCAAATAACAGGAATAGTAGAAAACACAAGTCAACAAACAAAGTACAATGAAGCCTTTGTCAGAAGAACATGCTTAATATTTTAAGAACACAAAAATTTGTGCATAGAGTCATGTCAATTTTCAAAAAGACCTAAAGATTGCATATTAGACACCATGGAGCCATTCATTGCTTACTATCCAGTATCCACACAAGGGATACCATGCTAGTAGAACCAAAATGCTTTGAACGCATATGAGAGGCTTCGCAGGCATGTTTTATTCATTGTATTTGATTGAAAATTCTTTTTTTTCCCTTGATTATTTACTTGATTAGAATCTACAATTTAAATTATTAAAATTTTCTTTTCTTTCTACTTCAAATATGCTTCTAATAAAGATGCCTAAAGATTATGGGGTTTGATGTGTACAAGGTTCTAAACAGTGAGATACTACTAGAAGAATTAGAATTCTAACCTTATGTCAAGACCTACAGACCAAGGGACAGTATTTTCTAAATATTTATAATTCGTGGTATAATCAGACAGCATATTGCTTCTAACATAGAGATTGCAAATAGTAAAATTCGGGAAAAACAACCAATTGTATGGAAATACTTCAAGAAATTACACAGAGGATTTCAAAATTATCATAAACCTCCCTTTTTTTCTTTTCTATTTCAATTTCTCGATTATTATATGATAATATATTGGATATTGGGCTTGTATCAGATAGCGGATAGCAAACGACACATCAGAGATATGAGCTCATATTATCCATAATGAATATTATATATACACGTCAAACGTATAACTTTGATACCTTTGAGATGGTAACTTTTGAAACCTTCATGATGGTCTAATTTCATCTATCTAATAAGTATTGACACAACATATATGTTGTGAACAAAATATGATATGATATGGATATGGCAAATGACAAATTTAAAAAGGTAGGACACAAGTATTGCATGGGTATGACATAAATTATGTATAAATATAATTAGATGCCAATGTTTAAAATAGCGATAACGTAACGTTTTATCTTTGTTAGGTTATGTCGCATATAGCGTAACGCATAACGTAAGTTATGCAATTTTCTATTTATTTAATTAAAAATAAATATAAAACTATATAAAATAATTTTTATAAATTTAAAAATAAATTTAAAATATCTAAAAAAGAATTTTCACATAATATATTCTAATTTTATATTAAGTTTAACAATAATTTTCACATTTATTTTTATAAATTATATTAAGTCTCCAACCGTAATTTCAGTCATCATTTAAACAAGATACAAGATTTCAATTTTTATTTCAATTCCAGTTATTATTATTATCGTAATTTATATTTTTGTAATATTCAATTTATCTTATTTATAATTATTAATTTCAGTTCAGTTAAAAATTCAATAAAATCAACAAGTAAGATATTTCAGCAATCGGAGAGAAATTATTACAAGCGAATAAGAAAACACTCACAAATTAAAACATTAGCAATTCCACAAGCAATCAAATAAACCAACTAATCAAGAAAATTACAGCAATTCGCTAACAAACAAAATAATAATCAACAACAATATAGAAATTACTAAAAAAATAATTGTAAATAACGTAACATAACGTAAGTTAATGTAATATAACGTAAGTTAAAATAAAAAAATGTACTGTTATGGTGCACTGAGTTATTTTCAGTTGTTACGTAGCGTTGGGGTCCCGTTAGGTTACGTAACGCAATATAACGGGTTTCATAACGTGTTATTTTCAACATTGTTACACACACACACACATATATATGCACTATACAAATATGATATGTATATAGGTATTGCAAATCCAAAAATTTTATGAAATTAGTATATTGTGAATAAATAGCTGATAAAATTATGAAAGTATGTTACCATTCAGTCTCTCATATAAATAATTTCTAGTTGCCTACCTGAATGAATAATTGTATGCACAATCATATCATTTCTTAGAAAACTTTATAGATTGTATAAATCTAATATATATATATATATATATATATATATATATATATATATATATAGAAAACAAATAGAATCGTTAAGCCATCAATAGTATATTTAATTATAACTTTCACTCTAGGATAGGTTGAAGTTTTTGTTAAGGAGTATCAAAGACCTATCCGACCAATTATCAGAGTTTCCAAGTATCAGGTACGCCTCCTTCAAAGTATTGGTCCTCCATAGCTTGTTCAAGAACATATACATGTACAAGCATAGCATAGTAAAATAAACCATCAACTAAAATTAAAAGCATAGATTATTTAAGAGTTAATTTTAATAACTAATCAAGTACTGATGCATCATTGATCCCCCTTAAGAATTTTTTTTGCAAAGAGACCTCCTAATAGAGAGTTCGAGAGCAATAAATTTATTGTTACACTTATACTCTATCAAGGGAGTTTATCTGCCTCAATATTGAATTAGCAATTTTTGTAATCAACCCATTATATAAATTATTCAATTTAAGGCACATCAACAATAGTCGTTAAAACAAATTGGCTATAATAATGGTAGTAGTAAGAACCATAATAGTAGTAGTGGAGCTAACACTGAAGGTAAAAGAGATATGGAAGATAATCTTAAAGAAGATTTAAAGTCTTGAGTAGTGTCCAAGGAAGATAAGACATGTATATCTCTAGCATTTTTAACTCTAACTTGCGAGAGAGATTTTGCCTCTTAATTTTTTATGGCAACAATTTAATAATATAGTATATAAGCAAAGGTAAAGGAATTTGGTTTCTTCCTTATACATAGGAATGATATTGGGTATGAAAATTAAAACTAATCCAAAGGCATTTGCAAAAAACAAACCATATCGGTTAATATATCATAATGATATAACGGGGTTATATATTGGGCAATATTGCAAATATGGGCCGATACGTGTAAAAAAGATATGATCCTTTTTAGAGGTATTGTCGTGACTGATCCTGAAAACGATAAATTGAGAGAATATATTAGTCGAATCAAGGATATATAGTATAATGGATGTATATTCTAAGTACTAAGTGGGCACATGCACACACAAATAGTTCTGTATCAAACTTTTTAAGGTTTTGTCACTATGTTTGTGCTTCATACATGGCAAGTCACATAATCTAGACAGCTCCAAAGTAGTGCACTTCTCATGGTTGCTATATGCTTTGTCTCTATAGAACAACCTTAAGACTATTATTTCCTAGTATTTTATGGCTTGATTTGTTGACCTCTCCAACTTGATGAACAAATAGTTGTAAAGAGGCATTCATCGCCATGCTTTGTTGATCAACTTAATCTTATATTGTTTATATTTATATTATATATCCTCATCATCGAAAAAAATTCCAAATTTTCATTAAAGCTTAGTTTGTAGCCTGTTAGAAAGTAAAATTGGTAACAAAAGCAGGACTCTTAACAATATGGTATCACCTCATTGTTGACTTAAATAAAGTAGCGAAAGATGCTTGTGAACCAAGAAATTTCAAAATTTTCTTCTACAATTATGTCACAACTATAGACAAGTATATTCTAGAGAAGACAAGCAAACAAGAAAACTCCTTTAAGGTAAGCAAGCAAGTTTCCCTTATTATCTTGGTATTAAGTTTGCATTAATAAGAATATGAGTCATGAAATAAATATGTCACCCCATTTACACTAACTGCTTAGGTAGCAATACAATGATAACACCTAAAGATCACGATTTCATTTGTTTACAGTCAGTGCATTAGTTTCAACAGTTAGTTCCTTGCTTAAATCTTCATAAGATTTAGAAACTACATTGTCAATATGGGCCGTTCAGGACCACGGGACACTTAATAATGGTGGAATGAGGTGCGGAGGGAGAGGCTGTCTGTTAAATCATAAGGTTCTTAGAAATTTGCCTCTCTCCATTATTATTTCTTTATGGCAATAAAAGGAGAATATTCGTTTCTTTTTGTTAACTAGACCTTATCAACTCTTTTTCATACCTATCCCCTCAATCATCTCAAACTTTATTAAGCTTCCCCTTACCATCCAAAATCAGATGGAATCAATATTGAAAATAACACATTATGAAATCCATTATATTGCGTTATGAAACCTACCGAAACTCCAGTGCTACATAACTACTAAAAATAACGTAGTGCACCGTAACAGTATATTTTTTATATTATTTTACATTATATTACGTAACGTTACGTTAAATTACGTTATTTATAATTATTTTTGTAGTAATTTTATTACTTTGATTATTAACAAATTGCTGTAATTTTCTTACTTGATTAGTATTGGTTTGTTTAATTACTTGTAGAATTGCTAACTTGCTAATTTGTGATTATTTCATTATTTACTTATTGTAATTCCTCTTCGACTATTGAAATATTACTTATTGATTCTATTGAATTTTTAACTGAACTGAGATCAACAATTACAAATAAAATAAATTGAATATTACAGAATATAAATTACAACAATGATAATAACTGGAATTGAAATAAAAAATTAGAATTTCATTTTCTTGTTTAGATAATGACTAGAATTACGGTTGCAGATTTAATATAACTTATGAAGATAAATGTAAAAATTATTGTAAAATTTAATATCAAATTAGAATAGATTATATATATATAATGGTTTTACATTCTTTCTTTTAGAAATTTTAAATTTATTTTTCAATTTATAAAAAAAATTATATAATTTTATATTTATTTTTATTAAATAAATAGGAAATTATATGCGTTATGCTATATGTGATATAACCTAACAAAGACAAAACGTTATGCTACCGTTATCGCTATTTTAAACATTGGATGGAATATAAAGGAAGGGAACAATTTCTAGGAGCCTAAATGATTTTGGTGGTTAATTTTTGTACATGATTTCTTTTCTTCATCTTTCTTTTGATTTGGGTGAGGATAGCCATGTAAAACCTTAGGTGCATAAGTTAAAAGTCCAGGCATTACCACATATAATTTCTTATCAATTATCATCACCAACACCAGATAATTAGTCTAAGATGGATATAATTTGTGGGTCAAGAACCAAGAAAATACAAGAGGTTGCAAGCAATCCTCTCAAGAACAAAATGGATAGACATTCAACTACATTCAACAAATAGTAGGTGTTGGAAGGAACAGCTTCCCAACGACCTGACCTCTTACCATCAACTCAAAGGAACAACATTTAGGCTATGTTTGGTTTAATAGATAATAAAAGAAAGGAAAGAAATGGGAGAGGAAAGAGAAAAGAAAAGGAATGAAAATAAATAAATAAAATTCTTTTTGCTGTTTGATTCAAAAAGAAATTTAAAAAAGAAAATATAAGAAGAAAAATATAAATTAAAAATAAAATTTTTGGATAAAGAAGAAGAATTTGTTCCAACCTCAATCCACTATCCACTCTCTATCCGTTATTTTTCTCTTGATTAGGGGAAGTAAAAGGGGGAGAAAGTTTTGAACCTTATTTTTTTCTTACTTTACTCCAACTTTCTTTACCATTCAATTTTTATATCTAACCAGACAATATAAAGTAACTTCATTTCCTATTTTCTTTTCTTTTCTGTCAACAGTATCCCATCAACTTACCCTATCTCAGCAAGAAATGGCACTGACCTCCTAAATCTGTATGATGATTTGGCACAGGAAGCTAAATTTTAACTCAAATGGCTTTCCTTATAGTATGAGAAACTATAGAATCTCAATATAATTACTGTAGAATTGCACCTGTAAAGGCTTCCGTATAGCAAATTGTCGCGATCACCACGAACATCGAAGTAATAATCCTTTGCGGGTTTGCCCTCGGACCCAGCCCAACCTCGAACCCCGGACTTTCTAGAATCTAGCTCCGCTCCCTCCTTCTCCTTCCTCCGCTTCTTCTTCCTCCTCTTCCGCTCCTTCCGCTTTGATCTCCGGCGATCGCCATCGGAGTTCGAAGAAGCCGAGGGGGTGGACCCCACCAGGTCGTAAGACGGCCGAGGCGGCCGTTCGTCGTCGGAGGAGGGATATGTTGGAGGCGCCGTTACTGCTGCGGCGGCGGGGGAGGCGGAGGGGAGGGAGGAGAAGTCGAGGGTGAAGCTGGGGTTGGAGAGCCATTGCGGATTGGTGGCGGAGGTCGAGGATGAGGGATTAGAGTTAGGGTTTGCTGAGGGGGAGGATGGGAGGGGGAAGAGAGGGAACAAGGAGGGTTCAGGAGATGTTTCGGAGGGATCCATTGTGTCCCGAGTCCTAACTGCCCCGAAGGAATGTGTTTGTAGGCTTTGACAAGGGGGAAATTCTAAACGAGTTCACGACTCTGCTAAGTGAGCCCGCTTGGAAAGTCAATCCACCCTCGCTTTTGGAAAGTAAGGATTTTGAACCGACATTTCTTTGTCGGAGATTAGTTCTAGATCCATTTGAAAATTAGTCCCGAATAGTTTTAACATCAGTATGAGACAATTCACTAATTAGGACAAAAAACAGGGTTAGAAAAAAATTTCAAATTTGTACTTTTTATAACTTTGGGAGGTGTACTCCTAAGTCAAGTGATGTGCTCATTTAGAATTTCAACTTTGCTCTTTTTTACAAAAAGAACTTGGCTCTTTTCTCGGTGAGTATTATTCCCTCTCACCTTTTTTCTTAGTGAGCACCATTTTCTAAATATTCTGCTCTCTAACTCATTATTCTTTGGCGTACCCAAATACAAAAAAAAAAAAAGATCTTGTAAACCTAAATCTCCTAGAAAAACTCGATCTCACTTGTTGCACAAGTGTCTAGGATTTGTTTGAGATTTTTTTTTTTTTTTTTTTGCAAAGCCCAAAAGAAAAATCTATTGTTTATGGAGGAGAGAAATTGAAGAAGATGGAGAATAAGAATACAAAATTGGTTTTATTGAATGAATCTCCTTTGTTTAGAGATATTTATAAACCATTTTTGACTCAATTTCAAAAATAATTTGTTTGACTAATTCTAATTAAAAGATTTGGAGATTTTATTTATAGAGCCAGCGAATTTTGTGTGGGTTGTGGGGACGAAAACTCTGGTCAGAAAATAGTCCCCAACCCATAACTTTACTATAGAGATCAAAGGACCACGGATTGGTAGTCTTGATGGCCACTTGCCAATTCTCAGTTTCCCTTAAAAAGTTAAAACCTAGATTTTTTTGAAATCCTCAAATAATTCAAGCATCAATTTTACTTTATCAATTTCTCAATATGTACAATGTATAGAAAAGTGAGTAAATCTTAAACACATTCTCAAATCCTAAATTTGCTTTCCAAGCTGTAACCCATCAGTTTTCCCAATTAAGTGAATAATAAAATTATCAATAAATATAAGAGAACTCTACATAATAGGATCAACATCCGAGCAAAAATTTAGCTCCAACAGAGCTGCTGGGACCACTAATTGACGATCGGAGTCGTTGAGTGTTAGTCCACCTAGCTCTATTATGCTTGGAAAATGTTTCACAAATTTCCTACACCACAAGAAACACCCAAAGGCTATTTTTTTTTTTGCAGCAAACACTCTAAAGACTATTAGATCCATAACATATGACATATACACAAAGATCACCTTATTTCTAAAACTAAATCCAACATTATGATATTAAAATATAACATATATATCCATTCCAGATTCGTCTAGTTATCACATTGTTTATCAAAATTAGACCATAAATATATCATGTAATCATCAAGTGTACATAAGAATTTAATTCATGTCACTTGGACGTATTACAACAAAATAACGATTAAATCCGCTACCTACCTGATAGTCTTGTCTTTATACAATTAACATGAAATTCACACCAATTTAATTTCCGTTTCTATTTTCTTACTTTGAAGCAAATTTCCAATCATCCAATCATAATAAATTCCATCGTACAGAGAAAAATATAAGGCAATATTATTTACCTTAATTTTTGCCTTGAAATTTTACTAAAAGCCCAATTTTCTTCACTAAATGTCGTTGCTTTGCTTGACCCGAAAGAGTGTGTGGGGCTCTAATTTTTTTGTAAGAGGAAAAAAGAAAATGTGAAGAGGAGTAGTTACACGCATATGACTAATGATAAAGTTGGAAATATGATGAATTTAATGATGAAGGATCTAATCTAATCATACCACCTATCAAATTATTATGTCACCTAAACTGAAAAATGGTTATAGCACCTCAACCAACTCCTGCATGGTGGTGTACTTAGAACTTAGTTTTAGGTGTAAGGGTATTTAAAAAGATATTATTAATTAATTTGTTGTTATTTTCTTATTCAATCCACATTCTCAAAAAATTACAAAATTAATATATAAAATAGGAGTAAATAAAAGAAGCATTAGAAACTTTTCTGTACATAGTTCTAAGGTCCTCAACGAGATATAAACACAAAAGTAATTATTAAGATAATTTAATATTTGATATTTAGTAGATTTTTGGGCTTTTCAAAAAATTCTAAATTTTTTTCTAAAATTAAAAATATTAAAAAATAATAAATCTGAAGACAAATTGACACTTGTAGTAATAGATTTTAAGTTATGTCCACCAAAAGTCCAGTCAGTCATAAATCGGGTCGATATTCACTGGTTTTGGATTTTTTTCAAAAAATTATGAGAAAGTCACTATAAATATAGAAAGTAAAAAATTAAACTCCAAAATTGGAAAATCATTTCAGTTTATAAAATCAAAGAATAATCTGACAGAAAGCATAATAATTATCAATATAGTAGTTTCTAACTGACTAATGATTATAATGAATATAAGTAACATGAAAATAGCATGTTACAGAGTGTCATGATTGTGATCTAGAAGATATTTCAGAGGGAGCTGACTTAGTAAGATAGCTATGTAGAGCTCAACACTACTGGCTAGTGATTTGATCCGGTCATACCCAATTGAAATTATATCCTAATACTTGACATATCATCCTAAGTATTTTGTCATACGATCCTAAATGTCTTGAATTCTGTGGAACTACAAAATAATGTGATATCATAACTAAATAATAACTTATGATAAATACTAAACCACATTGTGTATCATATGTATTACTTTACTGATTCGCTGCTACTTATTACTTACAACTATATAATAACATGTTACCTGATTGCATATATTTTTATGATCCTTCTTACTTATACATTCACTTGAATAATGAATTGTACATGGTTTAATGTGGAGATTGAATAGTAAGAAGTCTGAACATATTCCTGGGGATGTATATGCACACATACACATAACTTATTACACGCATACACAATTATTATACATCTTACTTGAGAGCTTAGAAATGGGAGTTCTGGGTGGAGGCTCAAAGTCACCATCCTTGATACCTAGCAATATTCCCAGTGTAAGTATCAGGTGTTAAGGCTGTAGTCTTGATATGCACAAGACCCTTGAAAATGTAATTGTCTGCTACCATTTCAGTTTCAATAACATAATTAATAATTAAACAACTTAGAGTTAAATGTAATTGTAAACTGAAGACCATTTGGAGACAAGTGTTGTACTGTCCAACGAAAAATGATCTCTTGGATTCATGTGAGCTGGCTTTGAATTCTCAATACATTACGAAGTATGGGATGCCTAATGTGATTTATCTCTTATTTTTTCTTGGATATATATGGTAAGCATGGCAATAGAATTATACATGACTGATATGACGATTATAACTACACCCAAGTTATACACTATTGACATAACTAGTTCTCCCGAACATCTAACATAGAATATTTATCTTATATTTGACCTCTCTATTTTATGTTGTTATTACTATAGCATCAAATATTAGTCTTCCTATTTCTTTTATTCTCTATTTGTTGGGTTTAATCTCCTATATTCTCATATCCTATGTGTGGGAAACTCCAATGCTAGCAGATGGCTACAATACCATATTCTCCAATTGATTATAACCATTACAGTGCATCGATCGAATCAGAAATTCTTATTAGGTCCTACTGATAACAGGTTTGTTTCTTACCAATGTATCTCAAAATCTATATCTAAATGTGATTCCAACTTCGAGGCCATTATTTTTCAATTTTCAAATTTATGATAATTTTCTCAAATTTCATGCAAAAATCCCAAAATTGACAAAGTACCTGATTTTTTATTTGCCAATTCAGTTTTAATAATTTCTATCTTGCAAATCATACATATACAACTTATACCATGATTATCACAGTTAACTCTATAATTGGTATTTTCTTGAATTTCTTGGGAACATCAAAATTTGCTGACCTGAAAATCTAATTTAATTTCGTTTCCTCCACTCACTTTCCATTTTGCCATATTTCCTTCTCCAAATAATTTAGGTGGGGGTGGACATTATGGAACTTGGATAGCCCTAGTAATGAGGCATTTGAGCTCATTGCAATGTCGAGTTCGTATGATGACTTGATTTTTTAATTATTTACATCCATATCTAGGTTTTGTTTTTATATCAACCTTTCATTCTTTTACTCTTGATTCTTTATAGTCTTTCATCTCTTACTGTCTGTTAGGACAACAACAATGAACAATTTAACAAGATGAAGGAAACTAGCAAAAGAAGTAAATGATATCTTATGAGTAACATTTATCCTCATCTCCGGTCATGTCATTTTACTAGTGTAAAGTTTATAGTGCCATGAGTTAAACCTAGAAATGGAATGAGGAATTAATGTTAATAATCTGTTAAAAATTTGTGGAAATCAGAGTCAAAACGATTGCCAGTATTCTGCTATCTAGCAGTCATATGGTGGTTGATGATCCTAATTTTTTTTTTCTTATGTATGATTATTTAAATCACTTTTCTAAGGTTTGATGATGAGATATGTTATTGAACATAGATAAATATAGAAGAGATTGAAGCATGTTAAAATCAAAATTAAATTTAGTTTTAAGATTTAAGTTTCAAGTTAAGAATATTTTGCATGTCATGTTGATATTCTGATAAAGTATTTAAAAATTTATCTTTTCACTGTCTGTCCCAAGTCAGGATAGAGGAGGAGGGTTGGGGTAGGCATGTGACAGTCAGCATAAACTATTATCACATATTGTAATATAAGCCCAAATATAAATTTCGTTGGGTGTTCCCTACTATTATTGATAATAAAATTGAAGTTTTGGATTTATTGTGAACTTTTGAGAATAACCTTAGAGACTCCTGAGATAGGGGAACTACCAGATAGTGACTCCTCTAGTTTAGAAACTGACAAAATTTATTTTAGAAATAGATGATTCAATTACGAGGTGTTTGAACTATTTAGATTGTGGTATTTTTCATTGAATAATTATGAAATCTGGGGAAATATTCTAATATTTAAAATTTACTATATACTTGGAAATATAATAATGTTACCATAATAATTATCCGAAGAATACCTGATCAAGAATTGAAAGTGTAAATTGATATGACAAACTAATTTATAACTATAGGAAGAACTCAGGGATTATCTGGAGCAACTGAACTACCAGCATATGGCCTATATCACAAGAAAGTAGTGTATTGACTCCTGATCATGTTTAAACTTTTCCAGATTATTGGGTATAATGTACAAATTATAGAGATATCTTCATTCTATTCTGTCAAGCACTGTGATTTATAAAACTTTGCAAATTAGGGTTTTGATGATCTATTCTTGGTATCCGTATATATTTGAGATCATGTCTAAATATCGAGATTCTGGGAAGAGATGCAATGTAAAATTGAAATCAGTGATTTAATTCATAATTGTAGGCATTTGATGTGGGGTCATCAGAGGTCAAAGGACCACCAATTGGTGGCCAAGACCACCAGCCAGCGATCCTGTGGGTTTTGATGCTATGAAACTTTTTCTAAGGCTCAATTTTATAAGTTTATTCTATTGGTATAATTAATTTACTCTAGTCTTACTATATTCTGATTAGTTGAAAGTTAAGATTTGAAATACTAATTCTTGATAATCGATTTTAGAAACAAAGTAGGGTTATGAGAAAAATCTATTCTAGAAGTCTAAAATTAGTATCTAGTGGGAAATTGGTGATTTGGGTGAATATTATAGTCATCAAAGAACTCTGGTGACTGTCAGGCCCCAGACAATTGCCAGGTAATGATTAAAACTACCAACAAATAGTGATCATGCTACCGATCAGTCTGGGTGTTGATGTAATAGTCTGGAGTGAGATAACTTACTTTTATGATAGTATAAATTTCCTAAATTAGAACGGAATAAGATTTGTAATGCACAAATACCTGAATTGGATTTAGAATCTGCACTAGGAACACAATGGATATCTAAGCACCACCCTCACTTATCTGATTCTGGTCACCACCTTTTTATTTCCCATATTATTCTCCAGATGTTGGGCAGTGGAGGAAAGGAGAAAAGAGAGTTGCATGAGAGATTTTTTATTATTTAATTTTTCTAATTTATCTAGTTCTTTTGATATTTGGCAAAATTTCGATGATCTCCAGAAAACACTAAATTAATATAAAATATAGTTTTGATGAGGAAAGTGTTAAGAAATTTATAATACACTTTTTTGATGTTTTGACTAAGAAATAGAAACACCGATGAAAATACCTAGAAATTTTGATATTTAGTATTTTGCAAAATTTTAGACTTTTTGGTAAAGTTCTGAGAAAAATTCCAAAAGTCACAAAATAGTAGAAAAAAACAATCCAATGATAGATTATTAATTGGAGTTATAAAATTCAATTATGTCCACCAGACATCCAATCAATTATTAGTCGACTCCGGTAATTGCTTGGTTTTGAACTTTCTTGAAAAAATCTAAGTAAATTATCATAAATTTAGAAAAATAGGAAAATAATGAATCTAAAATCAGAATCTTATTTTGTTTAGAGAATTCAAGGTCAGTCTTCCGGAAGTATTTTTAGTGTCCAATTCGATCTCGATAACCCTAATTTTGGCATTGTAGATTCAAGAAACATATATAGAAATGCAAAACAGTGCTACTACATCCTGTATTTAATTATTATTAATACCGTAGGTCCCATGGGTTGATATAATCAATACAGAGCATACTAACTAAGGAAGTTGGCTAATTAGAAATATTATATCCTACACAAGTTAACAAAAGTTTTGTCCTCGAAATTTTAATTAGGGTAGAAAAAATGCATACGGGACAAGATCTTTAATCAGAATAGCTACAATCAATTTAATTTGCCATGGTGTTCTAATTAATAGGTAAATTGGATAAAATGCTACTAATGAACATCCTGTAGTTCTAAAGATTCTAGTACATAGTTACAATTAATAGAGAAATTAATCTTAATTATTGCCATGTCGATGTAATAGAACTCAAAATAGTAGATGTACAAAAATAGAATGGAATCAAAATATATTGCAAGATTCAATCAAATATAAAATCTTAGAGTGACTGCAATTATTGACGTTAAAAAATAAATGTCTACAATTTCCTTGTTAGTACGATAAAACTTATAATGCGAAGAAAGTACAAGATAAGAACCAACTTGACAGAAGGCAAACTTCAAGTGAAGAATATAAACTCTTAGACAGGAAATAATTAACAGAAGTCATGAAATAGGTCTTTAGGAAATTGTTTCATTATTCAATTTGATCCCAATAATACTAATTATTTTTTTTTTTTGAAAAAAATAAAGGGGAAATCAAACTAATCTCCCTAACCAAAATTCCTATTAAAGTATTAGGTAAGGCGTACAACCTTTAACCATGCAGTCTAATTACAACTTTAAAAAAGTTTATCCAACGCTCCATCCACAAAATATAGACCAATATAAAGGTTTAACATACCACCAATATATTCAAAATGTATCAACTTATAACAAAAAGTTTTCCAACTCTTCTTTCTAAAAAATTAGTCTAAATCCTAATAATATCAAAGGAGACAACAACACCCTGCTCTCTTCTTTGCATAGAACCACCAGCTCCTTGAACTCCATTTTGAACTGCACCAGTAGCATCTTAGCAACATGAATATTCCTTCTAAAGACTTCATCAGCATCAGTATTAGTATCAAAACTCTGAGCTTGCAAATCAACAACAACGCTTAAGTCATTTTTCCAGCAACTCCTATAATCCTAATTATGATATGATCGATTCAAGAAACAAGTATAGAAATTCAATACATCATGTATTGTACCATTATCAATATCATGGACCTCATAGGTTGATGTGGTTAATATGTAGTGTACTAACTTGTGAAGATTAGTTAAGAGTGTTATAGTCTCATTGCCGCTATTAGGAGATTCCTAATGAGGCTCGTTGACCAGAAGAGACTCACGGCAAATGAAGGAATATGTGAAATAATTCTCAATTCTTTTGAACAGTTGTTTATTAGTAAACACCATTTAGATAAGCACATTATAACAATTGGGCTAAGTTAATCGGGGCGCTCAGATTTTCTTTCATAGTGGCTTTTACTATTTGGCTAGGATCATCTTGAGAAAAAGGATGATAAGAAGAGCTCCCCACAGATGGAGTCAATTGTTTGTACCAAAATCTGTTTGGCTAGATCGCAGAGGACAGATCAGGAACAAAGTTATTTATGAAGTGAATAGATCGAAGAGAGAATTACTAAGTTAATAAACATATATTTAATAAGGTTCAACTGAGATGGATCTCAAACCTACTTCCTTAGAGAGAAAGTACCTCGTGGTGAGCTTTTATTGAAAAGTGTATAAGATAACAATCTATCTTCAACTTTCTTACTCTCTGTTACAAGTTTATGACTCTCCTTGAGTGACAAGCAGAGCCCCTTCCTAGATGAAATTTATATTCGAGAATTTCTAAATGTAGGAGTTGTAGCTGACTTTGAATACATTGATTTCCATGTTTCAGAATAGATTTCATTATGCTGGTGAAACTCACTTTTCTTATCCTCAATGATATGATATAATTTGATAAGCATTTAACTTAATTCCAAATCTTACATGTCAGCCAGAGATAATACTCCAATTCTATATCCCAATTTGTATATAAGATATGATACAATTACATTATGGACTTCAAGCATATGGGCTTGTCGCATTTGCAGAGCTACACCACTTGGGCCAAAATCTAAACGGTTTATGCAATAACACTAGTTGACTATACGATGACATATTTAACTATTTTTAAATAAAATAATATTGAATTTCACTAAATCCTTGTGGCCCTATTTAGCAAACAGGTTAAACTAGGGATTAAGAACCTTTTACCTGTATTTATATTGCCAAATAGTTTTTATAGTAAATGGATTAAACTATCTCGGATAAAGAAAATAGAGCATTTAACCCCGGTTAAGTGTAAATTTACTAATCCTCTTATATAAGTGGCTTAAGAGGTAACTTGTTATATCTCAAATTTTATGTAAATGACTTTCAAAAAAAATATTTTCCAAATACTTTGTGGCCATGTTTATGTAACGCTCTATTTCCCGGAGGGATACGGAAATTGAGTGCGTTACCGGTGGACACATGTAAGTCAACGTGCACGAGACCTATAAGTATGTAAAAGCAGAAATAAATGAAACTAAATACTAGTCATTTACCAGGATCTTGAAAGTTAGTATACTGCCATATAAAAAAAAAGATATACATGTCTAAGATAAAAATCAACAAATGCAATACTTATACAAAAGTTGAAAATAGAGTTCCAAAGGGGTGATGCATACCAAATCAAAAATATAAAAGCGGAGGTCTAGAAATCTACTACTGTCTGGCCTACTCTAGAAAGTACGGGTCTTGCAATAGCGGATTCTCGCTCACATCTTTAGTACCTGAGCGTGTGGGGGAACTCATGGTCAAATCCGGTAAGTAAAAAAAATAAAAAAATTAGGGAGCATACAATATAAACAAATAAGTAAGATATGAGTGTGGATATGAAGGTATACACAAATGTGGAAAATATTAAACAATCAAGTAATAATATCAAGTAGGGATATACATGCATATCAAGTTTAAATTAATATCTTATTTTAGTTTATATTTTGAACTAAATGGTGAAGAAATAGACTCGTATCGTGAAAATACCCGTGAATACCTTGGACCCGGCCAAGATTCTAGCACTGAACTAGCCGTTTGGCTAAGCACTCAAGTAGATACCGAAACTGAGTATTCGGTCATCACATCAACATGGACTAAATAAGAGATAATGGCTCAGTACCATCCGGGCACCTCCGCGGATGGACCTCTATTTCGGTTGCGCAACATATCCTAAACGTTTGACGATACAATCTTTGTCCATCCTTTACTTCTCCTATTACTCAAGATTTCAAGTTATATTACATGAAAATCATTCCGGAATATAATGAACCAATCATATCAAAATTTCTACATACACATGTATAGTAACAAGCAAAATATGGTCCATGTCAAAATCAAGTTAATAGGAAAGTCAGGATCCATGGCATTATCAAGACATGTGTATGTACTAATAAAGAAAATCCGGCATATTTTCATGTACCTTGTACAAGCAACTAGTATATAAATGTCAAAACAAGCATGATGGAGTATAGAATGTTAGAATGAATGTTATAGAAATGATCATGCATGTAAACCACATATAAATACAAGTATATATATAAACACGTATGTAAGAATGAATGTTAGAATGCATGTTATGGAAATGATCATATATGTAAACTACACATAAATACTAGTATATATATAAACACGTATATAAGTAAATATTAGGATGTAAAAATACATAGGATAACTCCGCTAGTGCTATGCACTGCCTATCCCAAGCCAGGATAAAAGAGGAGGGTTGTGGTAGGCCAATAAAAACCAACGTAAAATATTGTCACATATTATGATATGAGCCAAAATATAAATTTCGTTGGGGCGTTCTCTACTGAGTGACGCGCTACATCGGAGCCCAGGTGTAGTGAAAAATGTGTGAGAATTATTAGGTCGTCGCTCAGAAGTAACGCGTTACGTTGGCTCCCGGATGTGGTATCAAATATAAGAGGGTTCCCATATCTTAATGAACGGGTGGGGGTAATAAAGTTAGCTCATAAACATAAATTCTGGTTGGTATCATGGAATATAGGTTCTCTTACAGATAGATTAGCAGAGTTAGTTAATAATATGATTATAAAGAGAGTTAATATTTTGTGCATGCAGAAGACTAAGTGGATATGTGAGAAAACTAAAGTCATAGAGATTTGGGATTATAAACTTTGGTATACGGGTAGAGATAGAAATCATAATAGGGTAGGTGTGATCATAGATAAGTAATTACTTGGGAATGTAGTGGAGATTAGGAGAAAGAAAAATAGAATTTTATTAGTTAAACTTATTTTAGATAGAGAGATTTTTAATGTCATTAGCGCCTATGCACGACAAGTAGGACTTGATGAATCTAGTAAATATCTATTTTGGGAGGATCTAGATAAGATAGTACAAAGAATATCTGCTAGAAGAAATTATTTATTGGTGGTGATCTCAATGGATATGTAGGAACTAGTCGTAATGGATTTGATAGTGTACATGAAGGATTTGATTTTGGAGAAAAAAATAGAGCAGGTAACTCAATTTTGGATTTTGCTTTGTCTTATGATTTAATTTTAGCGAATACTTGGTTTAAAAAGAGAGTTTCTCACTTAGTTACTTTTAAAAGTGGATCGAATGCAAAACAAATAGATTTCTTTTTAATTAGGAGGGTAGATATATATATATATAGTTGTATCGATTGCAAGGTAGTGCCAGGTGAGAGTGTAGTTATCCAACATAAACTCTTAATTTTAGATATTCAGATTAGAAAGAAACTTAGAAAGATTAAGTGTAAGTTAAATCCTAAAATTAAGTGGTGGCGATTAGAAGATAATCAAAAAGTTTTTGTAGATAGAGTAGTACAAGAAGCAGATTGGAGAGACCATGATGATTCTAATGTAACATTAAACAAAATGGCTAGCTGCATTAAAAAAAATAGCTAAAAATATATTTGATGAGTCGAGGGGCGGTGCTCCACCATATAAGGATACATCATAGTGGAATGAAGAGGTAAAAAAGCTATTAAAATCAAGCGAGACCTTTATAGAGATTTGAATAATAATAATAATAATAATAAAATAAGTTTTGAGATGTATAAACTAGTAAAGAAGGAGGCTAAGAAAGCTGTTCAGGATGCAAAACTAAATTATATAAACAAGTGTATGAGAAGTTGGATAATAAAGAGATAGAAAAGGATATATATATAATTGCTCGAATAAGAGAGAGAAAGTCTAAAGACTTATGTACTGTAAAGTATATTAAAAATGAGAATCAAACGGTTTTAGTTCGAGACGAAGAGATTAAAGAAAGATAGAAAAATTATTTTGATACATTAGATAATGGTAGTTTTACTCAAGATTTGGGAGATCTTATTATTCAATGTGAGTATATGAATAGTAGTTTTATGCGCATAATTAAAGAGTCTGAAATAAAAAAGGTTTTGAAGAGGATGAAATTAAGAAAAACTGTTGGTCCAAATGAGATTCGTATAAAGGTATGGAGATATTTAGGAGGGATTGGTGTGAGGTGGGTAACATATCTTTTTAACAAGATTTGGCAAACTAAAAAAATACCAAATGAATGGAGGAAGAGTACCCTAATGTAGGAGAGTACCATAATACCTCTGTATAAGAATAAGGACAATATTTAGAGTTGTTTTAATTATCGGAGAATAAAACTCATGTGTCACACTATGAAGCTTTGAAAAAAAGTAATTGAATATAGATTGCGACAAACTGTTAAAATATCGAAAAACCAGTTTGGATTTATGCTGGGACGATCGACGACAGAAACTATTCATTTACTTCGTCAACTTATAGAGTGATTCCGAGAGAGAAATAGAGATTTGCATATGGTATTTATTGACTTAGAGAAAACCTATGATAAGGTTCCACGAGAGATACTTTGGTGGACACTGATGAAGAAAAGAGTTCTCATCAAATATATCGACATAATTAAGGACATGTATGATAAAATAGTGGCCAATGTCAGAACATGTGGTGGTTTAACAAGTGATTTTTCTATCACAATTGGATTGCATCAAGAATCTGCATTGAGTCCATTCTTATTTGCTATAGTGATGGATGAACTTACTAAAACCATTCAGAATCAGATACCTTGGTGTATACTATTTGCTGATGATATTGTCTTATTTGATGAGATAAGAGCAGGGGTAAATGCTAGGTTAGAGTTATGGAGGTATAAATTAGAATTTAGAGGTTTTAGATTGAGAGGTTTAAAACAGAGTATATGGAGTGTAAATTTAGTAAACGAAGAACCATAAACTATAATGCTATAAAACTAGATAGGTAAGAAATACAAATGAACAGTCACTTTAGATATTTGGGTTCTATTATTTAGAATGATGGAGAGATCGACATTGATGTTAACTATAGGATACAAGCTGGCTGGTAGAAATGGAGGAGGGCAACGGGAGTTTTATGCGACCGTAACATTCCGTTAAGATTAAAAGAAATTTTTTATAGAACTGCTATTAGGCCAGTTGTATTATATAGCACGGAATGTTGGGTTATAAAGAAACGTCATTCATAGAAGATAAGTATAGCAGAGATGCGCATGCTCCATTGGATGTGCGGCAATATTAGGAGAGATAAAATGAAAAATTAAGATATTCGTGCTAAGGTAGGTGTAGTTCTCATCGATGAAAAGATGCGAGAAAATCGCTTACGATGGTTTGGTTATGTGCAACGTAGGCCTATAAGTGCACCAGTTCGAAAAGAGAGTTTATCAATGTAGGACAAGTTAAAAGAACGAAGGGAAAACCGAAGAAAATATGGATGGAGGTGATACGCAAAAATATGGAGTCTAGAGGTTTAAATAAGGAGAAATGAATGGAGAAGGAATATCAAAGTGATCGATCTGGCGGGATTTTTTTTTTTGGTTCATGTAGCCTACCCCAAATACTTGGGATAAAATGCTTAGTTGTTGTTGTTGTAAAAATACCTAGGATGATCATTTATGTGAATCATTCATATATAATTATTTATATAAACTCATATTAGGTAAGTGGGTACTAAATTGTAAAGATGGAAATTAAATAGACTTAACACTATTATAATGATTAGTTTAACAATATATTGATTTTCTAAATTATTGCATGATTCCATAGTATGAAAACTAGCAAATTTATTAAATCTTACTAATGTATATATATTTCAAGTAAACATGGCTTAGCATAAAAAAATTATGACCTAACATAATATCTCGTATAAAATAAATATTTTAACAATTTAATGTAGAAACTTATTTGAAACCTTCTCTTTAAAACGTGATTATGAATATATATATATATATATATATATATATATACACACACACACACACCTATGTTCTAATGGCAAGTGGAAAGTGATTTAAAATTATTGCATTATACATGAAGAATTTATATGGAAAATTTAAATGTATATCCAAATATGATGAATATTCATAAAGATAGCTTGTTTGTAATTTCAAAATAAAACATATAGTTTAAGTTTGTAACTTATAGTTTAAGCATAGGAGGCCATAAATAAAATTATAAATTTAATACATAAATATAGAGTAGAGTGTAAGAATTATACTTATATATTTAAAATAATTATAGAAAATTTTGTATAAAGATATTACCTTTCTAAATTTAAACAAATCAAAATTCTAAATTGCCTATAAAAGATTTTAGTTACAAAATAAAATCATAAGAGTGGATGTGATTCTACTTGTCTTAATGGGTTAGTAAGATAAGTTTATTTTGAAACTAAAAAACTTCTTCTCTTTTTTTTTCTTCTTTTTTCTTATTCTTCTTCTTGAGAGTTTGAGTAAAAAAAAGGAAGAGATGAATGAAAAGTGAAGGAGAGAGAATAAATGAAAGAAAGGAAAGAAAAAAAATATAATAGACAAAGGAGAGATATGGGGCAAGATTATGGCTTGTCATGCTTAGTCAAAGGAGAAGTATGGTGAAGATAAGATATGGAATAAAGACAAAATAAATATAGGACAAATAACGAGTAATAATATGTTATTAGAATTGTTTAAAACTATAATTTCAAATTAAATAAACCCAAATAAAGTCAAAATTTATTTTTACAAGTCAAAAGAAGAGAGACTAGTTAAAATATGTGTAGAGCTCACCGGTGATTAAAATAATATTATTTTAAGTGATTATCCAGAAAATTTTAAAAATAAATCACCAAAAATATAGAAAAATGAGATGAACATAACGCATTCACTCTTAGATAAATTTGACATCAGGAACATAAGTTATGATAGAAATTAGATTGTTACATCATATCCTCCATACAAAAAAATTTCGTTCTCGAAATATAATTTAACTGATTAGAGTAATAAGATATCAATCAATTGATAAGAATGTGCTTATTGAGAAAATAGTTCTAATCAGAATATAGCTGAAAACTAACTAACTTATCATACTATCTAAACTAGTGGGATAAATAATCAAAAATATATGATGGAAAAAATATCATAGGTCTCACTTATTAAGCTCCTTGCGAATAACTGCAATAATTGCTTGCAGATCAATTATTCTCACGCCAATAGGTAAGACTCATAATAGCAAAAAGTATACGATTTTGGTTGAAAATCAACTATGGAGTAATTCATAAATCTGCTTGCTATAGTTCTAATGAATAACTATAATTGTTGCCGACTGAGAATAAAACTCTATAATTACCGCTTTAACTCAATAGAACTCGAATAGCAGAAGTACAAGACTAGGTACATAGATAATAAAAAAATAGATATGGTATGGATAAAAGAACAAGGCAAGATATAAAATCAACTAATAATAGGACCAAGATAAAATTTCAGATCAAAGAAAAATTAGGACATGTTTATATATGGCAGTAGTCCTAAACACATCCTAAATTAACCTAGAGCTCTGATACCACTCTATAACGCCGTATTTTCCGGAGGGATACAGAAACGGAGTGCGTTACCGGCGGGCACGTGTAAGTCGACGTGCACGAGGCCTATAAGTATGTAAAAGTAAAAATGAATGGACCTAAATACTAGTCATCTATCAGGATTTTGGAAGTTAGTCTACTGCCATATAAAAGAGAAGATATACATGTCTAAGATAAGAAGTAACAAATACAATACTAATACAAAAATTGAAAATAGAGTCACAAAGGGGTGATACATACCAAATCAAAAATATAAAAGCGGAGGCCTAGAAATCTACTACTGTCCGGTCTGCTCCAGAAAGTACGGGTCGTGCAATAACAGATTCTCGCTCACATCTTCAGTATCTGAGCGTGCGGGGGAGCTCAGAGTCAAACCCGACAAGTAAAATAATAAAAAAAGAGGGAGCATGTAATATAAACAAATAAGTAAGATATGAGTGTGGATATGAAGGTATGCGCATGTGTGGAAAATATTAAATAATTAAGTAACAATATCAAAAGGGATATACATGTATATCAAGTCTAAATTAATATCTTATTTTAGTTTATATTTTGAACTGAATGGTGAAAAAATAAACTCGTATCGTGAAAGTACCTGTGCATATCGCTGAACTAGTTGTGCCCTGAGCACTCAAGCAAATACTGATACTGATTATTCGATCGTCCCGTCAATATGGACTAAACAAGAGATGATGGTTCAGTACTATCCGAGCGCCCCCACAAATGAGCCCCTATTTCGGTTGTGCAATCTATCATAAATCTTTCACGATATAATATTTGTCCACCATTTAGTTCTCCCATAACCCAAGATTTCAAGTTATATTATATGGAAATCATTCTGAAATATAATAAACCAATCATGTCAAAATTTCTACATACACATATCTAATAACAAGAAAGACGTGGTCTATGTCAAAATCAAGTTAACAGATAAGTCAGAATCCATGGCATTATCATGACATATGTATGTACTAATAAGGAAAATCCAGCATACTTTCATATACTTTGTACAATCAACTAGTATATATATGTCAAGGCAAGTATGATGGAGTATAGAATGTTAAAATGAATGTTATTGAAATAATCATGTATATAAACACACATAAATACAAGTATACATATAAATACATATGTAAGTGAATATTAGGATGTAAAAATACCTAGGATGATCATGTGTGTGAATCATGCATATACAATTATGCATATAAACACATATTAGGTAAGTGGGTAATAAATTGTAAAGATGGGAATTAAATATGCTTAACACTATTATAACGATTATTTTAACAACATATTGATTTTCTAAATTCTAGCATGATTCCATAATATGGAAACTAGCAAATTTATTAAATCTTACTAATGTATATATTTTTCAAGTAAATATGGATCAACATAAAAAGAATTATGATCTAATATAATATCTCGTATAAAAGAAATATTTTAAAAATTTAATGTAGAAATTTATTTGAAACCTTCTCTTTAAAATATGATTTTATATATATATATATATATATATATATATATATATATATATATATATATATATATATATATATATATATATATATATATATATATATATATATATATATATATATATATATATATATATATATATATATATATATATATATACACATACCTATGTTCTAATGGCAAGTAGAAAGTGATTTAAAATCATTGCATTATACATGAAGAATTTATATGAAAAATTCAAATGTACATCCAAATATGATGGACATTCATAAAGATGGCTTATTTTTAATTTCAAAATAAAACATATAGTTTAAATTTGTAACTTATAGTTTAAGCATAGGAGGCCATAAATAAATTAAAATTTAATACATAAACATAGAGTAGAGTGTAAGAATTATATTTTATATTTAAAATAATCATAGAGAATTTTGTATAAAGATATCATCTTTCTAAATTTAAACAATTCAAGATTCTAAATTGGCTATAAAAGATTTTAGTTACAAAATAAAATCATAAGCGTGGATGTGATTCTATTTGCCTTGATAGGTTATGAAGATAAGACTATTTTGAGCCTAAAGAACTTCTTATTTTCTTCTTCTTCTTCTATTTTCTTATTCTGCTTCTTGAGAGTTGGAGTAAAAAAAAAAGAGATGAATGAAAAATAAAGGAGAGAGAATAAATGAAAAATAAAGGAGAGAGAATAAATAATAGATAAAGGAGAGATATGACGGCAAGATGATGGCTTGTCATGCTTAGTCAAACGATAAGCATGGTGAAGGTAAGATATTGGTGAATAAAGACAAAATAGATATAGGACAAATGACTAGTAATAATATATTATTAGAGTTGTTTAAGATTATAATTTTAAATTAAACTAACTCAAATAAAGTTAAAATTCATCTTTACAAGTTAAAAGAAGAGAGACTAGTCAAAATATGTGTAGGGCCTATCAGTGATTAAAATAATATTATTTTAAGTGATTACACAGAAAATTTCAAAAATAAATAACCAAAAATATAGAAAAATGAGACAAACACAACGAATTCACTCTTGGATAAATTTGACATCAGGAACATAAGTTATGATAGAAATTAAGTTGTTACAGTTTAGCAAAGTTAAAGGCCACATATAACATCTTAATTTGAGTACTCTATTTATTTTAAAGCCACATACAAACTTGGCTTATCAAAGAGGGGTATAAATTAAAAGTGAATTAAATTTAACGCAAATTATGTTTAAATTTTTTCTAGTGACCTGAATTTGTATGTAGCCTTAATCTTACCAAATGCGGCTTAAAGCATTTGGAGAACATTTCTTTCAAAAATCAATTACATTCCTTTTTGAGAGGTAACCCAAGTTATCTCTTAACTAGTCCATATAGGTAGCTTAGTAAATCCCCCTTAAGCCTGGAGTAAATACTCTAATTTCTTAGCCCGTGTTATTTTAACCAATTTAGTCCAAAATCTCTATTGCAATGTTAACTCGGGATAGAGGCCGTTAGTTCTATGTTTAACTACAAATGCATAGACTCAATTTAACCTATGTTAAGTCCATAATCCATGCTTTGTTAATCTAGATTGGTATGTGGCCTTAACTCCTGTCAAAAAAAGGATCGATAAATTTGAACGATTCTCACTAAACACCCAAATCTTTATGGACCCAACATGGATTCCAAAAGATTAACATAACACTTATTATATTAAAATTGATGATCACATGACATCACCTGACAATTAAAATATCTCTCTTATTTTTAGTAATATATGACAATCAAATACAAAAGCTAATTTAATTAACAAATTACAAGTGCTAACATATAAGCTCTCTCTCTCTCTCTCAATAGGTAAACTAAAATAGGATCATATCCTATTCTTCCTTTTTATTTTTATTAAATTCAATCTGAAGAAGCAAGCTTTGTGAAAGTATGTGTTATATGATGTATATCAAGCCAATAATCAAATACAATCTCATTCCTACAAGAACAGAACATATTGAACACACAGAATTTTCAAAGTGAAAAATCCAAGTTGGAAAAAACCAAGGAAAGACTATACTTTGATCTTATAAAAATTTGACTATAACAGCTAAATAACTATGGCTGAATTTATAACATAAGTTCTGGCTCCTCTGTTAGATAAGCACAGACATAGTATAACGCTTATCTATCTCA